>QNUK01000032.1:180000-207500 GCA_013621035.1 Clarias magur | reverse complement strand
TTTTTTAAAAGAAAAAAAAAGAAAGAAAAATGTTAGGAAAAAAAACAAGAGTGCCAATATTTATGAGAATACATCTAACACACTTCAGCTTACATCATGTGACTGACGGCTGTCTGTAAAGTGCGCGTGAGCATCACTCTGATCACAGATCACACCGGCAGGACACGGACATCAGGGTGCGGGCCTCGTCGGCCAGTTGCCATGACGACCCACATCCCGGGAAGCAGGGGTCGCCATGGTAACTGCAGATGCCTGAATGATCTTGTGATAACTGTCAGGAAATCCAGCTCCGGATACTTCTTCAGCTGAAATGTTCTAAATAAATACTAAATAATGTACATGCCGTATGTGTGTGTGTGTGTGTGTGTGTGTGTGTGTGTGTGTGTGTGTGCGCACAAGTATTTACCCCCAACCCACATTTTGACTTAATAAATGGCCCGTATGTGCATATTGTATGCTTGCTGATTTCAATAATAATTAGAGTTCAGACAGAATTTTGCAAGTTTGCTTGAATTAATTTAACCCCCCCAAAAAGAATGACTTTTGTACATTAATGTGACTAAAATCACACAGAATATCAGCACTCGCTTCGAAGTGAAAACCGGAATCCCATTTAGTGATGTTAAAGCTTTCACATACGCACAGCTGAGAGTGACGAGTCTCGTCTTGACGTGATACCGGGCTCTGTAAGAAGAAGAAGTGTGGAGCTGGCAAAAGCATCTTGGCTAACACAAAGCTGTCAGGACCCTCGACTGACCCTAAACCTCGTCTGGGTGAAGGTTCCCAGCACAAGCCTGCAATTTCCGCAGAGCATCCTGCAATTTTTAAGCCTCAGAAAACAGAGTTCTGGAGAAGAGCTAATTCCCACCCGTCACTCCGCTGTCCGTTTGGGGCGTTCACACAGATGAGACGAGGACACGGTGGCAGTTTGGTGTGACGTCAGAGGGTCAGGAGGAAATCCGACTAAAGGAACAAATAGGAGATGATGCTGGGGGGGACAAAGCTTGGAAATGTGTTTTTAAAAAAATGCTTAAGATTTAATAATGTAAGGAACAGGTGTATATTTATTACTGATGTATGGATGATACACTTGGATTTGGTTAAATTATTTTTTTATTAGATGGGTCTGATGTGTGCGGAGCAGTGAGGTGTTTACTCCGCTAAAGAGACACCAATTATTTACTGTATAAATATCTCTACAGAGCGCTGCAGTGATGTACAGGACACATACCTACAGTGAGACCTGCAATACCTGATGCACTGCTACAGGTGGGATTTTAAATATACACGTATTAGAATATTATATGTCCAAGTTCAAATTAATCATTAATTATTAATAAAGTGAATTAACTTGAGGACGGTACTGATTTGAACATGAACAACTGATCACGGTTATCAGCAATACTTTACAGAAGATTATGTTACAGTTCACTTACCAGTGATGTCATAGTGGTGCTTATTACTGCTTGCGGTCACATGACCTGGAGCTCTTATTATAGTGCCTGTGAAATCCACAGACTTAGAGAAACACACTGCAGGATTACGAGTCATAAACAATCAGCGAACAATTAATGAATGGAAGGCAAATCACTTACAATCAATTACACATAACAGTCAGCAATGGTTGTGGTTGGGTGTAACACAAGACAACATCATGCAGAAATGTAGTGAAGTATAACATACAGATATTTGGTGTAGGATGAAGTGGAGTAAAAGTACAATGTGTCCGTGAATAAAACTAATAAAACTATTCATGTAAAGTTCAGATACTGTTTGTGAAACATATAGCTAGGAGTAGTTATGTTTACGTTACCTTCCACCTCTGGTCACCACTACAGGTCACCGTCACACACTCGGAGTCGTCCTGATCTTCCCATGTGACTGCTTGTGTTTCATGAGAATTTCTGAATTCATAGTGATCTGTAGCAAAACCACTAAAAGTGGGAACTTATACTATAACACACTTCATTTAGAATGAGCTCACTCTCATAAAAAAACAGGTTTGGTAGCATAAACACATGAAAACACACACACACACACACACACACACACACACACACACACACACACACACACACAGTATCAAAATAGAGAAAATGGTAACAGTAGACAAAATACCAAAAAGTCAGATAATTAGTGTAGAAAATGTGAATTTAGAAACCTGATCACATTATCCTTTAATTTTTTTAATGGCTGACTTCTTTTTTTTGTGATTATCCTTGTACAGCAGAGAGAGAGAGAGAGAGGTTTGTAGACTTGACCCAATTAAAGCTCAGAGCATCAGACAGCACAGAGCAAACATCATTGTGAGATAATCCCACCGCTCGTTAGCACTGTGTGTGTGTGTGTGTGTGTGTGTGTGTGTGTGTGTGTGTGTGTGTGTGCGCGTGTGTGTGTGTGTACAGTACAGTAGATGTGTGAGACACAGTGGCATGTGCTCTGGGTTCACGTGGCGATGGTTCTGCTGCAATCGGAGAGACAGTCCTGGACTGTTGCCTAGCAACCAGCGAAGATCCAACCTAAAAGAGGAATTGTTGGACATCTTTTTTTAAAAGAGTGAAAAGAAGTGAAGTGCTGGAGGACGTGTGATTCCAGAGCAGAGCGGGCGAGCGGGATTATCTGAGCTCAGGGAGGTGCTGAAGCGTGACCGGGTTTTGACACTTCGGCTCTGATAACTTCAGGAGTGCACAGTCCATCAGTCCGTCTGTTAGTGGTGATAACAGTCACTTAGTAGGCCTTCCCCCCGACAAACCCCTCCGACACACACACACGCACGCACGCACGCATGCACGCACGCACGCACACACACACACACACACACACACACACACACACACACACATGTGAAAGTAAGTTATTGGTCCTGTCAGGTAGGGAGGGTGAGTCAGGTACACACAGGGTAATAATTTAAATGAAAATAAGAACGGGTTGGGGAACACAGGGTGTAACAGGGGGTATGAGAGGGGAAACATGGGGTATGAGAGGGGAAACATGGGGTATGAGACGGGGAACATGGGGTATGAGAGGGGGAACATGGGGTATGAGAGGGGAAACATGGGGTATGAGACGGGGAACATGGGGTATGAGAGGGGAAACATGGGGTATGAGAGGGGAAACATGGGGTATGAGAGGGGAAACATGGGGTATGAGACGGGGAACATGGGGTATGAGAGGGGAAACATGGGGTATGAGAGGGGAAACATGGGGTATGAGACGGGGAACATGGGGTATGAGAGGGGGAACATGGGGTATCAGAGGGGAAACATGGGATATGAGAGGGGGAACATGGGGTATGAGACGGGGAACATGGGATATGAGAGGGGAACAGGGGGTATGAGAGGGGAAACATGGGGTATGAGAGGGGAACAGGGGGTATGAGAGGGGAAACATGGGGTATGAGACGGGGAACATGGGTATGAGAGGGGAAACATGGGGTATGAGAGGGGAAACATGGGGTATGAGACGGGGAACATGGGGTATGAGAGGGGAAACATGGGGTATGAGAGGGGAAACATGGGGTATGAGACGGGGAACATGGGGTATGAGAGGGGGAACATGGGGTATCAGAGGGGAAACATGGGATATGAGAGGGGGAACATGGGGTATGAGACGGGGAACATGGGATATGAGAGGGGAACAGGGGGTATGAGAGGGGAAACATGGGGTATGAGAGGGGAACAGGGGGTATGAGAGGGGAAACATGGGGTATGAGAGGGGGAACATGGGATATGAGAGGGGAACAGGGGGTATGAGAGGGGAAACATGGGGTATGAGAGGGGAACAGGGGGTATGAGAGGGGAAACATGGGGTATGATAGGGGGAACATGGGGTATGAGAAGGGAAACATGGGATATGAGAGGGGGAACATGGGGTATGAGACGGGGAACATGGGATATGAGAGGGGAACAGGGGGTATGAGAGGGGAAACATGGGGTATGAGAGGGGAACAGGGGGTATGAGAGGGGGAACATGGGGTATGAGAGGGGGAACATGGGATATGAGAGGGGAACAGGGGGTATGAGAGGGGAACAGGGGGTATGAGAGGGGAAACATGGGGTATGAGAGGGGAACATGGGGTATGAGAGGGGGAACATGGGATATGAGAGTGGGGGTGGAACATGGAGGTATGAGACGGGGACTGGGGTATGAGAGGGGAAACATGGGGTATGAGACGGGGAACATGGGGTATGAGAGGGGAAACATGGGGTATGAGAGGGGAAACATGGGGTATGAGACGGGGAACATGGGGTATGAGAGGGGGAACATGGGGTATCAGAGGGGAAACATGGGATATGAGAGGGGGAACATGGGGTATGAGACGGGGAACATGGGATATGAGAGGGGAACAGGGGGTATGAGAGGGGAAACATGGGGTATGAGAGGGGAACAGGGGGTATGAGAGGGGAAACATGGGGTATGATAGGGGGAACATGGGGTATGAGAAGGGAAACATGAGATATGAGAGGGGGAACATGGGGTATGAGACGGGGAACATGGGATATGAGAGGGGGAACAGGGGGTATGAGACGGGGAACATGGGATATGAGAGAGGAACAGGGGGTATGAGAGGGGAAACATGGGGTATGAGAGGGGGAACATGGGATATGAGAGGGGAACAGGGGGTATGAGAGGGGAAACATGGGGTATGAGAGGGGGAACATGGGGTATGAGACGGGGAACATGGGGTATGAGAGGGGAAACATGGGGTATGAGAGCGGAAACATGGGGTATGAGACGGGGAACATGGGGTATGAGAGGGGAAACATGGGGTATGAGAGGGGAAACATGGGGTATGAGACGGGGAACAGGGGGTATGAGAGGGGGAACATGGGGTATCAGAGGGGGAACATGGGGTATGAGACGGGGAACAGGGGGTATGAGAGGGGAACAGGGGGTATGAGAGGGGAAACATGGGGTATGAGAGGGGGAACATGGGATATGAGAGGGGAACAGGGGGTATGAGAGGGGAAACATGGGGTATGAGAGGGGAACAGGGGGGATGAGAGGGGAAACATGGGGTATGATAGGGGGAACATGGGGTATGAGAAGGGAAACATGGGATATGAGAGGGGGAACATGGGGTATGAGACGGGGAACATGGGATATGAGAGGGGGAACAGGGGGTATGAGACGGGGAACATGGGATATGAGAGGGGAACAGGGGGTATGAGAGGGGAAACATGGGGTATGAGAGGGGGAACATGGGATATGAGAGGGGAACAGGGGGTATGAGAGGGGAAACATGGGGTATGAGAGGGGGAACATGGGGTATGAGACGGGGAACATGGGGTATGAGAGGGGAAACATGGGGTATGAGAGGGGAAACATGGGGTATGAGACGGGGAACATGGGGTATGAGAGGGGAAACATGGGGTATGAGAGGGGAAACATGGGGTATGAGACGGGGAACAGGGGGTATGAGAGGGGGAACATGGGGTATCAGAGGGGGAACATGGGGTATGAGACGGGGAACAGGGGGTATGAGAGGGGAACAGGGGGTATGAGACGGGAAACATGGGGTATGAGAGGGGGAACATGGGATATGAGAGGGGAACAGGGGGTATGAGAGGGGAAACATGGGGTATGAGAGGGGAACAGGGGGTATGAGAGGGGAAACATGGGGTATGATAGGGGGAACATGGGGTATGAGAAGGGAAACATGGGATATGAGAGGGGGAACATGGGGTATGAGACGGGGAACATGGGATATGAGAGGGGAACAGGGGGTATGAGAGGGGAAACATGGGGTATGAGAGGGGAACAGGGGGTATGAGAGGGGAAACATGGGGTATGAGAGGGGGAACATGGGATATGAGAGGGGAACAGGGGGTATGAGAGGGGAAACATGGGGTATGAGAGGGGAACATGGGGTATGAGAGAGGGAACATGGGATATGAGAGGGGAACAGGGGTATGAGAGGGGAAACATGGGGTATGAGAGGGGAAACATGGGGTATGAGAGGGGAAACATGGGGTATGAGAGCTGGAACATGGGGTATGAGAGGGGAACAGGGGGTATGAGAGGGGAAACATGGGATATGAGAGGGGAACAGGGGGTATGAGAGGGGAAACATGGGGTATGAGAGGGGAAACATGGGGTATGAGAGGGGGAACATGGGATATGAGAGGGGAAACATGTGGTATGAGAGGGGGAACAGGGGGTATGAGAGGGGAAACATGGGGTATGAGAGGGGAACAGGGGGTATGAGAGGGGAAACATGGGGTATGATAGGGGGAACATGGGGTATGAGAGGGGAAACATGGGGTATGAGAGGGGAAACATGGGGTATGAGAGGGGGAACATGGGGTATGAGAGGGGGAACATGGGGTATGAGAGTGGAAACATGGGGTATGAGAGGGGGAACATGGGGTATGAGAGGGGGAACAGGGGGTATGACAGGATAACAGGGGGTATGAGAAGGGAACATGGGGTATGAGAGGGGGAACAGGGGGTATGAGAGGGGAACATGGGGTATGAAAGGGGGAACAGGGGGCATGAGAGGGGAAACATGGGGTATGAGAGGGGGAACATGGGGTATGAGAGGGGAAACATGGGGTATGAGAGGGGAAACATGGGGTATGAGAGGGGGAACATGGGGTATGAGAGGGGGAACATGGGGTATGAGAGGGGAAACATGGGGTATGAGAGGGGAACAGGGGGTATGAGAGGGGAAACATGGGGTATGATAGGGGGAACATGGGGTATGAGAGGGGAAACATGGGGTATGAGAGGGGAAACATGGGGTATGAGAGGGGGAACAGGGGGTATGACAGGATAACAGGGGGTATGAGAAGGGAACATGGGGTATGAGAAGGGAACATGGGGTATGAGAGGGGGAACAGGGGAAATGAGAGGGGAACAGGGGTGAAACATGGAGTATGATGGTCCTTTTAAATTTGCCATTGTTCATTTTTAGCAGAGGCGGGTAGATTAGCCAAAAAATGTACTCAAGTAAGAGTAGCTGTACTTCAAAATAAGTAACATTACAGTAACATTATATGCACAATTAAAGTTAACATATAATCACACAAAAACGCATTCTACTGTATACTCACCGCACGATTGTACACTAACTGCAAGATCCCACTAGAAGCAGCATGGAGTTACGGGCGTTCTGCAAAATTCCACAAATCTACTCAAGTAAAAGTAAAAGTATGATGCAGTAAAACTACTCTTAGAAGAAGTAATTTGTTTTTCAAAAACGTTTTTCAAGTTAATGTAACCTAATTTTCTTTTCATTTTCTTTTCATTTCTGTGAAGCTGCTTTGAGATAATGACCATTGTTAAAAGTGCTATAGAAATAAAATTGAATTGAAGTAAATGTAATGTAATGTCACTACTATCCAACTCTGATTTTAAGAAAACTTTATTAAGAAATATACACCTTATTCAAACATTTTTGAACGACCTGAATTTAAACATTTTCAGGTGACGCCCCATGGGTGTGAGATAGAGAACAGTCCTGAAAAGGTTCTGAAATTTGCACTTTCACTTTCACCTGACACGCGAGTAGACTCAGTGATGTATGTGATTATGTGATAACAAGTTAGGTAGAGAAAACACCTGGTGATGGTACTGTATGACAGGAAGTGACGTGTGGGCCTGTACGCCCCCAGGTGGGCCATTCTTCCCCTTAATGTTCCCTCACCCCCCTAAAGCGATCGCAGGGAGAATTATAACCGATAACTATAACCGAGGTACTACATTATGTAGGAAACATGACAGCTGTAGAATTATACAGTGTAGGATTGTATACATAATTTATTAGATTTATTAGTTCACACTGACTTCATTTGCGGAAATAAATCCAATGCACATAAAAAAAAATCTACAATTCATGTGTGTGTTCCCTTTACTGAGCGCTGATCTGGAGCCAGAGATGAGACAAAGAGACTCTTCATCCAAGTCCAGAAAGCAGAGTCGGTGTGGGGGGTGCGGGGGCTTGGGGGGGGGGGTTGTGGGGTTGTGGGGTTGGGGGGGTGATGTTGTTGAGCAGGATGGGGGCAGTCTCTAAGCACTGGTGTACAGCTGTGCTTCAGGGCACCATCAGACTACACACTCGTCCATCAGGGTCCACACACGTCCCTCTGCAATAGCAGCGTTATTACATTTAATGAATGCTCTTACATGTCAAGACAAACATTACATGTTTCTCCTCTCTGTGGTGTGAATGCTTTCTGTGTGTGTGTGTGTGTGTGTGTGTGTGTGTGTGTGTGTGTGTGTGTGTGTGTGTGTTTAGAATCAATGCTGATCCTCATCTGTTATTAAGTCAGTTCGATCTGTGAGTGCAGCTGTCGCTCTCCAGCTCTCTTCCAATCAGACCTGATCTCATCTCAACAACTCTGACTCAGAGCCATCGACAGCTGTCTCTCTGTCTGTCTCTCTGTCTCACTCTGTCTGTCTCTCTATCTGTCTCTCTGTCTCACTCTGTCTGTCTCTCTGTCTCCCTCTCTCAGTCTGTCTCTCTCTCTCAATCTGTCTCTCTGTCTCTCTCTGTTTCTTTCTCTCTGTCTCTCTCTGTCTGTCTGTCTCTCTCTCTTTCTCTGTCTCACTCTGTCTGTCTCTCTGCCTCCCTCTCTCACTCTGTCTGTCTCTCTGCCTCCCTCTCTCAGTCTGTCTGTCTCTCTGTCTCTCTCTGTCTCTCTCTCTCTCAGTCTGTCTGTCTCTCTGTCTCTCTCTGTCTCTCTCTCTCTGTCTGTCTGTCTCTCTCTTTCTATGAATAATATTGAATACAAAAACTATTTTAAAGTTCATGATGAAGTTTCAATTTCAAGAATAACTTTCTTATTTAATGAATAAGATCAAAAACACAAAGTATAATGTGATTTATAATCGATGATGTAATTTAAGGAAGTCTAAATACTTTGTTACTGTACATAAGGAGAATTTTCACATCACTGTACTTCACTTTGTTCACCTTGCACTTTTACTCCGCTACAGTTCCTCCGCTACATTTTAATTAGACTTTTAGAATTTACTTTTATTTTCAAAACTTAAGTGCAATTAATATAAAAAATATACTTGTAATACAGAAATATCAAATATTTAAATATCAGACTTATTCAAATTATATTTTAAAAGGTGAATTTAACTTTTACAGAGTGCATAATAATAATAATAATAATAATAATAATAATAATAATAATAATAATAATAAGTATAATGCATAAATATCAAGGGATTAAGATTTCAAGAATTAATTTTAAATTAGGTAAATAATTTGAAACAGTTTTCATGTTAAAAATACATTATAAAAACATATGTTATCTTTTTTTAAAATAAAACTATTTACAGTATTTATACAAATATGCTACCGGCTCTTTGGTTGCATTATTTATAAATTCATTTTCCCTTAAACAAGCAATAAACATTTTCAGACTGCGTGTGCTCATTGGAACCTGCCATGTGTTTAACATTTATCGTCCTGTTACTTGGTCGACTCTTAATGGCTTTTAATTCTTTATAAAAGTCCTTTCAGGGTTTTATGTTCCACAAAAGGTTCATCAGACCAACAAGTGTTTACAGATTCTACAATACAGTCGAGTGCACCGGATACATACGGCTGTTAGCGTCCAAACGGACCGCTGAGGGTTCTTATCTTTCAAACAATGTTGTTGATCATTAGGGTTTCATTGCTTTAAACCTGTCACAAGCCAGCCAGATCAACCCAGCACTTCCAGAGCCTAGACTCCACTCCAGGTTTTTTCTCCCTGCAAGCTCACCTGTTGCTCACGCACACCTGAACGTGATCAGTCAATCATCTCTTGGCTTTTTAAGCACACAGAGAGAACCATTCAGTGCCGCAGTGTCTTACTCGTGTGCCTCGTGTTTTTCTATGCCCAGTGTTTTTTGTATGTTCTAGTCTCGTTCTCGACCCTGCCTGTTTCTCGGATTTCTCTCTCGTCTTTGCCCCTCAGTACCTCAGCTACTATCGGACTGACTAATGTGTATGACCTTGCATGCTTACTGGATATCGAATTGGTACTCACGTTTCTGGATTCGTTTGTCTTCGCTTCCGGATTCCTGGTTACCGATCACGCAGGTTAAAAGAAGAAAATACAGCAATCCTTCACGGGCCCATTCCCCGTAACGCGAATCATCCCCGTGCATAAGGACTTCCGCGTCGAGCACTTCCGCATTCGCGAACTTCAGAGAAGAAGTTCAAGTGCGCGCTGACCTCCATTCTCTCCGTGACGATCAAGTCGCTATTATTAACATCCTCTGCATGCGAAGCGGATCTACAGCAAGAGACGCCGGTCAGATTCGCCCGCGTTCACTTCCGGGATAGTGGAGATTCCATCGCGTCATAGCCCCGCCTCCAGCGTCACCACTAGGGGCTTCCCAATTCACTCCAGGCAGTCTCTGTTTCCCACACACAAGCACTGCTTCTCTCCTCTACTCCTGCTGCACCTGCTTACCAAAGTTCCTGTGTTTAAATAAAAATCGAATTAAAAAGTGCCTGTTTTTCTGCTATTGGGTTCACCCTCTCAGCCAGCCGTGACAGTACACTGCGGCCATGACGAACCCAGCAGACGCATCTCGCCCAAGGCTCATTCTTCGAACTAGATCCCAGTCCAGACCTAGTGCCCGTTTTGGTGCCCAGCTACGCCAGATCATTGCCCAGCAGGGGGCCCTTGTAAACTATCATCAGCTAAACCTCCAAAAAATCTCCCAGGCATTAGCAAAGCTTTCAATGCAATTTCAACAAGTGTGCTCTACTCTTCCTTCCACTCTGACACCACCGGTTTGGCACGAACCTCGTCTGCCTAATCCCCAACCATACAACGGCGACCCTGAGACATGTCGTTCCTTTCTGTCTCAGTGTTCCTTATTACTTGAACTCCAGCCATCAACCTTCCCCACTGAACGTTCCAAGGTGGCGTATATCATCACTCTCCTTACAGGGAGGGCCCGTGAGTGGGGGACTGCCGTCTGGGAAGCCAAGGACCCTTGCTGTGCCACCTTTAACGCCTTCACTGAAGAGATGAGGAAGGTATTCGATCGCTCCCACGCAGGCCGGGAGGCCGCGAGAAAGCTGCTGGAGCTGTGTCAGGGTTCCAGATCAGCTTATGATTATGCCATTGAGTTCAGGACTTTGGCGGCCGCCTCTCAGTGGGAGACCCGGGCCTTGTATGACACCTTTCTGAATGGCCTTTCAGAGTCACTCAAGGACCAGCTAGCTTCTCAGCAGCTCCCCGAAGACTTAAGCGATCTGATGGATCTAGTAGGACGTGTGGATTCACGCCTCAGGCAAAAGCTCCGCACCCATAATCAACCACGACTCATAGCCAGCACCTCCCCCTCTCCAACTGTTTCAGCCAGCTTCCCAGCTGAAACCATACAGATTGGTCGGTCCCGGATCTCGCCAGAGGAACGACAACGTCGAGTTTTGGCTGGGGCATGCTTCTATTGTGGCAATGTTGGTCATTTACGTCTCCAGTGCCCGTTAAAGACAAGCAACCTCCCAGTTAACCTAGGCACACTGGAGGGGGCATCCCAAGCGCATCTGCCTAGAGACCGCTCACTTCTCCCTGTCGTGCTCCTCTGGGATAACCAGCCCCGTATTCTTCATGCACTCGTTGATTCTGGTTCTGATCAGAATTTAATTGATGCCAATAAGGTCAAGGAACTGCAGGTGCCAACTCTTCCCTTGGAACCACCGCTGTCCGTCCGTGCTCTCGATGGTACGTTCCTTCCTCCAATTACCCGGCGAACCGTTCCAGTCACGCTGAGGACATCGGGAAATCATTCGGAAGAAATTTCGTTCCTCGTCATGCTAAGGTCTCAGTCCCAGCTGGTTCTTGGACGCCCCTGGCTCATCCGCCATAACCCACAGATAGACTGGCGGAACAACGTCATCCTTGGATGGAGCCCCCTATGTCTAACATCATGCCTTAAGTCGGCGCTCTGTCCTTCTCCAGTAGCAACCTCCTCAGAGGAATTTCCTGACCTCTCCACGGTCCCGCAGGACTATGCTGATCTCAAGGCAGTGTTCAGCAAGTCTCGGGCTATTTCTCTCCCCCCCCACCGACCCTATGACTGTGCAATCGACCTCCTTCCAGGCACTACTCCACCCAGGGGACGTCTGTACTCCCTCTCCCAACTTGAAAGGGGAGCCATGGACAAATACATATCCGAATCGTTAGCTGCTGGAATCATTAGGCCTTCATCATCTCCAGCGGGGGCAGGCTTCTTCTTCGTGGCCAAGAAAGACGGGTCCCTACGTCCTTGCATTGATTACAGAGGACTTAACGACATCACAATCAAGAATCGCTATCCATTGCCCCTGATGTCCACTGCCTTTGACCTCCTGCAGGGAGCCCAAATCTTCACCAAGTTGGATCTCCGCAGTGCTTACCACCTAGTTAGGATCAGGGAAGGAGACGAGTGGAAGACCGCCTTCAACGTCCCGTCCGGTCATTACGAGTATTTGGTCATGCCTTTCGGGTTGGCTAACGCACCGGCAGTCTTCCAAGCCCTGGTCAACGATGTTCTTCGGGACGTCATCAACGAATTTGCCTTTGTCTATCTAGATGACATTCTCATTTTCTCACGTTCCTTAGGGGAACACACAAAACATGTTCGCCAGGTACTTCAGAGGCTTCTGGAGAACCAGCTCTTTGTTAAAGCTGAGAAATGCGAATTTCATCGCAACACAGTCTCATTTTTGGGTTTCATTATTGCTCCTTCGAGGATCCAGATGGCCCCCGCCAAGCTTCGAGCAGTTACTGATTGGGTCGTTCCAACCACCCGTAAGGACCTCCAGCGTTTCTTGGGTTTCGCCAATTTTTACAGGCGATTCATCCGTAACTATAGTTTGGTAGCCATGCCACTCACCTCCATGACCTCGATAAAGAGTCCATTCGCATGGACGGAACAAGCAGCCAAGGCATTTCGGGAACTAAAGAAACGATTTACCTCGGCCCCTATTCTACAACAGCCTAATCCTTTGCTTCAGTTCATTGTTGAGGTAGATGCCTCAGATTCTGGAGTAGGAGCTGTATTATCGCAAAGGTCACCTAAGGATAACAAACTGCACCCTTGCTGTTTTTTCTCTCACCGACTCTCGCCCACGGAAAGGAACTACAGCATAGGGGATCGAGAGCTACTGGCAGTAAAACTGGCGTTAGAGGAGTGGAGGCATTGGCTAGAGGGGACCGAGATTCCATTCCTGGTCTGGACGGACCACAGGAACCTAGAGTATCTCAGGACAGCCAAACGCCTCAACTCCCGACAAGCGAGGTGGTCCCTATTCTTTTCTCGTTTTAATTTCTCCCTGTCCTATCGCCCGGGTTCAAAGAATGCCAAACCGGATGCACTCTCTCGTCAGTTTTCCCCAGCTCATGATCAAGCATCCGAGGCCACCATTTTGCCCCCTCAATGTCTGGTAGGAGCAGCCATACTGGACATCGAGTCACGAGTCAGGACGGCGCTCAACCAGGAACCTGGTCCTCCAGAAACACCTACAGGCAAACTCTTTGTCCCGGAGGCAGAACGATCTTGTGTCCTGGAATGGGGGCATGGCTCAAGGCTGGCCTGTCACCCAGGGGCGGCACGCACACTAGCCCTTATCCAGCAACGATTCTGGTGGCCCACCATCAGGAACGACACCCGCCGTTTTGTGAGTGCCTGCGATGTCTGCACTAGAAATAAGACCAGTAATAAACCACCTGCTGGTTATCTCAGACCACTCCCTATCCCACACCGACCGTGGTCTCACATAGCTCTAGATTTTGTCACCGGACTTCCAGACTCAGA
Source organism: Clarias magur (assembly GCA_013621035.1). NCBI lineage: Eukaryota > Metazoa > Chordata > Actinopteri > Siluriformes > Clariidae > Clarias > Clarias magur. The sequence continues at coordinate 193,742 of QNUK01000032.1, read as the reverse complement.
AGGTCACACCTGCGTCCTCACAGTGGTGGACCGTTTTTCCAAGGCGGCTCACTTCGTTCCCCTGTCTAATCTCCCTACCGCTAAAGAGACTGCTGAACTGCTAATCACTCATGTTTTCCGACTACATGGACTCCCGACGGACATTGTGTCGGACCGTGGGCCCCAGTTTGCTGCACAGTTCTGGTCTGCCTTCTGTAAATTAATTGGTGCTACGCCTAGTCTATCTTCGGGATATCACCCACAGACTAACGGCCAGACGGAGCGAGCCAACCAGGATCTAGAAACAGCCATCCGGTGTATGACCTTGAAGGAGCCCCGTTCCTGGAGTCGGATGCTCCCATGGATCGAATATGCTCACAACTCCTTGCCCACATCAGCCACCGGCCTCTCACCTTTTCAGTGCTGTCTCGGGTACCAGCCTCCCCTGTTCCCCTCTCAGGAGGAGGAGGTCTCGGTCCCTTCTGCTCAAGCTTTCGTTCGTCGATGCCGGAGAACTTGGTTTAATGCAAGGTCGAAGATTCGCCAGACTGTCTCAGCCTTTAAACGACAAGCTGACCGGCGTCGTTCCAGGGCTCCACCGTATCGAGTGGGCCAAAGGGTCATGTTGTCCGCTCGTAATATCCCCCTCAAGACTATCTCTCGCAAACTGTCCCCCAGGTTCATCGGCCCATTCACAATTGTTAAAGTCATCAACCCCTGCACTGTGAGACTTCGTCTCCCCTCCACCATGCATCGGATAAACCCCTCGTTTCACGTCTCCCAGATCAAACCTTTGGTCTCTTGCCCACTGAATCCACCCACCCACCCAGCTCCTCCTCCCCAAATCATCGATGGTGGTGAGGCGTTCACCGTACGCCGACTATTAAAGGCTCGACGACGAGGCAGAGGTCTCCAGTATCTCGTAGACTGGGAAGGCTACGGCCCAGAGGAGAGAAGCTGGATCCCGTCCAGGTTCATTTTGGATCCATCCCTCATCAATGATTTCCACCAACAACATCCTAATGCACCGACCAGAACGCCAGGTGGCGTCCGTAGGAGGGGGGGTACTGTCACAAGCCAGCCAGATCAACCCAGCACTTCCAGAGCCTAGACTCCACTCCAGGTTTTTTCTCCCTGCAAGCTCACCTGTTGCTCACGCACACCTGAACGTGATCAGTCAATCATCTCTTGGCTTTTTAAGCACACAGAGAGAACCATTCAGTGCCGCAGTGTCTTACTCGTGTGCCTCGTGTTTTTCTATGCCCAGTGTTTTTTGTATGTTCTAGTCTCGTTCTCGACCCTGCCTGTTTCTCAGATTTCTCTCTCGTCTTTGCCCCTCAGTACCTCAGCTACTATCGGACTGACTAATGTGTATGACCTTGCATGCTTACTGGATATCGAATTGGTACTCACGTTTCTGGATTCGTTTGTCTTCGCTTCCGGATTCCTGGTTACCGATCACGCAGGTTAAAAGAAGAAAATACAGCAATCCTTCACGGGCCCATTCCCCGTAACGCGAATCATTCCCGTGCATAAGGACTTCCGCGTCGAGCACTTCCACATTCGCGAACTTCAGAGAAGAAGTTCAAGTGCGCGCTGACCTCCATTCTCTCCGTGACGATCAAGTCGCTATTATTAACATCCTCTGCATGCGAAGCGGATCTACAGCAAGAGACGCCGGTCAGATTCGCCCGCGTTCACTTCCGGGATAGTGGAGATTCCATCGCGTCATAGCCCCGCCTCCAGCGTCACCACTAGGGGCTTCCCAATTCACTCCAGGCAGTCTCTGTTTCCCACACACAAGCACTGCTTCTCTCCTCTACTCCTGCTGCACCTGCTTACCAAAGTTCCTGTGTTTAAATAAAATTCGAAGTGCCTGTTTTTCTGCTATTGGGTTCACCCTCTCAGCCAGCCGTGACAAAACCTGGTTCTGTAGATTTAATCTGGATGATTCAGGGTTCTTGGCCGACTCGAAGGCTTTTGAACTCTTAGTGTTCACTGGATATTTATGATATCACGCATGGTAAGCACAGCACGTTTTCTTCCTGTGTAGCGTGTGTAGGAATGTAACCAGGTGAGTCGCGTCCTGTATTTCAGCCTGAATTCACAAATTTCCCCCGATTCAGGGACGAGTTTCGGTTTGTCCACAAACTGTGCCAAAGTAATTACTACTGACAGAAAGACCATCTCCTGTCCTCATTTACTCTCTCTCTCTCTCTCTCACACACACACACACACACACACACACACACACACACACACACACACACACACACACACACCCTTTCCTTCTCCTGTATCCCGCTAGTTTCTGTCATCCTGTTTTGGTTTAATGAGATTTAGTGGATAATGGGCCGCTCTCTCCTGCTCATTGATCCAGACAAGCACATCTCCTGCCACTTCATGGAACAAAGGCCTGGCACATTGATTGCATTCACACACACACACACACACACACACACACACACACACACACACACACACACACACACACACACACACACACACACACACTGATAAACCCTGTTGAAGCTTCACTACTCTTTAAGTCTTCAGAGGACACCGGTGTCTCTCGGCACGTCCTCGTCCGCGCTCTCGCTCTCCATTAAAGCAGGAGAACGAGTTATAAAGGACGATGTCATTTTAGTGATGCATTAACACACGCGTACATGTTTTATCCAGTTTAAAACACAGGCTGGTGTGATGTCTATATCAATGAGAGAGTAAATAAAGTAAACACCTACAGCCCTGTTCCAGCTGATTTAATACCATTATTATGATTTTTCAAGAATTCACAATGAAATGAGTCATTTATATTTATATATATATATATATATATATATATATATATATTATGGCATGGATTTAGGAAAATATTCATGAGGAAGAACTTAATGACTCTGAATATATTGAATGAAAGCATTGAGAATATTGAATGGATTCCGAATATATGGATTGAAACTCTATATATATTGAATGAATTCTGAATATATGGATTGAAAACTGATATATTGAATGAAAAGTCTGAATATATGGAATGAAAAGTCTGAATATATTGAATGAAACATGACGTCATCGAAACACAGCGCCATCTTTAGGAAGGATGAGTGAGTCGGCGAAAAACTCGGTTGCTGCAGTTGTGAGAAATGAAGAGATGGTGAACACATTGATGAGGGCGTGTCCGGCCCAAAGTGGTGGCACAAGCCGCACTCAGTATCAGACGACGGATGAAGAAATTTATTTGCTATTTCACCGCGGAAGACCGGTGTTATGCGCTAAAATGCCCCCCTGCCACAGATTGCACCCCTACATAATCTCTATCAAATATTATATTACAACATAAATTCATAGGTGCAGCTGCAGCAACCAAGTTTCTCGCTGACTCGCTCATCCTTTCTAAAGATGGCGCTGTGTTTCGATGACGTCATGTTTCATTCAATATATTCAGACTTTTCATTCCATATATTCAGACTTTTCATTCAATATATCAGTTTTCAATCCATATATTCAGAATTCATTCAATATATATATTTTTCAATCAATATATTCTGAATCCATTCAATATTCTCACAGTTCATTCAATATATTCAGAGTTTTCATTAAGTTCTCTCATGAATATTTTCCTAAACGGCATGCCATAATATGTATATATATATATATATATATTAGGATGAAGTGTTTATTTTTTATAAAAGCCACATCAACTGGACTGTGTGCACCAGCGCCACCAACAGGTGTCAGCACAAAGAAGTGAGACATGAGAAGTGCATGGCCTGATGTCTTTCTGGCCCAGGCTGGAGATCCCGGCAGCCAATCAGTGACAGGCATCACAGTCATGTGACTCCAAGGCTAGACCGCTGCATCTGATCTTCATTCTGATGAAGGTATTTAAACCACACACCTTTACAGAGTGAAATGCCGTCTCTCTCTGTCTCTCTCTGTCTCTCTCTGTCTCTCTCTCTGTCTCTCTCTCTCTGTCTCTCTCTCTGTCTCTCTCTGTCTCTCTCTGTCTCTCTCTCTGTCTCTCTCTCTCTCTCTCTCTCTCTCTCTCTGTCTCTCTCTCTCTCTCTCTCTCTGTCTCTCTCTGTCTCTCTCTCTCTCTCTCTGTCTCTCTCTGTCTCTCCTCTCTCTCTCTCTCTCTCTCTCTCTCTCTGTCTCTCTCTGTCTCTCTCTGTCTCTCCTGTCTCTCTCTCTCTGTCTCTCTCTCTCTCTGTCTCTCTCTCTCTCTCTGTCTGTCTCTCCTGTCTCTCTCTCTGTCTCTCTCTCATCTCTCTCTGTCTCTCTCTCTCTCTCTCTCTCTCTCTCTCTCTCTCTGTCTCTCTCTCTCTCTCTGTCTCTGTCTCTCTCTCTCTCTGTCTCTCTCTCTCTCTCTCTCTCTCTCTCTGTCTCTCTCTCTGTCTCTCTCTGTCTCTCTCTCTCTCTCTCTGTCTCTCTCTCTCTCTCTGTCTCTCTCTCTCTCTCTCTGTCTCTCTCTGTCTCTCTCTCTCTCTCTCTGTCTCTCTCTCTCTGTCTCTCTCTCTCTCTCTCTCTGTCTCTCTCTGTCTCTCATCTCTCTCTGTCTCTCTGTCTCTCTCTCTCTCTGTCTCTATGTCTCTCTCTCTCTGCCTCTCTCTCTGTCTCTCAGTCTCTCTCTCTCTCTCTGTCTCTCTCTGTCTCTCTCTCTGTCTCTCTCTCTCTCTCTCTCTCTCTCTCTCTCTCTCTCTCTCTCTCTCTCTCTCTCTCTCTGTCTCTCTCTCTGTCTCTCTCTCTCTCTCTCTGTCTCCCTATTGAAGTTTACATTTGGACAAAACACAGTGTGAGTTATTTATTTATTTATTTAAGTATTTATTTATTTTTAACACATATAATACAGAAAATAAGTGTGCCAAAGACAATTTTGCATTTTAGAATAATAAAAAGTCTCAGGTTTCTGTCTTTTCATGTGAAATCTAAATTGGCCGAAGATTACGGACTCTACATAAAAGGGCATGAAATTGTATTTCGCAAATTTGTTTCTTTTGCGGTGGTGTAGTGGTTAGCACTGTCGCCTTGCACCGCCAGGGTCTGGGTTCGAACCCTGGCCAGGCTCGATTCCCGTCTCTGTGTGTGTGGAGTTTGCATGTTCTCCCGGTGCTTGGTGGGTTTCCTCCGGGTTCTCCGGTTTCCTCCTGCAGTCCAAAGACATGTAGGAAAGGTTATAATTGGTGTTCCCAAATTGGCCGTAGTGTGTGAATGAGTGTGTGTATGTGTGTGTGTGTGTGTGTGCCTTGTGATGGATTGGCACCCTGTCCAGGGTGTACCCCGCCTTGTGCCCTAAGTCTCCTGGGATAGACTCCGCCCCCCACGGCCCTGAATACAGGATTAAGGGGTGTAGATGATGAGTGAGTGAGTGAGTGAGTGAGTGAGTGAGTCTATATTTACAAAAACACGAAGCATTCAAATCTTTCATCTTTCGAATCTTTCTTTTGAAACTGTCACTCAGATGAAGCGCGGCCAATTTAGATTTTACATAAAAAGACATAAACCTGAGAAAGTGTATTATTCTAAGATGCAAACTTGTTTACTGGTTACGGACACTACAGATTTATTGCTTTTTAAGCTTTGATCAAAAAACAATTTAAGCGAGAACAGAGGAGAACAGAGACTGCTGAGGAAACACACACAGATACAAACTCCAGCTCAGGATGATATCTGTTGAAACATCCATCTGGTGTCACCCAAATAAGGATGGATTCCCTTTGTGAATCTGCTGCCTCTTTCAGTTTCCTCCTCTTCACCTCTGGCTCGCTTATTAGGAACAAACAATTGTCCATTTGTGTACGGAATTTGTGTTTCTGTAAAGTTGCTCTCTGACCACGCCCCTTGTTACAACACTCTACACATAAATATGAACTGAATTAAAAACAAAATGTTTCTGTATAATGAAGTGTGTAATGCTTTCCTCAACACTAACAGACTCGAACACTAACAGGGCGGCGGTGGCTCAGAGGGCTGAGGCACTGAGTTACTGATGGGAAGATCGGCGGTTCGATCCCCAGCTCAGCCAGGTTGCCATTGTTGGGCCCTTGAGCGAGGCCCCTAACCCTACAGATACTGCTGTACCAGGCTGACCCTGCGCTCTGACCCCAGTTACACTGGGATATGTGAAGAAGGAATTTCACTGTGCTGTAATGTATATGTGACAAAATAAAGGCTTTACTTCATTCTTGAGACTCAGATGTCAGATTCACGTCTCACGTTTTCAGACTTCGACGTTCTAGTTAATATCATCTGAAGCATTAAAGCAAAAGTAAACAAAAAGTATTTAATATAACAGATTATTTACTATATTTGTCTGAAACAAGAACAGAAATCGTATTTTGCCTCTGTGTGTGTTTGTGTGTGTGTGTGTGTGTCTCCTGTCTTGTTACAGGCACATCTCTGAAACAGCTGAGAGATACGAGGTGATGTGAATTCAGCAGTGACCAGAATAGAAGCAATAGTGTGTTTGTGTGCCTGAGCTTCAGTTTTCTCACACGGAGAAAACAACACCACACACACACACGCACGCGCACGCACGCACACACACACACGCACGCACGCGCGCGCACGCACACACACACACGCACGCACGCACACACACACACACTTGATGTAGTTATGATGTCATGTTTAACACTGTACTGTGTGTGACTCACTCGAGGTGTGATGTAGGCGGCTCTACACCATCACACAAGCCCAATTATTTCCAGGTTAAAGAGTTGTGAACAGTAATCACACACGCACACACACACACACACACACACACACACACTAATGTACAGTATGAAATGTACAGGTTTGTGTGTTTTATAAACAAATACTAGTAATCCCACACACACACACACACACACACACACACACACACACACACACACACACTAGAGCGGGTTCCTCTCCTCTCTCCGACTCGGATGGGAGCGAGGTTGCCATGGCTACTGGTTTCTATGGAAACAACATGGCAGTGCGTGCTTCAAGAAAAAGCATCTGATTCTCTAAGAACAGACAGAACTGATACAAACATGAGCGTTTCAAATAAATATTTATATCTTTAATACAGGACTGAGCTCTGATACTCGGCCACGCGGAACCGGATCGGTTTCAGACTCCATCGATCTGATTTCAACAAAAACACAGACCACGAGCCGGGGCATATTTGTTGAAAAATGATGTCTAAACATTAAGCTAGTTTGGGAAAGCTGGAGTGGATCCGTCACCAGAAGAACGCTTTAGGAACAATTTTTTAATATTGCACCGAGAGCACAGAGAGACATTTTACATAATCACATTACTCCGACTTACATCATCGTTAAACAGCCAGGAAGCGGCTGATGATTAATAAATAACTTCCACTTCTGCTCCTTTCTCTCCTCATATCCAGAGCTTCGCTCCTGGCGCTCGGAGCCGCAATCTGATTAACACGAGCCGAGAGAGAAGAAACGGCGCGAACATTCCAGTGCACAAGTTTGTGGAGAAAGGAAAAACTTTCAAAAGTTTAGATCCGAAGCTAAAATGTTTAAGCTGATTTATTTGAGTGAAGTTAGACCTGAAAAATAACAATGCTGAATTTTTATGGTGTTATTTTGCACCTGAGAAGTTTAAAAAAGGGGGGGGGGTATTGGGTGGGGGTGGGGGGGGAAGTAAAGTAACAGGCAGTGAATTTGTGTTTTTAAAAAAAATGAAACATTGTGATTTTACAACCAAAAATAAAGAGATAAGTCAGCACTGTTTAACGTTTCGATAAGTCCTGTCTTTATGCTCTCAAACAAACTGAAGCCTGTTTTCACATTAGTCTCAGTAAGAAGTGGGTTTTCATGGACACGCAGCTGTTTAGTCTCGATCCTGTGAGTTCTGTTCACACTGTGCATGTGGAAATCTTCTTACTTTCACTATTAAACACACCTACAGAGTCAGATGTAAAGCTTTAATAAAGCCTTTAACAATGTTTCACCCAGTGGTAGTAGTTTCAGAAAGATCCTTTTCTTTTCTAGTTGTTTTCTTTGCTTAATACAGAACAATAATTCAGCTTTGCCACGCCTGCAGGATGTGACTACTGACTTTCATGATTGACACGAGACATGAGAAGCTCCACTCTGCACTCTTAACTATTTCCTTAGTTGCATTGTATTTATTTTTATTTTTTGTCCATTTGTGAGATAAATACACAGAATTCATTAATATTAGAGGTGAATTAAATTGAGATAGCCTTGCTTTTTAACTGGTTAACTGGTATATTGGACTGGAGATTCAGATTACTCGCTGCCTGCTGAACAGAAACCCTGCAGACAGTTTGGACGCGCTGAAGCTACACACAGCGCGCGGTCCAGAATAAACAGAACCGACGTTCTCAGTGAAGCCAAAGAACCTCACAGCAAAATCCACAGTGTTGAATAAACACTCGACGGTGTTTGTGCAGCTCCAGTTAAACTCAGATCATCTCTTAAAGTGTTTCGGCGGATTTGACTGTGCTGAAATAGCGACACTGCTAATCCGGCCATGCTAGCGCTAGCAGGTATTACTGAGTGACGGGAGTCATGATCAGAGGTGTGCAGTAACAAGTTACATTTACTCCGTTACATTTGCTTATGTAACTTTTTGAACAAAATGTGCTTCTCTGAGTAGTTTTACTGCAGCAGACGTTTTACTTTTACTTGAGTAGAATTGTGAAGAAGAAACGCGACTCTTACTCCGCTACGTTCGGCTCCACTCGACTCGTTACTTTTATTCTACACTTGCAGCTGGTGGAGCTACTGCATGACTGTTACACCAATCAGACGCAGCAACAATAATCACATGACTCCGTTTGACCAATTAGGTCTCATTCTATAAATTCATCCTCCCTGTGAATCCATCCTATGTACGCTCACTGCGCATGCGCAAACGAAAGAAACCATTAGTCAATTGACAAAGTCAAGTCAAGTCAATTTTATTTATATAGCGCTTTTAACAACTGACATTGTCGCAAAGCAGATTTAGGCAATAAAAAGAAGTAAGTTTTTATGCAATGTGTATGAATCAGAATGATCAGATTGTCCCTGATGAGCAAGCCGAGGGCGACGGTGGCAAGGAAAAACTCCCTGAGATGGTAATAGGAAGAAACCTTGAGAGGAACCAGACTCAACAGGGAACCCATCCTCATCTGGGTGATAACGGATAGCAGAGAATGATCAGCATAATAATGTGTACTGGAAGTTCAGTGTAACAGGAGATGTGTTAAAATTTAAATTAAAAGGAGTCCAGTTTGTTCCCGGAGGCTCAGGTAGACTGTAGGAGATTCCAGTCCTGAGCTATCGAACAACTGAAGTCACAAGTCCCCAGACATCAATCGATGATAGGACAGTCTTCATGGAAACCATCCCCCCACCATATAAGCCAGGCAGACACACGGGGCATCAGGCGGATCTCAACCAAGCAGGACTCAGGGCCGGGTTAGACGGCTCCAGAGAGGCAGAGGGGTCTGGATCACTGGCAACTCAGGAGCGAACATGTATAGCTCGACAGAGAGACAGAGAGAGGGAAAGGAGAGAGGGAGAGAGAGAGAGAGCAGAAAAGGAGAGAACAGAAAATAAGGAGAGATGGCAGTTAGGTCTGGTCACAGTCAACATGTATAAGGTGAATGTATATTAGTGCAAAGTGCAAGCAGGGACTCCGGCAGGACTAACTATAACAGCATAACTAAAAGGGAGGAGCCAGAAGGAAACACAAACATGAGGGGGAACTGAGATGTAAAGCAACCAATCACCTCACCGTCAACAAACCTGAGTGAACAATGAGAGTGGGGAGGACAGCATCTAAACATAGCAGTTCACCAGAATACTCTACGTCCATGAGTCCCCCAGATCTGCTCCTTTACCTAAGGCTCATCTATTTACAAACATGCTGCGCTAAATAAATACGTTTTTAGCCGAGACTTAAACACTGGGACTGTGTCTGAGTCCCGAACATTAACAGGAAGACTATTCCATAACTTTGGGGCTTTGTAAGAAAAAGCTCCGTCCCCTGCTGTAGTTTTAATAATACGTGGTACTGACAGGCAGCCTGCATCCTTTGATGGAAGTAGGCGTGGCGGATCGTAAGACACTAACAGTTCACTCAGATACTGCGGCGCGAGACCATTTAGTGCTTTAAATGTCAAAAGTAGTATTTTAAAATGGATGTGAAATTTGACAGGGAGCCAATGCAGTGTAGATAAGATAGGGGTGATGTGCTCGTATCTTCTGGTTCTAGTGAGGACTCTCGCTGCTGCATTCTGAACTAACTGAAGCTTGTTTATACACCTAGTTGAACAACCAGACAGTAAGGCGTTACAATAGTCCAACATAGAGGTGATAAAAGCATGAACTAGTTTTTCTGCATCATTTAGTGTCAATATATTCCTTAACTTAGCAATATTTCTAAGGTGAAAAAAAACTATCCTGGTAATATTATCTACATGAGCTTCAAATAAAAGGCTGGAATCTATAATCACACCGAGGTCTTTAACTGTTGCACTTGATGGAACAGAAAGGCCATCTAAAGTTACAGTCTGATCAGAAAGCTTACTTCTAGCTACTTGTGGTCCTATGACCAGAACTTCTGTCTCATCAGGATTAAGCAGAAGAAAATTAATTAACATCCAATCTCGTATGTCCTGCACACACTGCTCAATTTTAGCAAACTGGTTTTTCTCATCTGGTTTTGCTGAGACGTATAACTGTGTGTCATCAGCATAACAATGAAAACTAATACCATGTTTACGAATTATGTTGCCCAGAGGAAGCATGTAAAGGGGAAAAAGCAGTGGGCCTAAAACTGAGCCCTGTGGAACACCAAACTCCACTTGAGAACATGAGGAATGGTCACCATCTAAATCTACAAACTGATAACGATCAGTCAAATAGGATCTGAGCCACAAGAGGGCAGTTCCCTTAATTCCTACTACCTTTTCTAATCTGTGAAGAGAATACTATGATCAATGGTGTCAAAAGCTGCACTGAGGTCCAGTAACACAAGTATAGTGACGCAACCCTGATCAGAGGCCCATAGGAGGTCGTTTACTACTTTAACAAGTGCTGTCTCTGTGCTGTGATGAGGCCTAAATCCTGACTGATACACTTCATTTATGCTATTTCTGTGTAGATGTGAACATAGCTGCTGTGATACTACCTTTTCCAAAATCTTGGAGATAAACGGAAGGTTTGATATCGGCCTGTAATTAGAAAGCAGACAGGGGTCAAGGTCAGGTTTCTTGATTAGCGGTTTAATAACGGCTAATTTAAAGGATTTGGGGACATACCCACTACTGAGTGAACAGTTAATTACTTTCAACAGGGGTTCTATTATTGCTGGTACTATCTGCTTGAGAAAATGTGTCGGTATAGGATCTAATATACAGGTTGACGATTTTGAAGAAGAGATGAGTGAAATTAGTTCCCTCGCTTCAAGGGGAGTAAAGTGTTCTAAGTTCTGATGTGATGTGGTTAGATCATCTGAATTATTTAAATTGTCTGGTTTCAAAGCCTGAATTTTTTGCCTAATATTTATGATTTTATTATTGAAAAAGTTCATGAAATCCTCACTACTGCATGATGATGTTGTGGAGATTTCTGCAGTGGTCTTGTTTTTAGTTAATTTAGCTACGGTATTAAATAAAAATCTCGGGTTGTTTTTGTTATTTTCTATTAGAGTGGAAAAATATGTTGATCTAGCATCACTGAGAGCTTTTTTATAGTTCAGGATGCTCTCCTTCCAAGCTATTTTGAATACTATCAATTTAGTTTGGCGCCATTTACGTTCGAATTTGCGAGCGGTTTGTTTTAAAGCACGTGTGTGGTCATTATACCAAGGAGCGAGTTTCTTATCTCTAATCATTTTCCTTTTAACTGGAGCGATATTATCTAAGCTATAACGAAGTGCTGACTCTAGATATTCATTCGCCTGTTCGAGTTCTGTGAAGTCAGATGGCGATCCAATCAAAGTAGATAATTCTGGAAGATTATTGATAAAACTCTGTGCGGTATTTGATGTAAATGTACGTTTAAGGTGGAAGCGCGGTGCTGTGCGTACATTATTACTATAACACGCTTTAATCGAGACAAGGTAGTGATCTGAGATAACTTCAGACTGTGGAATTGTGGTTATATTTCCTATACTTAATCCGAAGGATAATATTAAATCCAAAGTGTGAGCTGCTTTATGAGTGGGTCCTACTACACACTGATTTACTCCTACTGAGTCCAGTATGGACAAGAATGCTGTTCTCAGAGGGTCTTCTGGATTCTCAAAATGAATATTAAAGTCTCCAGCAATTAACGCTTTATCTACAGAAACAACAAGGTTTGAAAGGAAATCTGCAAATTCGCAGAGAAACTCCGAGTACGGCCCAGGGGGTCTGTAAATGATGATTAGCGGGATTGACTGAGCTGACTTTATGTTACTATAGAGAACTTCAAATGCATTAGATTTAAAACTGTGTTTTTGTACGAGAGACAGATTATGGTTATAAATAACTGCGACTCCTCCTCCTCTACCAGTTAGCCGAGGCTGGTGTATGTAGCTGTATCCAGGAGGACTAGCTTCATTTAGAGCCACATACTCGTCCTGTTTAATCCAGGTTTCTGTTAAACATAATATGTCAAGCTCCTGATCTGTGATAGTTTCATTAACAATAACTGCTTTAGATGCGAGAGATCTAATATTTAACAGTCCTAGCTTCAGATCAGAGGTGCTGGCTGCGCATTCAGTGTGATCTGAGTTTGTGGTGTCTATGTTAATTAAATTACTAAAACAGACTTTCTGAGTCTTTCTAAATGTATGTTTATGTTTATCTCGGGGAACAGACACAGTCTCAATCTGATGAACCCTGAGTGACGACTCTATGCAGCTAGCAGACGGTTGGTTTAGCCTGTCTGTCTGCTCCCTGGCCTTGGCTCTGGATTGTCACCGATTAACTCGGCCTCTTCTGAGACTATGTGCTATACTACAAGAAATGAGAGCAGCACCTTCCCGAGTGGGATGGACACCGTCCCGCCCTAACAGGCCAGTTTTGCCCTCAAAAGTCTTCCAATTGTCAATGAAGCCCACGTTGTTTTCGGAGCACCACCTGGACATCCAGCGGTTCAGCGACCATAACCTGCTGTAAGCTATGTCGCCACGTCTCATTGGGATGGGACCAGAGCAAACTACTTCTTCGGACATCGCCTTCGCTATTTTAAACACCTCTGTAAAGTTACTCTTGCTAACCTCTGACTGACGAAGGCGTATATCGTTAGCTCCAGCATGTACCACTATCTTAGATTAGCTTTTACTCATTTTTGCTGAACGCCCATAACTCCACGCTGCTACTAGTGCGATCTTGCGGTTAGTGTAGAATGCTTTTTTCATGTTTGTGTAACATTATATGTTAACTTTATGTTAACTTTATATGTTAACTTTAATTGTACACATAATGTAACTTTAACAGTCTATGAATATATCAGTACATTTCAGTACAGAATTAGTCACCAACACACGTGTTGTACATTTTTATTTTTATGCATCCCGAAAAGTATATCGTATACAATGTATACACACACACTAATATATAATTATTATAATAAAAAAAAACAGACATTGCGGTTGAAACCGTTACTCAGTACTTGAGTATCTTTTCACCCATTACTTTTTTTTTTTAACTTCTACTTGAGTAATAATATTTTGAAGTACAGCTCCTCTTACTTGAGTACATTTTTTGGCGACTCTACCCACCTCTGGTCATTCTGATTAATACTGACTCACATCTCACACAC
>QNUK01000032.1:155000-175000 GCA_013621035.1 Clarias magur | reverse complement strand
GATCATGTAAAAGATACGCTGCCCAGCCAAAATGCCAAAACCAAAAGTCACCACCTGAATGCAACTAAACAAGTCGTTATAGATGGTTTCAGACTGTACAAGGTCACGATGAATAAGAAGAATATTCATTAAATTGACGAGTGATGCCGTTATTGTCTTGGCCTTCTATAACATCTATTGATACTTTATATATATATATTTTATTGTTGTTTTGTGCAGTCTGCATTATAGTATGTTAGTTCATTAGGTCCTTCCATGGCACTGAGGTCATGTGACCTGTGACATTTCCATTTCCATTTAGGCATTTGGCAGACGCCCTTATCCAGAGCCACTTACAAAAGTAAGTCTTTCTTTGAGAGCTTCACATTGGATAAGTACTGCAGTGATTAATACGGTTCAGCTGCAACGAGTTATTTAACCCAACTGATGCAGTGAGGAGCTCTCTATATACACATATATGTCCTGTACACGTAGCAGAATCGACAATGGTCAAAAGGGTCAAAATTATTGACCTGCATCAAGCAAAGAAAGCAACTAAGGAGAAACTACTGACATTGGGTTAAAAACCTAAAATAATTTGCGAGTAACAGAAACAAAGGCAAAAATTCAGAAACTCATTTTTACACAAAACCAGATCTTTTATTAAAGACCAAAACAAAGTGGGAGAAAAGCATTTTTTTAAAAACATAACTATCTCTTCCTATGCCTGCCCAAAATACCACACACACACACACACACACACACACACACACACACACACACACACACACACACACACACACACACACACGCTGCTCCACATTTCCCACCTCCACATGTTTTTCTGGCGGCTGTGGGTGAGATACAGTGCAGCGGACGCGACCTGATTTCATAATCTTCTTTCACGGGAAGGAGAGAAGAGCCGAAAATAAAAGTATGAGAGATTTATTTGCTATTTGTGCAGGTACACGTGCAGAGGAACCCTCGTGCAGAACGCTCGCGCGCTCAGGTATCAGGAACAGAGTGCAAAAAACTGGGGCTCTAAAAGTAGAACGAATGAAATAAATAAATAAATAAATAAATAAATACAGCATTGTATAGCTGCAATTAATAAAGAAGAAAACAAGAGAGTTCAAAATGTAGACTTTTTTTTGTACACTGTGACTAGCTGCTTCTTCAAGAGTGTATTTATTTACTTTATTAAGTATAAATACAACATTTTGAAATTCAACATTTTATCACTGGAAAAACAAAAAGTGGACAGAATTTTAAAAGACAATCCACACGAGCTTTTGTAAAACGTGGACCTGGAGATCAGTGATGCTGTGGAGTTGTGTGTGATTGATGGACCGTAAATTCTCAGATGTACTTTTCCGCTTTTAAAGCCCGAACACCTGGTTGCCTCTGGCAGGAAGTTCAAACTCTGCTACATTTGATTTGGACCAGAGCGTGCATCTAAATTGTTTTTCCAGTGCAGAAATCCATCCAGTGTAGAATTTTAAACTTGTTATGTGAGCTGAAGATGATGATGATGATGATGATGATGATGATGATGATGATGATGATGGGAACACAAAGGAGAGCAGATGAAGATGCTTTCCAAATGTTCCTTTCCAATGTTTAATATACTGTATGTTAAGTTCAGTGTATTTAATTTAAGAACCCGTGTATGTCTGCCTGCTCAGTGTGACGCCGAAGCACAGAGCTCTAGCACAATTTGGAGAAGTCTGGAAGAGACACACAAAATGATTAAAACTGAACTGCCTGGCCCAAAAAAAGTGTCAATTTTGATATCATCCTGCATCACGTAAAGAAAACATTACAGTGAGTGGACCTGGGTTAAGACCGGCCCAAGACCTTATTAAACCTCTTGAATTCACATCCTGCATGAGTGTGATGGAGATCATGGAGAGGCTTCAGTTTGTTAGAGATCATAAAGACTGGACTTTGGAGTGATGTATAAAGGTCATGTGACCTGATGAGTCCAGACCGAGTCTGTTCCAGAGTGATGGGCGTGTCAGGGTGAGAAGGGAAGCGCTGTAATGAAGCGACGCTCCCATCATGCATAGCGTCCACTGTACGAGCCTCTGGAGACAGTGTTATGATCTGGGGTCGCTTCAGTCGCTCAGGTCGAGACTCAGCAACGTCATGTGGAGATAAAATGAAGTCACATGACCACCTGAATGTACTGAATCACCAGCACATCACATCTATGGAGGGTTTCTTCTGCCTTATTCCAGGACTCAGAGAGGTTCTTGGACCATGAGAAATCATTTTCACACACAAGCTGGACACCACAGTGGGAGTGGAGTTATTTATATAAGCATCTAATCATTTATTTAGTATACATGTTCTTTAGGCTTGGATGTGTTTTTTTTATTTGATACGCATTTGGTTTATTAAATGGCTGTATTTATGAATTAAGTATTAACTAAATAAAGAAAAAATAACAATACAAATACAAAGCAAACGAGGCAAAAGAATCAATTTGGCCCTGATTCAGGCTCGGCACACTGACAATTATTTAAAGAGTCGATGGAAAAGACTTGATGCTGCTCAAATGTAAATAACAGGGGTGCCAGTACATTTGAAACCTGTGTTTTACAATAAACTATGAAAAATGCAATACATTATCACAAAAGGTGCCAATAATTTTAACTATGGCTGCAATCATTTTCTTTGAATGAGTGTATGTTGCACTTTATTAGTGTGTGTGTGTGTGTGTGTGTGTGTGTGTGTGTGTGTGTGTGTGTGTGTGTGTGCGTGTATATGTTTGCTGCAGTGAAAGATTCGCACGTTCATGACCGTCGCAACACTACACACACTCGACTCTCCTGCAGTTTTCATCACAGATGAACATCAAACACACTCACACCTAAATATAATCCTCAGAAGCGCCCAGGACTCGGCGCAGGATCTGCATTAATAAACCAGCAGGCATGTATTTTTAATTCAGAGCTGAAATACACAGTAATGAGTGGTTTTGTTTTTCCCTTGTAGAGATGCAGATTATGTTGATGTCTCTCCAGGCTCTGGAACGCTCCCTGATTCAGCACATAAGTCGAGCAAGAGTTCTAATAACTGCACTTTCAGAAGTGGACGTGAGACGTTAAGGTCAGCTGGACAGAAGCTCAGAACATCTCTGCAGGACCAGATGAGAGTCTCACGCTGCTGGTTCGCTTCTGCTCCATAACGAGGCTGAAAAACAGGAAGCGATCTGACCGTGAGCGAGTTCTAGACCTGAGGAGCTGTCAGCGCAGGAACTCTGTTAGACAACACAGATGGGAATGGAAAGCCATGGTTATTTACACACACACGCGTGCGCTCGGATCAAAGCGAGCGTGTATCGGTGACTCAGTGATCATGTGTAGGATGTGTCATTAGCAGGTTTTTGGCTGGAAGGTGGCGAGAACAGAGAAGCTGCTCCTCTGTTTCTACAGCACTGATCTGTTCTCCGACTGCAGAGCCCAGTTTAACTCAGCTGGAGTTTTTACATTTTTTTTTACATGTGGCTAAAGAATCTGAGTGCAATTAACATTTAAGAATGAGCTCATAAAGGCGTAGCCCCCTTAACTAGAAAATCTGAATTCAGATCAAAATCAGAATTTCTTCAAAAACTGCTTTGTGGCGGTGTTTACTGGAAAATACTGGAAACAGAACTGAGTTAAATCTGGAACTGAACTTTGAACAAGATTTATCCTCTTGAGCAAAAGCAAAATAAAACTATTCCTATTGCAGTTTTCATGCATTACAATTTGCTTCATAAAGAATAAAGAGAAAATAATAATAATAATAATAATAATATAATAATAATAATAATATAATAATAATAATAATAAGTTTTAAAATAACTGTAAAATAAAGACAAAATAGTATAAGACTGGAATCAAAGCTTTAAAAAAATTTTTTTAAGTCTGTCTTAAATAAAAACTCAACGGTATATAAGTACATTATATGTTCCTGCTCTGCACACTAAGCATGAAGTTTGTCACCCAGAACACAAGTGGAATGTACTGAAAATAATCTGTGCCAAATCCCACAACCCTGAACCTGTGCAGAAATGCATTCCAAAGTTCTCTTGAGACTCATATGACACTTCTGCACTCCATTGAAACACTTTTTTGAAAAAAAGTCTGTCAAAAAAAAATCCACTTTATTTATTGTACAAATTTAAGCCCTTTCTTTTCCTTTTTCCTTTTTTGTTTTAAAAACTTAAAAAAACAAACAACAAATCCAGTATTTTGTATATCATCCATAAAAGTATAAATGTTTCTTCCGCATTAGATCTTTACGTAGATTTGAAACATGAGCGGTCCTCACACAGAGCCTTGAGGAACTCCATATTTGAGTGTCATGTGTTTGGCATAATCTTCACACTGCTAAATAGAAAATAAACCAAGAAATGATTCATTCTTGAATATTGTTATATGAATATGTGTGAAAGGCTGTGATGAACTATTCTCGACATGCTGAAAGAGATGTTTTTGTTACGACAATCGCAGCAGGTGATGATTTTTTAGTTTGCACTAATTAGCTTTGCCTGATTCCATCATTTCATTCATCTCCTCACTCGCTGCTGTTGCTCCTCATTCTGTGCCAGTAGGATGCTAACGCCCCATCCGTGACAGCTTGAGAACGTTTTCAACCGCTGTCAGCTCACTCCTGTCAAGCGGCTTTGCGTTGTCGTAGTCACTCGGCATGCCGCTCTCTTTTGCCACATGTGTTGTTTATTAAAGCGCTTATGAAAAGCTCCAGGCTGTCATTAAAGCAGCGGGCTAAAATCTACTAGTTTTCTGCAAGATGTTTATCTGATTTGCGGCGGGTTAAGACGAGTGCGTGTTTAGGATCATTAAAATAACACTCGCTGATAAGGAAAGAGATCTCCTGGGATGTGTGATGTCTGATACACTGGTAATAAATACTGTATTTCAGCGTCACTGAAATGAATAGTGACACGCATGAATCATCTGCATCTACATAATGTAAACACTGGAGTACGGCGGTGCAGTGTGGCGTGACTCCAACGCAAACGAATGCCATTCACACCAGCAGAAGTGTTAAAAAAATAATCCTGGAGTTGTTTGAATAACATATACATTACTCTCTGAGAGACCAGCCATAGTGTTCCAGGTGAAGGTGTGTAACACAATGACATCAAAATATGTAGGCGGATTTAAACCCAACGTGGGAGTTGCCTAAACCTGTGACTTTTCTTTATAGGCTCTGCCACTATATGTACAGTGGAAAACCCTGGATGTAGAAATGTTGGTAACAACAACTGTTCCTCTGAGAGTTCCTCAACCTCAGTGACTCCATCTGCTCACTCCAGATCAGTTTTTAAAAAAAACTTTTATTATTTTCTGTTTAACCCTTTCATTTTGGCCCTAAATCAGTCTTGCATGTTCCACCCTCCCATACACCAGCTTCCACCTGAACAAGGTGATGGCTAAGACCTAATTCTTCTGACACATGTAAAGCCAGACATGAATATATATGCTTTCAAACTGCTGCTCTGGCTGAGTAACACTGCTGGGTTGACGCAACGCTATCTCCCCTCTTCTGCCTACACAAGCTCACAGACACCTACAGTAGAGCTCTTACAATTACATGATTAGCCAATTGATTGAGCTAGGGCATCACTGGGATTTGAACATCTGATGTCTTGACAATAACAGAATTTAGTTAGTCTTGTTTCACAAAATACAAACAAATTAGTTTCCTAACTCACCAGCTCAGGGGAGCAGATAGGATCAAGGGTCTTGCTCAAGGGCCCGGCTGTGGCAGCTTGGCAGTGCTGTGGTTTGAACCTTATGTTCAGTAACTCAAAGCCTCAACCATTTGACCCACCATTGTCCCATGAGGACGAGGGAGTAAACAATGTAAACAATCTAAACACAACCATTAGCTTCATACTTGACTGCTCATGAACACCTGCTTTCACAATGAAACGTCAAAGCTTCATCCAGGTGTGTGTGTTTTCTGCTCATTTAGGCTGAATGTTACTTTTCCTGTTTGTTTTTTTTAACACTTCTCTTTAATTTAACTCATAAACCAAGAGCATTGCTGTGTGGGTGTTCATCCTGGATTAAAAAAAAAAAAGAACAAATCAGACGACTTAATAAGTTCTGTTTCCATTTATTAACTCAGCAAGTACAGTGAAATGGCATCAGAGTACACAGAGTACACAAGGGTTCATTCTCCATAAATGCTGACATGAATGATCTTTTTTATTTATTTATTTTTTGTTTTATAAAAATCTTCATTCATTTGGAAAATATTAAAGATTTCATGCACAAACCGTACAGAATGTAAATAAATAAATGAATGAATAAATAAATAAATAAATAAATAAGCCAGTAAATAAATAAATAAACAAATAATGTGCTCTAACACTGAGAGAACTCGATGAGAGAAAATGGAGTAAAAATATTTTCAATTCTGGAATGACAAGCAATAATAATAAGCAATAATAATAATGATAATAATACCATCATTATTAACAACAACAATTATTATTATTATTATTATTATTATTATTATTATTATTATTCCCCATGAATGCACACTAGCATATCATTTTGAGTAACAAATATTTAGTTATAAAAATATTAAATAGAAATATTAACTTCAGTAAAAAGAAGGAGTTTTAGAGACAGGTTCAAACACCTGCGTTGGCACGAAGTTCATGCAAATCACCAAGAGATTTTCCTATTTACACGACGCCATAAATAAAATAAAAAAATGAAATGAAATAAACAAGATATTCTCCTCTTCGTTCTGTTCTTAAAAAAATTATTTGAATAATTATTAGTACTTCTTCGTGTTCTTTAAAATTCTTGCTGACATTGGAGGTAAACTTTATGTTCACCTGCTTTTAACCTGCTGTGTTTATGGGGATAATTATCATTTCATTATCATATTATTATCATATAATTAGCATACAATTATCATATTTGTGCTCATATTTGCAGATGCTTTCTTCCCTGGTTGAAACACACACAAAGACCAGGTCTCCTGTTCATTGTGTGTGTGTGTGTGTGTGTGTGTGTGCGTGCGTGCGCGCGCGCGCGCGTGTGTGTGCGTGTTTTTTTTTTTTAACCTATACGTTCAGGCGCTCTTGTAGCCTATTTCCTTTTCGGAAGTGTGTACTGTAATTAGAGCATGACGCGGAAACCCGAAGTGGAAATAAACAACACAACATGGTGTGACGTCATAGCCAACAGCAAGCAAAAAAACAAAACAAAACAAAACAAAAAAAAACCATGTGAAATGACGCTCAGGCTTGACTGGGACAGATAAAGGTGCCAAGCTGGACTTTTCTTGTTGCTTGTAAAATGTTGTCTTTACAAATCCTAGTCGGCGCAACATCGGTACTGATGAATAACTGGTGCACCTTTAAAGTTCAACAACAAGATTAACACCATTTAAAGAATAAAGTACAGTTTGGTACCTTTAGTGCTAAGAGTGTACACTATTCTACTGTCACATTAATACTGAAATAGCGCTGAATAATTCTACAGTTGAAATGTCATGCACACTACATGCACACAATTATCCTCAACTGTTGCGTTTCATGTTTGTTTGCTTGTTTGTTTGTCCGATTAAAACTCAGTGTTTCGTGACCCGTATTGATTCAACGCAGCTACATCGATGAAACGTGGCACTGAAACCCAAAGCGAGGTCCGACACTGAACACTGAGCTCGTGATGGCGGATGAAGTCGGACCCGAGCAGGACTTCTTCTCATCGCTGTGATGAAGGTGGGTGGATTGTTCTGGGCCTAGATGAGTTACTGTGGAGAATTTAGAATCTAAACCAGCAGCTTGGAAAGAAAATTCCGCTTATGATTTTTTTTTTTCAACCTAAAACCCAAACGCCCGAGGTCGTGTAATGCCAGTTCTTCTTCATCATCATCATCATCATCATCATCATCATCTTCATCATCATCTCTTCATCATATCAGTCCGCTCTCAGCATCCTGATCCTCACAGGCTTCTCAGTCGCTCCTCACTGCTTTACATGCGGTGCTTCAAACCGGTGATTAAATGCGAAATAAAGGTTCTGAGTGGTCAGGAGGGTCTACACCCCGGGGGACGGTTTATCCGCCATGCCCTTCAGCACCTCGTCTATTCGGTCGTCTTCAATCACCACTGAGAAACAGAAGAGAAAAAAAAACATGAGGCTGCTTAAAAAAAATCAAAACAATACTACAAAGAATAATCTGAATTATCCTACAGTCAAAAATAAATACATTAATTACAAGCACAGTTATAATCCACAGAGTGCGCGCTCTGCCATGCAGACGCATTTCGGCTGAATGTTATTTCTCTTTCTCAACTTTCTCTTTCTCATTTTCCCTCATGTTTCTGGTAATGACTCCAGTCCCCTCCTGGTCATCCCTGGACTCACTCACCGTGCTTTGCCCGTCCGATCTGTCCGAGTTTCGGCGGCCTTTTTGACTGCGACGCGCCGAAAAACGAGTTGGTGTCCTGCAGCCGGCAGCTGAACGACATCTGTCCGACCTCGTCGTCCGGCCCGTAGCCGTTCATCTTCCCCTCGCTGTAGGGCAAAACCTCGGACATGGCGAGTGTGTGTGTGTGTGTGTGTGTGTGTGTGTGTGTGATGGAGAGAGAGAGAGAGAGAGAATAATGTTGAAATCCGAAAATGAGAACTGGTTCGGGTTCCGGCTCGGGGTTCGGTATGAGCGTAATCTCTCCAACTCCAGCAGCGCGCGCTCGCTCCGAGTTAGGGCTCAATGAGCTGTTATGGTAACAGAGAGAGATAGAGAGAGAGAGAGAGAGAGAGAGAGAGAGAGAGAGACCGATTGGTGGTGAGGCGGAAAAACGCAGGGAGATCCCAAAGACCATAAAGGAGGAGGAACACCCAGGCGGAAAAGTGAAGTCATTCATCCGGGTTTAGAGCCAGAGGCGGGGGGAAGAAACACATGAGGAGGGAAAGAAACATCATACAGACTAAACACAGATAGATAGATCGATCGATCGATCGATCGATAGATAGATAGTGTGTGTGTGGTGTGTGTGTGTGTGTGTGTGTGTGTGAGAGAGAGAGAGAATACCTACAGGTTGAATGGTTATAAAGGACAGACAGACAGAGACCATTAGAGAGAGAAAGAGACAGACAGACAAACAAAACCTCTAAGTACAGTTTGAATGATTATAAAAGACAGACAGGAAGAAAATGTAACATTTCACAGCTTGCTTCACGTGCCAGCTGATTTTCTGAATAAACGTGTCCTATGTAAATAATGTGACCTGTGAATGCAGTGAAGTGTTTGCAGTGCAGGTGAGAAACCTTCAGCACCTCGGACAGCAGCCAGGACAGGAACACCACGAGGTTAAACCCGGAAGAACCACAAACCTGTAGGATTCTCAGGTGTTCTCTTCCTTATCACTGACCAGGTGCAGTCAAAGAGCAACAGTCTATCTATCTATCTATCTATCTATCTTACTTAAATTTCAGCTAAATGTGTAATAAACACTCACTACTTGAGCAACAAATAAAGGTTTGAGTCAAACTCTGAGGTTCTTATGTTACATCACATTCAGCGTTCCGGAGCTCAGAGTCGTGACGAAAGGCACACAGCTGATGTCCAGCTCGCGTCTCAGCTCAGCTCGAGTTTACACAAACCACCAACCGAAACACATCATTTAATTGATCCGTTAGCGCCACCTGCTGGATGCATTTAGCTACAAAAAAGCGGCACAAATGTTTAAAGTCATGTTTGTGTCTGCGACTAATGGAGCCAAAAAACGTGTGTGTGTGTGTGTTACACTTAAAATAATCCTAGTTCAACTCATAGTTCAGTTTACCTGAGGGTTTAATCAATCCCCCCCCCACACACACACTACTACCCCCCCCCCCCGCCCCCGCCCGCTGCGCTCTGTAACTCAGCACCGGAAGTGAGAGATTGTGTGTCTATTTTTTCCCTGTAGTTTTTGCCACCTGTCCGAGTCAATCCTGGAGAGAATCACACTCACACAATCAGAGCAACAACCCGAGGAACAAACAGAAAATACTACAAAATCACTGGAATAAAATGAAGTCTGTCTTTTTCCTGCTTCCAGTTTTGCTCTTCTTCTTTCTCTCAGGTAAGACAAACGACTGATTAAACTAATCAAACTAATGAAACTATTCACTAACACCTTGTGCTCATGTTCACACCGCAATGCCCGGTGTTTCAACCACAAAGCTCAGGTTTAATACTCTCTCAAAATACTGATTTTATAGTCGCATTCTCTCAAAAGTGTCCCACACTGTCCCCCACTGTCCCCCACTGTCCTCCAGCTCCAGTACTGTTCTCTATGTTGACGTTTTAATCTGTAATGAGTTTTTTTGTGTGTAACAGTCCAACTCACAGTGATGCTGCAAAACACTCTGTGCTTTTGGTGGATATTTTTGTATTTCTAAATTCAGTTACAAATAAATGACTACAGTAATAATAAGTTACCCCCCCCCCCCCCCATCAAACACACACACACACACAGACACCCACACACACACACACACACACCCTTCAGTTAAAGACCGAAGTTAAAGACCAGTTAAAACCTCCCATTTTTATCTGGGCTTGGGACAGACACTTCATCCAGTGGCTGGGAATCGAACCCGGCCCGTCTCACATGGCAGGCGAAACACCTCCCACTGAGCCACCAGTGCTCTGCTACACATCAAATAAGTATTATTTTACTTTAGGGTGACCGGATTTGTAAAGATTATACTTACAGTATCATGTGAAGACAGACCAATCCACCATCGTGATCAAAACAACTCAATGTGGGCAGTTTACATGTGTATTGATGACGTCAGACACAAAATCGCGCGACATACAGTACATTTACATGAGCAGTTTTAATCTTGAAAGGTTTGATAGAGAAGTTAACTGCTTGTTTTTTTTAGAGAAGTTTCTCTAAAAGTAACATTCCAAGCAGAATCTATCTTGAAAAATAAGAGCCTTTTATTGTAGTATTTGTAAGCCAGATAAAATAAAATAAAAAATCAATAAGAATAAGAATAATGATTGGAAAATTGGAAAATATTTCACATTAAACATTAAAATAAGAGATATTACCTTGTAATTATGTTTTTTTTCTCTATTTACAGACAAACACTTTAATATATTTAATTTACACATGTGCAGACTTTACATCATGAAGGGTATAAAGCTCATAAATGTCTACATCTCACACACACAGGATGCAGCGGCAGGAATGAGGAGGAACGTCTCATCAAACACTTGTTAAACGGATACAACAAAGAACTGCGTCCGGTGCAACACAAAGACGAGACGGCGACGATTTACCTCTCGCTGATGCTCTCCAACCTCATCTCTCTGGTGAGTGTGTGTTCAAACAGAGCTGTAATCCTGAGCTTCCTATTCATGGTTTATTATTTTTGTAGAGCTGGGAGTTTTTTTTTTATCCGTACAGAACATTAGACATTAGACATGTTGTTCTTACTGCAGTGTTTAGATCACGCTGTTGATTCTGATGTGAATCTGTTTGTGGCAGGATGAAGTCAGTGAAACTTTGCTGACCAACGTGTGGATAGAACATGTAAGTTCTCTGATAAAAAAAAAAAAAATCTTTCTGGGAAAAAGAGAGAGAATTTTTTTTTATTGTTCTGATCCTTGTGGTTTCCTTGTGATTATGATTAGGGCTGGACTGACCCTAGACTTGCATGGAATACCTCTGAGTTTGATGACATCACTATTGTGCGTCTACCCTCCAAAATGGTGTGGCTTCCAGAGATCGTTCTGGAGAACAAGTAAGACGACTCTGTGACGATGTTCTTAAATGAAAACATTTTATATTTGGTGAATCAATGGTGCTTCTCTTCTTATTAGTAATGACGCCCAGTTCGAGGTGGCTTATTATTGTAACGTGTTGGTGGACTCCACTGGGTTTGTGTACTGGTTGCCTCCTGCTATCTTCCGCAGCTCCTGTTCCATCAACGTTCGCTATTTTCCTTTTGACTGGCAAAACTGCAGTCTAAAGTTCAGGTCGGCTGCTTCATTCACCATCATCGTGGAAAACACAAATATTGACTTTATACTTCAAATCCAACCCGACTTTCTGATATATCTTTTAGCTCTTTAACGTACAATGCCAAAGAGATCAGCTTAAATTTAAAGGAGGAGGAGGATGCTGATACCAAGAAAAGCTTCCGCGTGGAATGGATCATCATCGACCCTGAAGGATTCACAGGTAATCCTGGATCATGTGTAAACGTTTTTTTTTTTTTCTTTCTTTCTTTTTGATCAACCCTTAATTTTATTTTTAAATCTCTCAGAGAATGGTGAGTGGGAGATCATTCACAGACCTGCCAGAAAAAACATCTACAAGAGCATCCCTATGGAAAGCAACAAGCACCAAGACATCACCTTCTACCTCATCATCAAGCGCAAGCCTCTGTTCTACATCGTCAACATCATCATCCCCTGTGTGCTCATCTCCTTCCTGGCCTCGCTGGTGTACTACCTGCCTGCAGACAGTGAGTCGACACTACAGTGCTTCAAATCATGTTTCAATACTAGGGCAGGGGCAGCTCAGTGGTTAAGGCATTGGACTACAGTTCAGAAGATCCCAGGTTCAAACCTCATAACCACCAAGTTGCCACTGTTGGGCCCTTGCGCAAGGCCCTTAACCCTCAATTGCTCAGATGTAATGAGATTAAAAAAATGTAAGTCGCTCTTGTTTAGATGCTTCGCTTTAGGATTTGGGAATTTTGGAGCCCTCTGTGGTCAAACAATGTTATTGCAAGCTGTTTGTTTTGCGTAAAAAAGTGTCATGTTCACTATTGCCAGAATTTTATATTTTATAGTTTAATATAAGCTCCTCATAATTACACTTGTGATACGTTTCTGAGATCGAATCAGTGTTTATAATGTGACATGATGAGGAATTGATGTTTAATTTAGTCGTACAGGTTTGTATTTCATAAAAAAAAAGTCACTTTATAAGGTTATAATTCTTGAAAAGGGAAGATTTGTAGCTCTTATTGTAAATTGTTTCTTTTACACTGAATCATTGATTTCCAAATTATGTAACTTTTAAAGAATTAATCTGTACCTCTTAGTGCACAGATTTATATTTTTATGCTTAATGGTAACGTTGTAACGTTGCAATGCTTAAAGAACTGTTTTGTAACGTAGTCACATTAAATGGCGAGATTTTAAAGAAGCTTTCAGCAAATTTAAGATAAAAAAAATGATTTATAACAGATAAAGAAGTGCTTTTAGTAACTCTACTTCATTAAAACTGCCCATTTCTAACTTTGGAATTTTTAAAGAAGGGATTTGTAAACTTTGACACTTTTAAATAAGGAGTAGTGTTTAACTTTATAAGTTTTAAAGAAACATTCTGTAACTTAAGAATTAATTTTAAATGTTTTTTTAAAGAAGGGATTTGTAACTTTTTTACTTAAAAAAAAAAGCAACATGCAACTTTGTAAGATTTAAGGAAACAATTTGTAACAAAAGGGATTGCAGAAACTTTATAACTTTTTAAAGAATACATTATTATTTATTTTCTTAACCTTGTGACGTTTGAATACAGTAGAACCTCGTTATACGAACGCACCACGTCACAGATTTTCACCTTAAAAACTAAAATACTTGCAGGTGATTTGCCTCGGCATGAAAAGCATGTTTAGCATATGATTATCTGCATTTACATTATTTCCTATGGGAAAATGCGTTTTGCCTCTGGAGCAGATTACATTCGTATGCCGATGCACCGCTGTAATTGACTTGTGTCTTCATAAATGTTACATACGTTGTTCATTCTTTGTAACTAAATAACCGATGTACGTTGTAAACGTTTGGACCTGTAACACTAAAGCGCGGGCAATTTTTTTTTTTTTTCATATTTAAAGAAGGCTCCATTTTCAGAAATTCCTTTTTTTCTGTCTCTGCTCAGGTGGTGAGAAGATGACCTTGTCCATCTCAGTGCTCCTGGCTCAGTCTGTGTTCCTGCTCCTGATATCTCAACGCTTGCCCGAGACCTCCATGGCTGTTCCCCTGATTGTCAAGTGAGTAAGATGCCCCTGAGGAAAGTTAAACTTATAACAGCTTTAATGATGTAGAGCAACAAGAGCATGAGGAACCTGGTTGTGGTTCTTGCAGGTATCTGATGTTCATCATGGTTCTGGTCACTGTGGTGGTGTTGAATTGTGTCGTTGTGTTGAACCTCCACTTCAGGACCCCCAGCACACACTTCATGTCCGAGTGGACCAAAGTGGCAAGTCACCTGAGAACCTTTCACATTCACTTTCGCGTTTAGATGGTCTTTAGATCCGCCGAGGAGGAGGAGGAGGGGAAAAAATGTACAAGGACACCTCCTATTACACACCCATATTAGGGCACTTCATCATATTCTCTTACCTAGAAGGGCCGCTTATCATCATCCTTAATACAGCATAGAGACACCTTAGAGGCTTCTTTAGCACAATTAAAATTCCATAGAGGCACCCTAGAGGGCACTCTCCATCCTTCCATCCATCTAGTAACCTTCATGATACAAACAGGGGCCGTGGAGGCCAATGGTGACCTTTGTGTTTATTCCCATTTTTACGACCATGGTAGGACCTCCAGTCAACGTTCACACACATTACACTATGGGAAATTTGGGAACGCTAATTAGTCTACCCTGCATGTCTTTGGACTGTGGGACAAAAACAGAATAGCCAGAGGAAAGCCGCCAAGCACGGGAAGAACATGCAAACTCCACACACACAGACAGACACGAGGCTGGAGAAGTCACATTTTAAACTATAGTGGCACCCTAGAGGGCACTTTATCTGATTTTAAATAACACAGTGGACCTTTAAAAGACTCAGAGTTTTATACTGTTAGAACACTCTAGATATCCTAGAGGGCATGTTATGAAATTTCATATACCATCGTGGCCACCATCCAAGGCAGTTTATCAGGTTTTAAATACAATCGGAGCACAACACAGGACAATGTGTTACATATTATCCTCCTTATAGTAGCATTCTAGTAGCACATTTTTCAAATTTCATATACTGTCAGTGCACACTAGAAGGCAGTTAATCAGAGTGCCATACTGTTGTTGCAGCCTAAGGGGTACTTTCTAACATTTTATTCATCCTAGGAGCATCAAAGGCACATTATAATATTCACAATAACACTTTATAATATTGTATCCATTCTAGGAGCATCCCTAAAGGGCACTTCATGTAATCTCATCTACGTAGGAGCATCCCCGAGGGCACTTTGTCATCATTCTACATCCCATAGGTGTTCCCTAGAGGGCACTTGATTACAGTAGTAATTTAATAGGGATCACTCGAGTGAACAATGACTCACATGTCTTCACATTTCTTTTGCTGTTCTAGCTTTGCACATAAAGTTTGTTTGCAGTTTGTTGCTATGTAAATCTAAATTATCCACACCTTGCATTCAGTAATGTTGATCTAGCTAAATAAAAGTCCTTCTGTGACCCAGCTGTTCCTGGAGAAGCTTCCCCGTCTCCTCCGCATGTCCCGTCCGGCTGATGGCGAGCCGCGGTGGGAGGGGGCGCTGCCGAGGCGCTCCAGCTCCGTGGGTTACATCGCTAAAGCTGAGGAGTATTACAGCGTAAAGTCTCGGAGTGAGCTGATGTTCGAGAAGCAGTCCAAGAGACACGGCCTGACCACGAGGCCCACGCCCACCGCCGGTCAGTACCACAGCGCCTCACTGTGCCACGCTAGCAGAAATCTTTTCACTCTGTTTTGGTCAAAGTTTGGTTTACTCTAGCCTTTAATCAATATGCAGATAATAAACAAAAGGGTAAATATCTTAAAAAAAACTTCTTTTTTTTTTTCTTGGAGAAAAAGAAAGAAAGTGCAACGAGATTCGAAGCACAAACTGAGAATCTATCAAATATTTTGCAGCAGTTTTATAAAACAGACTTCACACAGAGCCCAAAGGGATTTAAACTGATTTACGTCAAACAAACTAAAGACAGACAGACAGGAGGTCAGAGGTCAAGCAATCCTGTTTGTTTATTTAAAACTTTTGAAAGCAACAACAACAAAAAAAAACAACAAAAAGCTCAAATCACCAGATCAAATTGGTGAATATTTTCTCATATGTCCTACCGAGAGAGAGAGATGTCCTGGACGTTTGCTGTGTTTTTCTTCGCAGTGTATAAATCCAGCAGCGACTCGGACGTGACCGATCAGCTGTTTAACGAGCTGAAGCCGGCTGTGGAAGGAGCGAACTACATCGTCAAGCACATGCACAACAAAAACGACTATAACGAGGTCAGAGCTCAGAGACGCGGAGCAGTGAAGCAGTGTGACGTGTGCCGTAAATTTATTTGTGTGTCGTTGATAGTTTAAAATGAACACGTGTACACTTTTGGACAATTATACAATTAAAACTTAAAAAGATGTGGATATTGTGGCCAAAAATGTTTAAAAGTAACAATAAAATACACAGTGTGGCTAAAAGTATTGAGGCAAAAATGAAATGTAATGTTTTAATTGTGTTTTAATGACATTGTCTGGAAGTTTTACTGTATTTAAATATTGATTACCAAGATGATAAGAATAATTTGTGCATATATTCTAAGCGGTGAAATCACTCTACAACAATCAGTACTTAGTATGAACTCATTTAGTCTTTAAGACTGGCTGCATCCGGCTGGGCTTAGAGTCAGAAAGACCCGTTCGATCCACACCTGCTCGATCGCTTCCTGAAGATCATGTACGGAAATTTGCCCCAGTAATTCACAGTTCACTTGAGAACTTCTGAGTGTTTTAGGCATTTAAAGAAAGTAAAAGTCCTGCCACATATTTGTTATTTACTATTAACTAAACCAGCTGATTCTAATTAGCACAACTCTTCAGAACAATAATACACTGCATATGTTGTCCTAAAACTTTTGCCCACTGCTGTAGAACATTTTATTCAATGACTTGTATAATAATTAACAAGAACAAAAATAAAATAGGGGAAAGACTTTTTGGATTAAATGCTGTAATAATGTTATACAGTGGAACCTTGGATTACGAGCATGATTCGTTCCGGGAAACGAGCTCGTATTCCAAAACACTCGTAAACGAAATCAAACCGTCCCATAAGAAATAATGACAACTCAAATAATTTGTTCCACAGGCCAAAAAAAATAAATACAGAAAAATAATTAATACAATATATAAAGTAAAAATAAAACAAATTAACCTGCACTTTACCTTTAAAATAAGTTAAAAATAAAGTGTTTCCGTTTGTGCGTGCAGGCACTGTGTATTTGTGTGTGTATGTGTGTGTGTGTGTGTGTGTGTGTGTGTGTGTGTGGGTGTAAAGGCGAGAGAGTGTCGGTGTGTGTGTCGGTGTCAAAAAACTTGCCACTCGTAAACCAAGACATGCTCGTTTTTCAAGTCAAAATTTATTAAAAATCTTTGCTCGTCTTGCGGAACACTCCCGAGTTAATCGCAATCCGAGTTTCCACTGTAATAGGAAATCTATACATATAATAAAACTGTAGAATTGCTGTGTAGATATTTGCGGAAAAAAATTTGTGGCAACGTAAGATGAGTAATAGAAGAGATCAAGATGGATTTGGGAATTTTAATGGGGTGTATTTAAGGCTTTGTTTCATCACAATCGGCCCGCAGGAAGAGAAAACCTGCGACTTTAACATTTAAATGTAAAACACTTATATATTAAAAAAATCAACCTTCAGATTCAACAGATGCCGCTGTACATTTTTAAAAATGCGCTTATGAGAGTGCAAATAAGTCTCAGGCACATCCAGTACTAAATAAATACAACTTTATTATGATTATGTTATTTTCACTGGCTGCTGAAATATATTATGCATTGTGTCACAAAGCACTGACACTTTTAGACTCCTCCCCTAACCCGTACTATTAGTGATAAACCTATTGTTACAGAAATGTTCATATTAACGATCACATACATTTATTTTAATTATTTTTAATAAAAGGGATCAGAACGAGTGTATGAATATAATCCTATGTTTTGCAGGCCATGATTAAGGAACCATTATGTACTAACCCGTAGACTTTTTCGTGGCTGTGTGCATGTTTTTGTATTGATTATTATTCTTATTATTTGAATATTTATGTATATAATGACGCATCACCCAGTTGAGACTGTGCTTTCAGGAAATTTCTGTGTGTTTGTGTTTTAAAAACAGGCAGAAATGACCATCAATAACAACTAATGAGTGATAAACGATGAGAAGTTTGGCTCCTTTCAGTAAAACACTTCACTCATCTATAAGAGTCGATTCATTCAGCTTGCGAATGACTCGTTATTCCCCAAATCTTCCCCCAAAATCTCTTTTTTATCAATCAGAAATCTGTTTTGTGATGAACAAAGTAGCGTTTTACTTTACTTATAAATATATATATATCGACTCTTTTTAACTCGAATCAAATATCTCCTTCGCGACTCCTTCGCATTCAAACCCTTTGACCCGACCTGCCTTGGGTCTGGTGTGTTTTGCAGGAGAAGGATAACTGGAGTGGGATCGCCCGGACGGTGGACCGCCTCTGTTTCTTCATCGTGACTCCCGTCATGACCATCGGGACCATCGCCATCTTCCTGATGGGAATCTACAACCATCCGCCTCCTCTCCCGTTCGAGGGAGACTCGTTCACCTACATGGAGGCAGACAAACGCTTTATATAAACCACTCAGTTATATGATTCTTTGTTCAGGTCCTTCTGTAACTTTGCTTTTTTTTTGTTGCATGAATACAGTTCAGTATTGTTTTCCTAGTATGTCAAAAGGTTGGGAATTTACATAGACGTTCAGAATAAACGCACATGGGGCGATAAACACTGTATTTATTTCTCTTTTTCCTGATCACTTGAGTTAAACAGTTAGTGATAGAATTTAACTTTGAGCCTGGAAGTTAAGCATTAAGGCTGCCAGTCTTTCTGTAATCTGGACTCAAACCTGCGCGAACTGTTGCATAAGAACTTCAGATGAAGATGATGAGACGCTCCAGCAGCTGCTCCTTCGCTCTCCTGAAAACACGATGAGAAGCTTCAATTATGTTGTCAAAGTCTTACGTAAGAGTGACAGTTTAATGACGCTGACAGTTTGCAGAAAGATGGCAAAGCACAAGCTGGATTTTTTTTAACCAGAAAGAAGACTTTCCTCTTAATTATCTCTTAATTTAGCAGAAGTGAAGTGTTAAGCAGATGCTCGATAGATAGACAGATTCTTGCCCTAGACACTGTAGATCTCGTTTGATATACAACACGTTCCAGCCGTACGGGTTCACAGGTTTGAACCGACGTCGAGGAAACTCCACAACTGGAACTCTTCAGGAAAACAAGTACAACACGAGATATGTAAACTTATGCTACTGTATATTCAACTTAACCTCAGAGGTGGAACTTGAAATGACATCAGTATCGACCTCAGTGTTTATGTACAGTATGTGCAGTGTAACTCATATAACGGTAAGAAATGCTGCTGCGTTTATCGTTGATGCCGCGAGCCGCCATGTTGGTTCGATGTCATTTCCTGAACTCAGAGTTGAGTTTAGTTTAATCCCGAGCTGCATTAAACTTATATGAAGCAAAACACTATGTAAATTTTGTTACTAGTCGTGCATTTTTTATTCAATTATTGGCACCCCTACAGGTAATATCCAGTAAATAGGCCTGAGACTGAGCATTTTAAACCTCACGCACTCACTCGTTCTCTCCACCACTTGTCATGTACAGGGTCACCTCTTCCAGGGGATTATTTATGCCCATTAACCTAATTTGCATATCTTGGGATTGTGGGAGGAAACCAGAGGAAACCCATTATACACAGGGAGAATGTGCAAACTCCACACACACACACACACACACACACACACCCGAGGCAGGAATCGAACCCTCAACCCTAGATTTTGTGAGATTACAAGTGCTAACTCCTACACCAGCCACCAAAGTTTAAAATCTTCGAGAGGAAAGTCAATATTTTAGAAGGTTAAACAAAATCAATACAGTTTTCTCTAAAGGGTG
>QNUK01000032.1:110000-150000 GCA_013621035.1 Clarias magur | reverse complement strand
AAAAATGTCAAAGGTGTTTTATAAAGTCAATCTCTTTATTTATTTATTATCTTAATGAATTAATTTACTCGTGTTTTTTTTTTTTTTTGCATCATGCTCTTGTTCACACCGTCTCTTTATATTGACTTCGTACTGACTTCGTGTCTTGTCCGCCTGCGATGTTGCCTGTAACCCTGGAGTCTCGTGTGCTTTTATTTATTTATTTATTACGTAATGCGTCTTTAAAAGACAGCTCACATCATCACTGTAAAAATCTTTTATTTTAAGAAAGTGGTTAAGGGGTAAAAGCGGTTGTGGAGCTGCAGTGGTAGTCAGGGATATATAAAGAAAAAAGAAAGAAAGGAAGAGCGAGTGAGTGAGTAAGAGCAGGAGAAAGAGAGACAAAGAGAGAGACACAGAGAAAGACAGAGAGAGAGAGACAGAGAGAGAGAGAGACAGACAAAGAGAGAGACAGAGAGAGAGAGAGACAGACAGAGAGAGACACAGAGAGAGAGAGAGAGAGACAAAGAGAGAGAGAGACAAAGAGAGAGACAGAGAGAGACAGAGAGAGAGGGAGAGAGAGAGAGAGAGAGACACACAGAGAGAGAGAGAGGGAGAGAGAGAGCAGTCACAGTCCAGTCAGTGCATCTGTGAAAAAGCAGGTGAGAAAGATGGTGACAGTTCAGAGCTGAAGCCTGGAGCAAGACACCCACACTCCTGCTGCGTGCACGTGTGTGTGTGTGTGTGTGTGTGTGTGTGTGTGTGTGCATGCGTGGGTGGACGCTCTCACTTATTTTACTCTAAAGCATTGCATTACAGAAAAGCATCTTTCACTCCAGTTCAGGTTCAGGTCACTCAAATGGGAATTTTCCAGGACACACACATTCACATAAAACATAAAACATAAATGAAAGAAGGGGGGTCCAGGGTCTATTCCCAATTCATCCCCATTGTTCCTTGTATCATCTCTGGATCTACAGCCGTCCTGAACTGGATGAAGCACAAACTGAAGATGAAAAGCTTTAATTAGAGAGGACGAGGAGTAGACTTACTGAGCATGCTGGGAATTTCTCTGGGATTGTGTTAACTTCCATTTTGTAAAGCTTGAGCTTTCGAACAGGGCTAAACCTGTGAAAGTGAAATGATAGAGCCTCTCTCTCTCTCTCTCTCTCTCTCCATACTATAGATAAATGTAAGCAGGGTATTTAATCCCAGCTCTTTCGTCCCTGTTATCATGGCATGTGTCAGGAGAAAGGATGACGCTGATGGAAAAGCTCTACAGAGAGAGAGAGGGAGAGAGAGATGTTTGTGTGGTTGTGATGAAGAAGCCATTGTTGGATGATACGGACAAGTTGTGCGTCTGTGACACATAATGGGTTGGAGTGTGTGAGTCAGACAGCCGCTGTGCGCCTGAGAGATCAGTGTGTGTCGTGTTCAGCCTCGAGCCTACACATTACTCTCAGCCAGCGCAGCGTTACTTAACGACGCTGACAGAAAGCAGGACTAGCGCTCGCTCCAACGCCACGTCTTTCAAATGCTACAAATTAAACGTTGCCTCGTGTGGACGATGAACCTTCACCTCTGGAAAAGAACGAATCAAGTATAAAACTTTTGAAGACGCGGTGTTCCTTTGATTCTTCTCATTTCCTGTAATTTATGTATTTTAGATTTCCATCACTTATTTATTTATTCATTATTTGGTCAGATGCGTTCATGCGAAAGGACGTGCTGGCTACAGTTATGGTATGTTACCAAACCCGAGACAAAACCTGTCCTGGGCTAGGCTCCAGGTAACTAAGACTACCAAATATGGACATGTGGGTGGAGTTAAAAATATCAGAGGTCATCGATTGGTCAAATACAATCATCACATGTCCAAGAACCATTAAATATGCTGTTAAACAAAGAGTTCCTTAAAGGTTCTTCAGATAATTCATTCCTACTCCTACAGACCCGGAGAAGCCATGCACCACCATCTTGTTCTGCAACGTAGCCTTGTGAACTTTATAAGAGATCAGCTGTATCTGACACCGTCCCCTTTAAGAACCATAAAGAACCTGGAAGGTCCACTTGAGTAAGAGGTATGACTTAATATGACGTTCAGAACGTTTTAGTGCTCTTCACCATTTCCATGTTCCTCAGTTCTTCAACACAAAGAAACCTGAAAAGTTTTCATCTGACCAGAGCGTGCAGTTTTTGTGATGATTAAAGGCTCTTAGCTCGACTCGGTGATGCTGTGATGCGGTGATGTGGTGCTACCACAGACACACAGACATGAGACGAGGTCTTTCACGAAAATGAGCGGGGGAAAATGAAAGGTGGGATGTAGAGTTGACGAAGGGGAAATACATGAAATAAGGTGAGGAGAGTGCGTGATGTGTCAGTGTGGATCTGGAGCGGATCATATTTGTCCAGCAGGCATGACGGCACGGAGCTGGTGAGCTGTGGCAGAGGCAGGCTGAAGAGGTGGGCATGAAACGGAGGCAGCATTCGCAAGTCCGCTGGCAGCAAGTCCCGTTCTAGGCCAAAGGGGCGAATCACAGTCTGGTAGTGGCGGCGGCGGCCGGGATCGAGGCAGAGAAGCCAATCTTTAGCAGCAGCGGTGGCGGCAAATCCGGAATTTGTATCGAGAGAGTCGACGTGTCTGTCGGCTGGTGATGGAAATGTGAGACAAAGGGACTCAACCAGTCATGATTATGTAATTGTTCTTAACGTTCTTACAGTGGGTTCGTCTTGGAAGGAACAACCCCCCCCAAAAAAACACCTGCATGTAAACAATTAAGGGTTTATAGCTTTCCAAAGGTTCCACGGCTGTCCGATGGCGGCGGTGGCAGACCAGGACTGAAGGCATGTTAACAGCGGCTGAATCTAGATAGCTGCCCAATACTAAAGCTGGAAGTGCTGAGGCTGTGATCACAGGGTCGCGAAATCCCAAGCTGCACAGTGGGAAGGAAAACTTCTCAACGTTAAAGTCCAAAGGAGCTCGCAAACCCGCCGTGGCGCTCGCGGCTCATTCACCATCCATAGCCTCTGACCCCTCTGACTTCTTCCGGAACCTCAGACTGATGTTCTTCCCGCCTTTTATCCAGGAACAGAGAGTCCAAGGCCTTCAGACAAGATGTACCACCAGCCGTGTCATACTTGGTGGCCACGCCCCCTCATAGTCCCGTTGGTGGAGTGGCCGCAGTGCTGAGTGCGGGATTATCACAGAGAACTACCTTTATTAACCTTAACAGAGGTTTGTGTTAACAGGGAACCCAAAAGATTCTAAGCTTATTCTGAATGAGTTAGTGTTTGATGCACATCAACATGACCTGGGTTTATTTAATAATTGAGCATTTTTAGCTTGAAGAAGGGGTTCTGCTGTAAGGGTTCCCTCAGAGACACAAACACAGACTCTATAAGGGTTCCGTGGACCATGTGGTGATGGATAATCGAGACAAAGCGACTCAACCATAAGTAGTTGATTACGTGATTCTTCCTGGAAGGAAACACTGTTGAGGATTGTACCTTGAGCTTTTACAGGTTGCTTTAGAGCAACAATAAAATAAAAAAAAAAAAATCTGGATATAAGCAATTAAGGGTTTATAGCCTTTCTAAAGGTTTCCACAAAGAACACACACACACACACACACACACACACATATGATCCCTAGGTTCTCCTAGAGCTGTAAAGAAACGCAGCCTATAAATGAACGAATTGAAATACAGCATAATAAACTCCTCACGCTCTTTTCCTTCACCCCTTAAAGCAGCATGTAAAATGATTACTAGTGAAGAGTTCTCTCAGAGACGGAGCGTTCAGGCTGTAAGACGCCGTTATCTGCATTCAGCAATTAATAAGCACTCGAACGTGGAGGATGAGGAGAGGAACCGGACGCTGCATGGGGTTTAATGAGAGCAGCGAGAAAGGCGATGCGTTCTAATCACGACGCAGCAGCGGCAGAACCCGAGATCAGACACCTCACACTGGGATAAATACACACACACACACACACACACACACACACACGCACACACACACACACACAAAGAGAGACTGGAGGGAAGAGAAAGCAACAGATGTTTGTAGTGACCCTGAAAAGACAATCTGATGTTTTTCACAGAGAGGGGAAAAGTGATAAAATAAGATAAAAGCAGAGAAAGAACGAGAAAAGAAGCGCTTTACCCTAAACAGACCTCCTCCTCCTCCTCTTCCTCCTCCTCCTCCTCTTCCTCCTCCTCCCTGGCGTCCCTCAGGCTGCGAGTCGTGGTTCTGTCGCTCGGGTTTTTCAAGGCCTCCTACTCATGCGTGCTTTTGTTCTCACGCCTCTGAAGTGCACCGTGCTGGATCAGGAGGTCTGATTGAAATTCATATGGAGGAGAAGAGGGTGAGGAGAGCTGTCTGGATTCGAGGGGAACACAGAAAGGGTTCTGGCAGGAAGAATGCAGGCAGGCCTGAGAGATCCGGGCTCGTGGATTAAAAAACAAAACAAACAAACAAACAAACAAAAAAAAAAACATGGTGGTTTAAATGTTGGATAAAACACGGAAGATGAGGAAGAGGAGGAAGAGGAATTGTTGGATTTGTTTTCTCTTTTGATTTCTGTGGCATTTGACATTGCCATGCATATAGTAAGCATTGACCCCCACACTTTGTAATTTTATGATCTGGAACTTACATTGAATAACTTTGATTAGGCATCAGGATACCCGGCACACCACTTCCCGCGGCACCTGAGGCCCAGCAGGCAAAGAGCCCAAGGTCACTGACCCGACCTTCAGGCTCCCCAGGTCGAAATCTGATCGAGCCCCCATCGGCAGAGGTGGGCGAAGGACACAAATCCTGTAAAAGTAAAAGTAGAGAGTCTCTGGGACAAATATTACTCCAGTACAAGTACAAGTCTTCAGTTTGCTTGAGTAAAAGTACAGACGTTCTCACCTTCAAGTATTAAGCTTACATTAGTCTTGATCGTAGGAAATAAAATCTCTTTCTCACTCTTTTCATTGCTGTCTGCATCCAGCACCCCTTGTGATTTCAAACACCTGTCACGTTAATAGGCGTGTCTCGAAGGAAAGCCGAGTCACGCAATTGCCTATAATAGTCAGCAGATGGCGAAATTCCAGCTTTAAATACTACACACCACCGCGGTTAGATAACACAGCGCCATGCAGAAATGGATTTGTGTAAAAGTACAGATATTTTTAGCGGAGTAAAAGTAAAAAGTGTCCTTAAATAAAACTACTCAAGTAAAGTACAGACACATGAAATATGTACTTAAGTACAGTAAAAAAGTAAATGTACTCAGTTTCGACAAAGAAATCTGGTCCACGGAGGCCACACCCCAAATCCCACAGCACCCAAAGGATCTGCTGCCAGCGTTCTGGTGCCAGAGCACGCCCCCGGAGGCCATGTGGAGTCACGCCCTGAGGGGATAGAGCTCCCCGGGGGCACAAGGGAACCCAAAACTGGGGTGGTTTTA
The DNA here is from genome assembly GCA_013621035.1 of Clarias magur. Classification (NCBI taxonomy): domain Eukaryota; kingdom Metazoa; phylum Chordata; class Actinopteri; order Siluriformes; family Clariidae; genus Clarias; species Clarias magur. The sequence goes on along the minus strand of QNUK01000032.1, from coordinate 144,559 downwards.
ATGTTATGGCTGGTCAGTGTATATACTCACAACTAAATTAGTCCTCGTGACGAAACGAGTTTTTACACTTTTGATTGTTGAGGTGTGACGCGGCATGAAGAACTGGTCCCTGGTCCTCACTTCAGCTGAACCCCAGCACGGTCCACCAGCAGGTGTAAAAGCTCCCCGGTCTCAGTGCCGTATCCCATCTAACGTTTGTAAAGATTAGTTACTGTTTCTGCTTTGTTTCAATAACCGCCGTGTGAAAGCAGACGTTCTCCGGACAGGAGCGCTGTAATCACCTTGGCGGTGTGGCGCGAGCCCGGGCACTTAAAACTTACAGCAGAAGAAGATTAGAGGTCCCGTACTGGCCTGTCTGCAGGAGCCGTGAGCTGAGAGTCAGTGACCAGAAGCTCAGTCGCTCGGGGGGGTGAAAACTTATGGCAGCAGTTGTGTAACATTTGTCTTTGTCTTCATATGAGCGAGTGTTCCTTAATCCTGTGGGAGCTGGAAAGGAACATTTGGTGACTGTTTGGCACTGTGTGTGAGTGTGAGTGTGTGTGTGTGTGTGTGTGCGTGTGTGTGTGTGTGTGTGTGTGAGAGTGTGTGTGTGTGTGTGTGTGTGTGTGTGTGTGTGTGTGTGTGTGTGTGTGTGTGTGTGTGTGGTGTGTGTGTTGTGTGTGTGTGTGTGTGTGTGTGTGTGTGTTGTGTGTGTGTGAGTGTGTGTGTGGTGTGTGTGTGGTGTGTGTGTGAGTGTGTGTGTTGTGTGTGTGTGTGTGGTGGTGTGTGTGTGAGAGAGTGTGTGTGTGCGTGTGTGTGAGTTTGTGCGCGCGTGTGTGTGTGTGTGTGTGTGTGTGTGTGTGTGAGTGCTTGTGTGTGTGAGTGCGTGTTGTGTGTGTGAGTTTGTGTGTGTGTGTGTGCGCATGTGTGTGTGAGAGTGTGTGTGAGAGCGTGTGTGTGTGTGAGTTTGTGTGTGTGTGTGTGTGTGTGTGTGTGTGTGTGTGTTACTGAAGTGACTTGAGGGTCTAATCTGTATTTATATTTCTTCTGCTTCATCTCTCTGTGACTGTGGCGTCACTCCACAGTGCTGATGAGTTCTGGGTTCTGATTGGTCAGGAGCTGTTGATTAATTCTCCCTGACAGTAGTGCAGATTAATATTAATGCGTTTGTTCTGGAACGCTGTCGTTTCCATAGTAACGGCTCTTTCACTCTGCTGATAATGAACTCGTTTAAAGAAATCGCTGTTGTGGTGAAGTTTTCCTGAAGTAAGATTGATATGAAGATTATATAGGAGCGTTTCTGTGTTTCTGTGAGCGGTGTTCAGATCAAAGCGGGACTTTTGATTGTACCGAATAACAGAACGCAGTCCTGAGAGTAAACCCTGCCTTTATGTCTCTATATAATGTCCTGATACACTGATGCACTTATCCCAGTGGTTCACTAGTGTACGCGGAACACTGTACCGGGGGACGTGGTGATAACTCCCAGCCGAGTTCCTGTAACGTGCGAGTGGTGTTGGTGAACGAGTGTGTGTACAGTTGTATGTTGGAGACGTCAATCTTCAAAGTTTCAGGAGTTCCACTGACTGGATGTTCACAGTGGCCTCATTCATGGATGTACAGCCTCCTCCTCCTCATCACTGTACAGAGCTTGAAGTCTTCTCTAAATGTCTTACATCTTCATTCACCGGAAAGTGCTGGAAAAGACTGGTTGAGAACGGTCCAATCACATGAGGCCAGATATTTATAAACAATACTGATTCGCTAAGAACAAAAGTGGGAGGGTTCAGGGCGCACAGAGCTCCGCCCCATGGTGATTTGACAAAATCCAATCAGAGCTCAGCCTCAGGTCACATGCTTTTCAAAATGTACCCGTCTACATAGACACTGGTTTGTCCGGCGCCCCGCGTACACCAACACAAATGAACGTCATACAGTTTAGATTTTTTAAAGAATGTTAAAGGAGCATTCTCCTCTGGCTAACTTTAAGGGGGGCGATGCCCCTGTTTCCCCTATTGACCGGCCGCCACTGGTCGTATCCTTCACTTGATACTGTCTGTCCAAACCCACCCGATAGCCCTGTGTTTGTGAGGACCGGCTTTGACAGGATTATTAATAAAGTGCAGCGATACACTGAGATCTGTCTCTGACCCGCGACCTCAGGACTCTAAAAACATTTAGTATTTTTCTTTTTAAAAGTATTTTTTTTTCTTGTGAGGAATGAGGTCGTGTCTGATGTGGGTATCCTTGTGGGGACCTTTGGGTCCTCATTATGATATAAAACATGGCTTTCACACACACACACACACACACACACACACACACACACACACACACACACACACACACACACACACACACACGGAGGTTGGTGTAATTATTCTCTAATAACTTTCGTACTTTTGTAAAAGAAATATTAAGACTCCAGGACTCTAAAACGTTCCTTATCTCGTATCTGATTGAGTTTATTCGGTATTAATCAGGTTAAACTGTACGGTGTGTGTGAACTCGCGCTCCAGGTCGTCTCCGGTGCTCCGCGAGCTGATTAGGATGGAACACAGGACGGTTTATCAGCGTTAGAGATGAAACGTTCAGGTGACGTTCTGCAAACCTAAAACTACTGCGGAAGGTACTAGCGCATTAATGAGCATTTTTTAAACAGTTAAACAGTTAAAGAGGCAAAGAAGTAGTGAAGAACGCGCGCGCACACACACACACACACACACACACACACACACACATGTACTAGAAAATATTTTTAATATTCCAAGCGTGACCAGGGTGTGTGCTCAGGCCCGCATGAATGCAATATCATATTCCACATATTTCACGTGACATATGGTGTGTGTGTGTGTGTGTGTGTGTGTGTGTGTGTGTGCGCGCCAGTTTATTTGTTTTGTCGTTTTCAGCTCTGCCGTTTCCACATAGATATATTTAGAACCGTGGCTGTTTTTACTGATCACAGATCAGCTTTATCACAAAGTGGATAGAAGGAACTGAAGCCAAGCGCTTGGCCGCAGAACCGAGTTCTAATTAAAGACTAAAACATTTTAAGCACTTTTAAAGAAAAAAGTGAAACTTTTTATTCTTATTCTTTTTACTGTTGAAAGAGAGACACGGATAGAGAACTGAGAGGATGAAGGATCACGCACACATGAAGAACACACACACACACACACACACACACACACACACATATGCAGGCATGTGGGTGTGAGGTTTGGCCCTGAGTGAGTTCTCCCTCTGGTGTGAGAGTGTGTAAAACAGTGTGTTTATGTGTGTCTGTGGGAGTAAAGTGTGCGAGTCAGCGTTGAGTCACAGTACAGACGCAAACACACTGCAGTATGGACAGAGAGACGTCCAACACACACACACACACACACACACACACACACACACACCTCGATCTCAATGACACGACCACATCTGAGTTAAGATTAGATTTAATCTTCATTTAAATATTCAATACTTCATATGACTTTTTTGTTATCGTTGAGTTTTATATTAAAAAGAGGGGGAACAGATGAATTTTTAGATTAAATCTAATAATAATCTGATGATCTTTAATGTAATGAGTGATATTATTATTATTATTATTATTATTATTATTATTATTATTATGATTAGAGGTTGAAGTCCACGTCCATGTCTGTGTGTCTCTGTACAGCAGAACTCTCTGTCTCACTTATTAATAGACAGAAATCACATTCTGTAAGGTCGAGTATCTGACGCCTTGTTTACACTAAGTTGGACTTCTTTGGTGCTCAGACAAACACACTCCCTGTTCGGTAATCGGAGAGAGAATCACAGATGAGAAATGGAAAAAAGTCGATCAGATAAAGATGAAGTTTCGTCTTAAAACGACTCCGGCGTGTTAAAATTCCCTTCTACCACTTCAGCGCTGTTATTTCAGCCAAAGTGAAAATCTGAACTAATCCCAGTCAAAACATTCACTTTATCTTTTCTCATTAATATCTATTGGTGCAGGTGTTTGTTTACATTGAGACAGAAGCGCATTAGTAGATTATTGTAAAGTAGATGATTAAATCCCACACGTAACTGTTCATAACATCACTTTTACTCCACATTGTGATTTGACTGATGGTGCAGATTAAACTTCAGCCAGAGATCGAAGTGCTGCAGGAGATACGTTAAAGTCACGCCCAAAATGGCACGCCCACAGTTTGACGCATGTGCAGTACGCTTTAGAAAAGTCCGGTTTATAATCCGGCACAAAACTGCTCATAACTTCACTTTATGTTGGAGGAAGCCGTGGTGACTCGCCTGTCGTTTGTGTGTATTGAGGATTGTGTTGGATTGTAGGTGCATTAAGTTCATTTCTGTGTTTTCCGCATTTTCTGCAGTAAACTATTGTGTTGATATAGAGGATGAACCGTAAAGGTACGACAGACCTGTAAATACAACAAAAATGTAAAAAACTTCATTTAACATTTGCACATGACTGGAAAAGAATGCAGAATATTAAATCATAGGGATTGGCGCCGAACCCCGGCGTGTACCCCGGCATGTGCCCTAAGTCTGCTGGGATAGGCTCCAGGCCCCGCCTTGGCGTCTTGGCGTCTCTGACTACAAAGTGTAGTAGTCTCGTCTTTGCAGAATTTGCCAATTGTTTCAAAAATATACATTTATATATAAATTATAAATATAATTAATCATGGGTTAATTATTCTTCAGCCGATAAAATGATTATAGATTTATATTCTCATCCTCATTATTTTAACATCTAATATATAAAAGTACACACGATTACATCAGAATCGTTGCTGATGCAACGTTTCAGTAACGTTCCGGAAACTTCCCATGTGCTTCCCCTGTCCCAGTTTGACCCACTTTACTGGTTTGCCTTTCATCCCACTCTTTGTTTGTTTCTGAATAGCTGGATTTGACTCTGTAATACAAATAAGCATTGTATGTTAGTGTGTGTATTTGTGTGTAGTTGTGTGTGTGTGTGTGTGTGTGTGTGTGTGTGTGTGTGTGTGTGCGCGCTAAATGATGTCTCAGCTGCATTAATAATAGGCCGCACAGAGGGATTAATGGGATAATGCCCGGCCTGGAGCACAGGGACGCTCTCGTCTCAGGCGGTTTTGTGAACGAGAGAGAAATAAACACTGTTTACTTTCGCTCTGCGTTTGACTCGGCGTTACAACCTGGTGTTTGTCTGCGATAAATAATTCAGAACCGCACCATTTCTCTCTCTAGCAACCCCCCCCCCCCCACTCCTGGGATCCCCCCTCCTCTCCCCTCTTCTCTCCAGGTTTATTCATCTACGAGCCACAATTAGCAGCAAATTAACGCACGGTTCCTCAAACGAAGACGCGGTTCCACGCCGTTAACTCCCCGATTCCAGTCTGAAAGCGTGCGGCGCTAACAGAAAGACGCTAATCACCATAAATCATCCGCTGTGTTAGACAAAACATGGAATTAAACCTCAGCAGGAGAACATCGTCGCAACACCACTATCACAACTCAGACGCGTCGTAAAGTCAAGTGTTGTTTAACACGTAACAGTTTAATCGAGCTACAAGTAGAACTCTTATTCTGGGAAGGTAATTATATACAGAACGCTTCTTTAGTGCAGAAAGTGTGCAGCGCGCTCCAAACCACGAACCTGGCAGCAGCTCCACATTCAGCTATCATATCGTGCCTGGGTGACTCTTACTGTAGATGTTCTTTGATGGTTCTTTAGGATCTCAGCTTCCACACAAGAGAAACCTTTCTAAATAAAACACTTTGCTGGAGGCAGAAGAAAACCGGCCGTTCAGACTCGGGCCTTCAGTGAGTTCTAGTGAAAGACAAAACAAAGTAAAAACCATGCAAGTCATGCAAGTTTTTTTAATTGTACAGATGTTAACACAGTTTCTCTTGGAAATGGAAAAATTTTACAATATTTTCAGCAAACATTGGTGCATAGTTACTATAAATTGAACGAAGCTAAAAAATTTAAACATTATCGTGGCACTGTGCAAAAGTTTGGGCACCCTACATAATCCGTACTCAGTAGCGCCTCCTCTGGCAGATATCACAGCTTGTAAACACTTTTTATAGCCGCTAAAACTCTTTCAGTTCTTGTACTTGGGATTTTTGACTCATCTTGACCTCCACAGTTCCCCTGAACTGCCATCTCTTAATGACATTTCTCACTGTGGAAACTGCAAGCTGACGACGCTTTGCTATCCTCTTGTAGCTTCTCCTGCATTGTGGGCATCAATAGCTTTCATTTTCAGAGTCTTACACGGCTGCTTAGAGGAACCCATGGTTGTTGAGTGTCTGTAAGTGTGTGCACAAGGTTTGAAGAGTCAGAGCATTTGTAAAGCTTTGAAATGGACATTTCCTAATGACAGCCGTTGCCATGCATCAGATCTAACAAGCTGATTAAGGACTGAAACCTTCTAAAAAGAATCGGAGACTCTGGAACACTTAGGGTGCCCAAACTTTTGCACATTGCCAAAAATTATGTTTTTATTTTTGTTCAATTTATGGTAACTATGCACCAATGTTTGGTGAAAATATTGTGCATTTTTTTCCATTTCCAAGAGAGACTGTGTTACCATCTTTTCAATGAAAAAAAATCACCAAAATATGTTATTTATCAAGGGGTGCCTAAACTTTTGCACAGATCAGCCATAACATTATGACCAGTGACAGGAGAAGTTATACACCCTGAGGGGACAGAGGGGAATAGCGCTACATGATCATAAAGCTCTGATTAAAGTCCATTCGCCCAAAACCTGGTACTAATGCTAAAAAGCGTCTCACCTCAGTGAAAACGTGTATGTCGCTTCTTTGGCGACATACATTTTCTGTATTATATGTAGAACATAAAAAATAAATCAGCACCAATACTGTGTTTTGGCCGACAGAATATACACACGTGGACAAAATTGTTGGTCCCCTTCGGTCAATGAAAGAAAAACTCACAATGGTCACAGAAATAACTTTAATCTGACAAAAGTAATAATAAATAAGAATTCTATGAATGTTAACCAATGAAAGTCAGACATTGCTTTTCAACCATGCTTCAACAGAATAAAAAAAAATGAACTCATGGAACAGGCCTGGACAAAAATGATGGTACCCCTAACTTAATAGTTTGTTGCACAACCTTTTGAGGCAATCACTGCAATCAAACGATTCCTGTAACTGCCAGTGAGACTTCTGCACCTCTCTGCAGGTATTTTGGCCCACTCCTCATGAGCAAGCTGCTCCAGTTGTTTCCGTTTGAAGGGTGCCTTTTCCAGACAGCATGTTTCAGCTCCTGCCAAAGATACCCAATAGGATTGAGGTCAGGGCTCATAGAAGGCCACTTTAGAATAGTCCAATGTTTTCCTCTTAGCCATTCTTGGGTGTTTTTAGCTGTGTGTTTTGGGTCATTGTCCTGTTGCAAGACCCATGACCTGCGACTGAGACCCAGCTTCCTGACACTGGCCAGCATATTTCTCTCTAGAATCCCTTGATAGTCTTGAGATTTCATTGTACCCTGCACAGATTCAAGACACCCTGTGCCAGATGCAGCAAAGCAGCCCCAGAACATAACAGAGCCTCCTCCATGTTTCACAGTAGGGACAGTGTTCTTTTCTTCATATGCTTCATTTTTAATGAAATGAAAATGAAATGAAATAATTTTCTTTCGAATCTCCTGAGACAACGCTTTCCTTCGCTTCCTCTGGTCCATGTTGAGTGTGGTACATACCATGTCACCAAACAACACAGTGACGACCTGGAGCCCTATATATAGGCCCACTGACTCATTACAAGATTGTAGACACCTGTGATGCTAATTAGTGGACACACCTTGAATTAACATGTCCCTTTGGTCACATTATTTTCAGTATTTTCTAGGGGTACCATCATTTTTGTACAGGCCTGTTCCATGAGTTTATTTTTTTAAATAATTCTGTTGAAGCTTGGTTGAAAAGCAATGTCTGACTTTCACTGGTTAACTTTCATAGAATTCTTATTTATTATTACTTTTGTCAAATTCATTGACTGAAGGGGACCAACAATTTTGTCCACGTGTGTACAAACAAAAGTTTTTTTCAGATGACACACAAAACGTGACTTACTAACCCACTTAAGAATTTAAATCACACCTCATAGAGCCGAACGGTACAATAGTTCCACAGTAGTTTTATCAAACATCCAACAAGAATAAAAGTGAATTAAATATACAGTACTGAGGTGGAGATGTGCTGGTGATGTTTACTTGAAAACAATTCCTTCTGAATGAAGCGGCGATAACTCTGTCAAACAGGTGATCGTGTGCTTTAATAAACCCAACAGCAACTACACAAACCTGTTAACCTTCAGTGAATCTCACCTACAACAGTGTTTAGGGTTTAATGAACCAAAAACAAAAAAGTGTCACAGATTTTCCTCCTTTGGCTCCAGTAGCCACAAGCTCAGTGAATACAAAAGATGCTCCTGTGGCTCCTCATCGTGGCTGTAACATCGCGACTTTAACACCGTGACTGTAACACCGTGACTGTAACACTGTTACTTTAACATTGCAACTGTAACACCGTGAATGTTACATCGCGACTGTAACACCGTGACTGTAACATTGTGACTGTAACATCGCGACTTTAACACTGTGACTGTAACACCGTGAATGTTACATCGCGACTGTAACACCGTGAATGTTACATCGCGACTGTAACACCGTGAATGTTACATCGCGACTGTAACACCGTGAATGTTACATCGCGACTGTAACACTGTGACTGTAACACCGTGACTTTAACATTGCGACTGTAACACCGTGAATGTTACATCGCGACTGTAACACCGTGACTTTAACATTGCGACTGTAACACCGTGACTGTAACACCGTGAATGTAACACCGTGACTTTAACATTGCGACTGTAACACCGTGAATGTTACATTGCAACTTTAACACCGTGACTGTAACACCGTGAATGTTACATCGCGACTGTAACACCGTGACTGTAACACCGTGACTTTAACATTGCGACTGTAACACCGTGAATGTTACATCGCGACTGTAACACCGTGACTGTAACATTGTGACTGTAACACCGTGACTGTAACACCGTGACTGTAACATTGTGACTGTAACATTGTGACTGTAACATTGCGAGACTTCCTGATGGATCGTGATCTTCCGCCACAAATGTGGTAAACACTGAATGTGTTCTTCAACAATATCGGACCTGCCATGGTTATAGCACAAGCCTGAAGAGGGCGCTGTGAGAATGGATGTATGGATGGATAGATAGATAAATAGATGGATGGATTGATGGACAGATAAATACACTATATTGGCAAAAGTATTTGTTCGCCTGCATTCACATGTATATGAACTTGAGTAACCTCCATGCACTCCATGAGTCCTGACCTCAAACACCTTTGGAAATAATTAGGACAGAGACTGTGAGCCACGCCTTCTCGTCCAACATCAGTTTCTGGAATAACGGTCAAAAACTCCCATAAACACACTCCTAAATCCTGGGGAAAGCCTTCACAGAAGAGTTGAAGCTGTTCTAGCTGCAAACGGGGCGGGGCCAAGATCATATTAAACCCTATGGATTAAGAATCGGATGTTACTCAAGGTCACATGAAGAGGCCAATACTTTTGGCAATATAGTGTAGATAGACAGACAGACAGACAGAACATCAGTCACTAGACCACAAGTTGTGCTGAAGTATGCACACACACACACACACACACACACACACAAACACACACACACACACACACACACGGCTGAGACGTGCCTTATGCTGGATGAACAGTTGCTGTGGCGATACGGCGGGTGGAGATATGAAGGCATTAAACAGACTGACAGGAATGCCACGGGCTGACAAATTCCTTCTGTGTGTGCGTGTGTGTGTGTGTGTGTGTGTGTGTGTGTGTGTGTGTGTGCGTGTGTGTGTGTATGTGCATATTTCAGCACAACACACTTGTGGTCCAGTGACTGATGCTTGTTACAAAAGCGATGAGACCACATTTGGACCGCGCGCCCTCCCTGCTCTGACTGGTCTCTATTTCTCAGCTCTAGAATGTTGTTCTCTTTCTGTGATGTTCCCAGCCCTCTGTGTGTGTGTGTGTGTGTGTGTGTGTGTGTGTGTGTGTGTGTGTGTGTGTGTGTGTGTGTGTGTGTGTAAAACACAGCACTTTTCTGCAATGTGCTGTAACCGGAGGCTGTGCAGAAATCAGTTCTTATTGGGTTTAAGATAAATCAGTGTATGAGCTCAGAGTGCGCACTCACACACTCAGACACACACACACACACACACACACACACACACACACACACACACAGTGCTACACAACAATCACACAACACACAATAAGCCATTTACAACAAATGTACGTTTGTGCAGTGAGTTCCAGTATTTCTTCTCGAACCCTTTGTCCATGTGAGCGCTCTACGTTTGGGTTCTGCTTAGAACCTTTAAAAAAAAAAAAAAAAAAAAAAATATATATATATATATATATATATATATATATATATATAATTTTTTTTAACCAAACCCCAAAATGTTTAAGGGATTTAATGTTTTTGCTAAAGTTAAGGATTAACATCTTCCAAAAATGCTCTACCTTGATTCCTTTCTGCTAGAAAGTCTTCGATATTTAATCTTAAAACTAGACATTTGTTAAAACATTCTGCTTGGACCCTTTCAGAGAGGAGAACAATAGAGAACCTTTAAACTACTCAGAAATTATTCCAGGCTCTAGATGTAGTGTTCATGTATTTATGTTTTTTAAAATTAATTATTTATGATGATGATTATTATTATTATTATTATTATTATTATTATTATTATTATTATTATTATTTCTATGAAGTTAATCGCTCTTTGCTTTCCTTTTAAGGCTCTACTCAGGTCTCCTAAGGACATGATCAGGTTAAACAGTGTTTAAGTAAACCTTGTGCTTCGGGCTGATCTGGGAACAGCTTCCAGTCTCTCAGCTTTAGCGCTGTAACAGCAGCACCTGGTCTCAGATCAGCTCTGAGGTCGTGACCTGGAAGGTTTCACGTTTCTTTAAAAGCCCCGTGATGAGATTACGGAGCTCTGACTGGAAGGTAAACACATTAAAGCCTTCCGAAGCGGAGATCCTGAGATCCGCCTGAGGTTCTGCTCACTCTGATCTCACACTCAACGTCTCCTGACGCTCTGAATCTCAGAAACCTGCCCACGTCCGCCTCATAAACGCTCATCTTCATTTATGGACCTGGGAGAGAATACATATTTCCAGTTTTGAAAACACTTTAAATTTGTATGCTGTTTACCTTTTCAAGTAGAAGAGTCATGAAACAAACAGACAAACAAACAGACAAACAAACAAACAAACACACAGTCAGCAATTTATTATGTACAGATGAGGCCAGTAATAAAACAACAGTAATAAATCAATGAGGAAAAAATGAGTATGTCACTAAACAATACATTTAAAACATGTGTGTTCAGTAATTTTTGTTGTTGTCAAACAAACAAACAAACAAACAAGCAAACAAAGTAATAGTCAGCAGATTAGGATGTACATTAATAAGTAATGGAATAATAAATATATGGCTGAATAAATAAGTAACTAAGTAAAGAAGGATATTCAGTATTGTGTTGTTTTCTGCAAAATCATGTGTGCAAACAAACAAAGGAACAAAAAAGTGAAGAAACAATAAAAAGAACGAATACTTAAGTACGTATAATAGTATATTAAATGAGTAGGCAAAATGTTCTATACATGTTATAGTCACACACTCTAGGATTTCATTCAGTCACCTTTATCTTTGATTATGCACACCCACCCCCACACACACACACACATCTTTGATTACACACACACACACACACACACACACACACCACACTGTGGCATCCAGTTAATTTGTGAAAATAATTTCAATCTCTCTTTCACACTCATGCGTGGAATATAAGAATTAAACCTCCACAGATGTGATGTGCTGGTGATTCAGTACATTCAGGTGGTCATGTGACTTCATTTTATCTCCACATGACGTCGCTGAGTCTCGACCTGAGCGACTGAAGCGACCCCAGATCATAACACCGTCTCCAGAGGCTCGTACAGTGGACGCTATGCATGATGGGAGCGTCGCTTCATTACAGCGCTTCCCTTCTCACCCTGACCACGCCCATCACTCTGGAACAGACTCGGTCTGGACTCGTCAGGTCACATGACCTTTTTCCAATCGCTCCAAAGTCCAGTGTTTATGATCTCTAACAGACTGAAGCCTTTTTACACATTAGTCTCAGTAAGAAGAGATTTTCTTATGGACACACAACTGTTTAGTCCCAATCCTGTGAGTTCTCATTGTGTGTGTGTGTGTGTGTGTGTGTGTGTGTAAATGCTCTTATTTTCACTATTGAACGTAACTCTGGTTTTTACTCTTGATTTTTTACCATGCGACTTCACCATATGTTTACTGTAAGTCAGCTCGAGTCGTGATTTTTTTCTCACCACGTTTCTTCCGCGTTTCTTCCGCGTTTCTTCCGCGCTGCCACTTCACGTTTGGATAATGTGTTAAACCAAGTTAACCAGTCATTTTAAATCTCCTTAGTTGTTTTCTTTGCTTGATGCAGAGATTTAACCCTCATAAACGGGTCGTGCAGGGTATTTCAATATAACTTTGTTTTTATTATGTTTAAATCATTGATTAAGTTTTTAACTTTAACCAATAAATCAGTATTTTTTACATTTTATTTCGTGTTCTCCGTATCACTGAGCTCTTCTTGCTAGACATTAATAAAGATGTTCAGCAGCTGATGATTAAATGGTGGAAAGTTGTTTCTCGCCCATGAAATGTTTATGAATCCTCTGTTGTTTTCTGCTCCGCTCATTAAAAATTTTTTTTTAAAATCAAACTTAAAAAATCTGAACATGAACAACAGCAACAGCAGCAGCGTCTCTGCTGAGTCACGAGTCGAGTTTAATCTGTTCACGGTCCACTTGGCTTCTCCTGCCTTTTCCTCAGTAATAAACGGCACCTGGATGGAGCGGGGCGTCTGTGAGTTGTGATTAAACGATAATAAATAAAGGTAATTCTCTCTGCGGTCGCCCTGCAGCCTCCACGCAGTCTCCTCACACACTCACGGCTCTCTCGCAGCACGTACTCACATTCATCCTGGGCCTGTTTAGTCCTGGGCTCTGATTGGCCGCTCAATTTACACAATATCGACACTCATTACATTTCCATAGTAATTTTTCTTTTTTTTTTTTTTTTTACCTTTTAGGAAACTTGTAATTTTATTTTGACTTCTGCTTCTGTGTTGATGTGAATGCTAAGACTTACCGTAAGCTAATGCTAGCCCCTAGCGGCTAGCCCTGCTCGATGTGTTTAGTCTAGTCGTTATTTGCTTAATGTGTCTAATAAAGCTTCATCCACTCATTCGTCGCACATGATGAACTTTTTCTGTAAGGAGATGCTTATTTATGGAAGGAGTCTCCAGTGTGAGTCAGAGGTAAAGCAGTAACTTGAGGTTTTCCAACATCTTCTTTGAGGATTCTTACTAACTTGCTTTTTTAAAGTTGGTTTTTCTTACTAACCGCGAACAAAACAAGCTGTGAATTTTGTCCTATTAACTTCAAAGCAAAGATAAAGCACTAGGCTGGTGTCAGGGTTGCCCCCTAGTGGAGCGCTAATGCGGGTGCACCTCATGGGCCCTTGTGTTGACATTTGTGCTCAGTCGTTTGTGCTCGTGGGCGTCCTTTATAAGTTTTATTATTTAAGTCCTCGGTTTTCACGCTGTCATATCATTCAATCGTCATGCGGTCTGTTTGGTTTCCTGTTTTGATTATGCTCACTTGTTGTCTTTATTTTTTTCATTAAAGTGATTATCTGCACTCACAACCATGAGAGCTGGTGAGGAGGCGAGCGTTTATAGCTGCTATAACGGAACATGAAATGACTCATCGATCAATATATTTAAATTAGGAAAAGGATCTCTATTCAAGTAAACTATTATATGTTAAACAAAAATGTTTGTATGTTAAACTTAGTAAATTATGCGCATTTACAAATGAAATAGATTTCAGTACAGTGAAGCCAGAGCTGTTTTTTGACGATCCACAACAATGAACTTTATTCATAACGAGTTGAAATACAGTATGGTGTACGGAACAAGATCAGATCAGATCCATTATTTTTGTTGTTGTATCCATACATGTTGTTGTTGTTGTTGTTGTTGTTGTTATTGAGACACACACGTGCACGTCATTGCAAACTTGTGACACCAGATCGTTTTAATAGCCTGCATTCAAACCACAGGTTTAAGAGCAAACGTTTAAATGAGGGTAATAAGTGCATCACGTTCGCTGTTTCCGCACAGGGCTGGACGACTGTCTGCAGCAGTACATTAAGAACTTTGAGCGAGAGAAAGTTGGAGGTGATCAGCTGCTCCGCATCACCCATCAGGAGCTGGAGGATCTGGGCGTGTCTCGCATCGGGCACCAGGAGCTGATCCTGGAGGCCGTGGACCTGCTGTGTGCTCTGGTAGGAACACGCCTCTCTCGGCACTTCGCTCTTCTTTTACAGGCTTGATTATGCAGCAGGCGGCACGGCGGTGTAGCGGTCAGCACTGTCGCCTTGCACCGCCAGGGTCCGGGCTCGATTCCCGTCTCTGTGTGCGTGGAGTTTGCATGTTCTCCCCGTGCTTGGTGGGTTTCCTCCGGGTTCTTCGGTTTCCTCCCACAGTCCAAAGACATGTAGGTTAGGCTAATTGGCGTCCCAAATTGGCCGTAGTGTGTGAATGAGTGAATGAGTGTGTGTGTGTGTGTGTGTGTCTGTGCCCTGCGATGGATTGGCACCCTGTCCAGGGTGTACCCTGCCATGTGCCCCAAGTCTCCTGGGATAGGCTCCGCCCCCCGTGACCCTGAATACAGGATTAAGGGGTGTAGATGATGACTGAGTGAGTGATTATGCAGTTGTAGGCTAATCACAATTAGCAGCAAATTAGCCTACATAGCCTACAAGCTTTATTCATAACACTTTACCGCTGGTGTTTTTACAGCTAATTATTTTTTCTGTCTTTTATTCCATAAATAATTTAAATAATCAGATCACCTCTGTTTTAATCGCACCGTTAAAAGACACAAGTCTATTCTGGAGTCTCTATTTATTCCACAAATAGAATATATATATAAATTTCTGTCATTTTTGAATGACACATTTTCATGCATAAATCAATAACGAACAATTGAATGTTAAATAAGTTAAAGAGTCGTAGCTGTTACTGGTACTGGATGTATATTTAAACCACAGAGAAGGTGTACAGTATACTGTATTCATCCGCAGGTTACATCATGGTTTCTATAGTAACAGCTGGTTCACAGGGATTCGTGTCTGTACGTGGGCGTGTCTAATCATTACGATGGTGAGTGTTTTTGTAAGGTGAGCTTTATTTGACTTTTAAGGAAGGAGTCTCCAATGTCAGGACCGTCTACGCATCATCACTCGTCCGCTACAAACTCTTCCAACGACGTCAGTCTCGGATGTGTGAGGGTTCCACAAAGGGTTCTGTTTCACCGGTTTCTAACTGGGAGACACTCTGCTCTAGAGTTCTGCTCTTCTCAGGTTCCCTCACAGGACTCGCAGGGAACCCTTAAAAGTTTCCAAAACTTCGTCCGGAACATTTGCGGTGCTGCTCACGATCTCATTTTGTGATGTCATGAAATACTCGCACTGCGTGAACCAATCGCGTCTTTTATGCAAATGATTAACAGACGTGAAGATGTTAGGCGCGTGGGTTTTTTTTTTTTTTGTGTGTGTGTTTTTTTTGACGACATACTCAGCGGACTTTAAAGATGAACAGATGATGGTCGTCATGGCAACGTCATCTTCCTACAGGTTTGGATGGTTCAGAAAATACTGTTAACCTGCTATGAGGAATTTGCACGCGTATGATTCTTCGTAGATTACATCATGGTAATTAGAACTTGCTAGAATATAACAGCATCACTGTGTGTTAAACCTGTGTGTGATTTTCTGGATGAAGGACCAGCTGTGTACCTCAGGGATGCTCCTGGAGTGATGAGCGTGCATACTTCAAGTTATCAGTTTTTCTTTCTTTCTTTTTTTAAAACTTTTTTTTTTTTTTTTTAAAGAAAAGCTCTAAATGGCTGTGATAAAATTCAACAAAGGGATTTTTTCTTAAATGAAAGATGGACGATCTTTCCAAAAGTCTTTAACGTAACGCTCACCGTAAGAGGAAGACATTTTTGCTGTTTCCTCTAAATGCTCCAGCTGAGACCTGGTCTGCTGGGAGACGTTGGTTGCTTGGTTTCTCCTGTAGATGTTCTGGAACGTGATCACGTGGCTGCGAGGCTTTGAGGAGGATCTCAGGCAGGGACTGGAGGGAAGCAGGAGGATTTGGAGAGAGAGATGGAGGGATGTGAGGAACGTTTGCACAGATGGAGGCACGAAAGCTTCAGTGAGACCCCGAAGTCCCTGATTCGTAATCAAGACTTGACGCTTAACGGTTTGCTGCTGAACGCTGCGGTTCGATTAAACACACCACGTACACAGACTCTCTATAACAGCAGTATCGGAGGTTTACATTGATGCGCTGATTATCTTTAATACGTTATGGTTTCCATAGCAACAGCTCATACGTAGGGATGTGTAGAGCGCGCGCTCTGCTTGAACTGATTTCTGGTAAGAGATGTTTGTGTAACATGAATGGAAGGAGCCTCCAGTGTCAGGGCTTTGTGTCTGTGAGCATCATGACATCAGAACAGACGAGTCTTTCATCTTATTAACTTAAAGAGTCTGGTGAGGAAACGAGTGTTTGTAGATGTGTGTATAATGTGTGTGAGAATGGGACAAGCAGAGAACCTTCAGAAGTTCTAATCACAAAGGGCACTTTGATGGAGGCTGAAGGTCCCCAAACCCCCCCGGATTATCTGCATTTACATTATTTCCTATGGGACAATGTGTTTCACAATACGACATCTGACCTTAAGAACTCGTCTCCAGAGCGGATTACATTCTCATGTCGAGTTCCTGCTGTCTGTCATTTTTTATAAAACAGTGTAATTGTTTATAAATGGCAAACATCACTCTGCTAACTTCACCTGTATGATCTCAGAATAACTTTTGCTATCGTTAAATATTAAAGACTCATTAATATTCAAATATATTCAGATATGCAATTGCATGTGATTATTATTTGTGTGATGATAATAATAATAATAATATTTAAATGTATTGAAATTGAGCATCAGGTGCGGGTTATGTTGGATTTTTTTTATCTCCAGTGTGTGTGTGTGTGTGTGTGTGTGTGTGTGGCTCAGCAGGGTGATAGATAATGTGTGCTTTAGTTGCTCTGTTGTGGATAATGGATCTGATTTGCTTCCTGTTTGATCCATTTTGAGGTTGCTGTATGTCGGGTTCTTATCAGGAGACGAGACAAAATTTCCAACAGTCTCCGTCTCATTAGACCTGTCTCTGTCTCTGTCTCTGTCTCTCTCTCTCTCTCTGTCTCTCTCTCTCTCTCTCTCTGTCTCTCTCTCTCTCTCTCTCTCTCTCTCTCTCTCTCTCTCTCTCTCTCTCTCTCTCTCTCTCTCTCTCTCTCTCTCTCTCTCTCTCTCTCTCTCTCTCTCTCTCTCTCTCTCTCTCTCTCTCTCTCTCTCTCTCTCTCTTGTCTCTCTCTCAGTGCCTGTGTCTTTGTCTCTCTCTCTCTCTGTCCCTCTTTGTTTCAGTGACTCAGTCTGTGTGTGTGTGTGTGTGTGTGTGTGTGTGTGTGTGTGTGTGTGTGTAGTGTTTTTATCTCATGCTGCAGTCTGACACAGAAATGAAAACGTAGTGATGATTTTCAAAGCTGCTCTTCATCACCGTGTTCTCCTCTTCATCCGGCCAGCAGAACTGTGTGTCTTACATTCAGGAGGCAATTAATACACTGTACAGTCTCTTCTTGTTGTGTGTGTGTGTGTGTGTGTGTGTGTGTGTGTGTGTGTGTGTGTGTGTGTGTGTGTGTTCAGCCTAAAGCTCATCTGAACGGTGTGTGTAAACCTTCATCTAATCTTGATCAGGGTCTGTCTCTGATTTGTTCTCGGCGCGAGGTTAACGCACTTCCTCCTGCTCTGATGTCTTGTAATTAAATCCCATCAACTAAAATCAGATGAAATAAAAAATTAATGAATAAATTAATTCATTAGTTAATGCCAAAAACGATAATTATTTTGCAGACAGACCACAGAAGAGACTGTAAAAGTAAAAGTAAACACTAAACATAGTGAAAGGAATAGTGAAAGTCCGTGTAAGGGTGCACAAACTTTTGCACCCGCCCAACAACCATAACAGGGCGATTCGGGTTTGATGTCGCTACGAGGCTCTGCGTCCAAACGCTGACTTTTCTGCACCTTTTCTTTGTCTGGACAGAATTACGGATTAGAGACGGAGAACCTGAAAACCCTGTCTCACAAACTCAACGCCTCGGCGAAGAACCTGCAGAACTTCATCACGGGCCGCAGACGCAGCGGCCACTACGACGGCAGAACCACGCGCAAACTCCCCAACGACTTCCTGACGTCCGTGGTGGACCTGATCGCTGCGGCCAAGAGTCTGCTGGCCTGGCTGGATAGGTGAGTGCTGCAAAGAGCTGCACACACACACACACACACACACACACACACACACACACACACACACACACACACACGCGCACATTACAGACTGTATAGTAACACAATTATTTCTCCGGGTTGCTCCGGGTGCCCCGGTTTGGTGTTCTCGGAATTGCTACAAGGAAAATGAAACATGTTTCAGGAAGGGTTTTGGGTTTGATGGATAATTAAAGGTTCTCGGGTTCCAGAAGATCTCGGACCGTATTAGAACCCTTTAGAGTTCGGAGTGTTTTCCCGTTCAGGGTGTGTTTATGCACTGCTTTGCATTTAGTGCATCTGAGATCCAATTATAACAAACAGATCCTTGTATTTTCGTATTATTTATGTAAGTCTATGCTAGAACCTGAGAAAGTGGAGCTAATGTTGATTATTTTCCCATAACGGCACGTCCCCCAGGTGTTGTCCTGCACTCACGCCACAAGTGATCGTAGCTTAGTTCCTGTTCTCACTTACCTTATAGCAGCTATAAACGCTCACTCCCTCACCACTGGGTCAGGTTTAATAGAACTTAATAAGATGAAACACAGACACGAGACAGGTTTGTCTCATTAATGAGAAACCAGTAGGAAGTGGGGACGGGAATCACCAGGGATCACCTGATACGACATGATCACGATACCCGCGTGCTGATTCGATGTGTATTGAGATTCTGTAACCATCAAGATTTGGGAGAGTTCTAAATAAACTTTATATATAATTTGTCGCTAACACACAGGATGGTGTGTTGCCTGGCAATGTGTAATTAAATCAGAGCGTGCCCCCTGTAGGATCATAGAGGAACTGCAATATACATATATACATAGTACAAACATTAATGCAATTCATTATTTTTATAAAACAGATTTTGAAGTCAGATGGTGAGCACTGTGGACTCACAGCTCTAGGATCGAGGGTTTGATTCCCGTCTCGGGGTGTGTGTGTGTGTGTGTGTGTGTGTGTGTGTGTGTGTGTGTCGAGTTTGCATGTTGTCCCTGCGCTTGATGGGTTTCCTCCAGATACCCCGGTTTCCTCCCACCGTCCAAAGACATGGCGATTTTGGTGTTTTCAAATAATTACTGTGTGTCCTGTGTGGATGTGCCCCGCCTCATGCCCTACGTCTCCTGGGACAGACTCCAGGCGTACATGACCCTGTATACAGGATAAAGCACTTTAGAAGATGAGATGAGGAGAGATTTCAAGGTCAGTGTTGCGATACAGATGTTTTTTTTTTTCTCATCTCCACTAGGAAGCGTAAACTCCTCTATCTTGAAGATGTTCCAGTTTAAACTTCCAGTTTTACCTCTGACACTGGAGACTCCTTCCATGAATGTTAAACAAACACATTTCTTCTTACAGAAAAACGAATTGTTATTGGTTCATTTGTCAGAATCCTCGTCCCTGTGAATGAGCCGGAACGTTACAGAGGATTGCTTCTTTTTTCCTCCAAATTTTTCTTTAAATAACTTCAGCAACTTCAATAAACTTCAGTCAATCCTGGTGTAAATGCGCTCCTGTTGGCGTGTGGCGCTGCACAGAGCGAGGACGCCGTTCTCAATCGCTCTGCTCTTGGATCTCATCACCGTTACCTTAGAAACCACTGCGCTGAAGGATGGTCCTGTGGGCTTTGATACGGAAACATGAACATTCAATCTAAAAAAAATTTGTCTTTGTGTTATTGTGCGAGCTTGAGGCAAATCATTTCTGTAACTGCTGACATAAAGACGAGTCGCTCCGCATCATTTTCAGCTTGTTTTCTGTTTTCTGTCCGTGATTACACTGTGTATAAGCTCATCAAAAAATACGATCATGTCTTGTATTACATGAACAACCCAGCCATCATGAGCTAGTCAGGTGTGTTAACGTTAGCGTAAACGCCCAACATGTGTGTATGTGTGTGTGTGTGTGTGTGTGTGTGTGTCGTGCTCTCCGAATCACCAGCTAATTATGTGGAAAAGCTCAGCTCTGGACTCGCGGGATCGATCTGCTTCAGTGTTTGCAGTTCCATCGTGTTTAGCATTAGCATAGCACCTCTGCTCCGCGGGTGACTTGCTAACGAGCTAGCATCGATCGGGTGGTAATTGTTCGAGTCTCTGATTAACGGCTGCTGATTCAGCAGGACAGAACGGAAAGCTGAAGGAATTGTTCAGTTTGGTGAGATTTGTTGTGGAGAAGCATCTTATTAGAGTTGAGAAGGTTATTTCAGGTCAAATTCATGGCTCCAGACAGGGACGCAGACGGACAGACGGAAATGCTTGTTAGGTTAATGAAAGCTAATCGGCATGCAGATGAGACAAAGACATTAAAGTTGGTTAATGAAGAAATTGTTTGTGATGTTTTACTGAAAGCTCGCGTTTAACTTTTTTACTTTTTCTCTTTCTTTCAGACACGATGTATCATGAAAGACAAAAATAAGATAAATGTAAACATTTGAAATTGTTTCCTTTTTTCCATCATGGATTAATGTAACTGTGGAAAAAGGAAACATGATGAGGACAATTTTTGGAAAAAAGCAGGATTACACATTCCACGCAAGTTTAAAAAATAGTAAAACTGATGCAAAGTTGGTTTAATTTATTTGTTTATTTGCTGTTGAAATAAGAGTGAAGTCACAACCACTTTTTACATTTAGGCTGAGGCTAAGCACTCAACATGAGGCTTATAAGCTAAATATCAGTTAGTTCTGACTGGCAGAGAGGCTGGAGCAGAGGCGATCCATGAGTGCTGATAATGGACGGTAACAGCACTGTTTAACTATCACTCGGCGTCCCAGGTGTTCTACAGGGTTAATTACACTTAAATCAATTGTAATTAACCACTGTTAAGGTATTGGTCTATGGTTTGGAAGATCCCAGGTTCAAATCCCACGGCTGCCAAATTGTCCCCTCAACAGCTCACCTGTATAATGAAATGCAAATGTAAGTCGCTCTGGATAAGGACGAATGCCGAATGCCTAAATGTAAATGTTCTAAGTCGTCCCAAAACTAGCCTACACCTTGGGCGTAAATAAAACAACATAGAGATTTTTACATTTATTTTACATTTTATTTATACCTAAGGTGTCGGCTAGTTTTGGGACAACTCGGAAGCAATTACTAAGCAGATAGCGTGTTGTTTAAGATGTGAGATAATGTGAGATACAAAGCTACAAAAGCTAAATAAACTCTAACACGAGGCTGAATCACAAATCCCTCTCTAACCCCTGATCAAGGGCACGACTTGCTGTGTGGAACAAGGGATTGTAAACCCTACATAGTGCACTAGCTTTCCATTTGAATTTGGGATTCGACCCGTAGGTTATTGGAGCTTATATATACGTACAGTAGAACCTTGGATTACGAGCATAATTCGTTCTGGAAGTGGGCTCGTATTCCAAAACACTCGTAAACCAAATCCATAAGAAATAATGAAAACTCAAATTATTCGTTCCACAGTCCCAAAAAATAAATACATAAAAATAATTAATACAATCTATAAAATGAAAATAAAACAAATTAATCTGCAGGGGGGATTGGGGGAAGGTGAGAGAGTGATGCTCGGTGTCAAAATAAGAGTCGCATGTGTGATACATGACACTCTGCGCTCGTAAACTAATACTTGCTCGGTTTCCGAATAAAAATGTATTACAAATCTTTGCTCGGTTTGCGGAACACTCGTAAACCAGGTTACTCGCAATCCGAGGTTCCAGTGTATATATAATGTAAATCTGGTGAGTTTCTCTGGACTGTCCACCACCTCCATGGTTTATTCTCCTCACCTTTTGACTACAGAGTACATATAAGAGTTTAAAACTCTTTTCACCCTCCATCAATAACACTGACACATCTGTCGCCAGCTCCGGCAGTTAGTTTGTTTCGCCAGTCGCGAGCGGAGCAAAATAACTCGTTAAATAATGAAACTGGTTAAATAAACAAGCAAAGAAACAAAAAGTGATGCTGCGTAATTGTGGTTCTGATACTGAGACGCAGCGATTGCCATTTTTTGGTTAATTGCGATTCCTGCTTTATTTTTTTATTCTGATTTTCTTTCTTTCCAAGCACTGGATTTTCTGTACAAATGAAATCCACCTGACAAATCAGGAGACAGATAAAGTGTCACCCAGGGTCTCTCTCCACTCAGCTGGGATTTGAACTCAAATGAAAACAAACTCATAGTGACGAGGCAAAAGCTTTTCCTTCGCGCCCCTCGGGAGCCAGAGTGGGTAAATTTGTCCGGCAGAGGACTGGCTCTATCTGAGGCTGATCGATGGCTTGCTGGTCCTGGACAGTGATCTCCAGCCGACTGTTGCATCTCTTATATCCCTGATTTTTTTTATCTATGGATAGCTGTATCGTCAACTGGGAAATGATCTGACTATCTCCAGAGGTTAAGATGGACATGTTTGCACTGCAGCACTCACACGTCTCTATTGCCGCATCTTTACTAACTGTATACTAATTAAGTCCAAAACATCTGGAAACTTTTCATTGTAGAATTTGTGCTACGTGCTGTAAATGATCAGGACGTTACTATTGGATTTTTTAATCACATTAGTTATGTTTTGTTATCACGTGTAAAACAATAAAAGTTAAAATGCTTCCACTGGTTTCAGGTTCAGGTAGATTCAGGTGTGTGTGTTGATTAAACCTGAAAAACTCAGAGACACTCAGAAACCCTGGTGAACTGGGGGGGGGGGGGGGGGGGGCACAAGGCGGGGTACAAGTAGGTCCAAATCATCACAGGTACAAAACTAAAATTTGGTAAATCATTTAAATCTTAAAGGATCATTCTTCATCCGAGTTCTTCGCTTCGTGTTATGTAACATCAATGAGAAAGCAGGCGCAGTGACGAGTGATGAACACCTCCGTACCTCAGGTCGTCTCTCACCTTCTCTCTTCAGCACTCTCCCACCCGGCCTTCACACCCCGCTGATGTTCTCACCTCGTCTTATCCAAATCGTTCTACTGTATGTTGGCAGTTTGTGGGCGTCCCTGAGTTGAAGTCACTCCTGGTCGCAGCTAGCTAACGCAATGCTAATATTCACACTAACGCATTAAAACACTATGAGAAGGACACGTGTCGCGTACAACAAGGATGCAGAAAACTGCTACAAGTCGCTCAAACCGTGGACAAAATAAAATATTAGAATTTTTATCTATTGTATAAATGATAGAGTTTGACTGGAATCTGTTTTAAACAAACCCTGGAATTTCTCATTATGGAAACAAGCTGGTTTGGATAAACTTTCAGAGTTTCCGCGCGATCATCAGGCACAGTCCTGGAGTAGATTACTAAGCAGGGAGGCTCAGGAGGAGGGTCAAACCGAAAGCCAGCGGGATTAACGAGTAGGTGTGAAGTGAAAAGCCCTCGGGGTCAAAGGTGTCCGATGAGTTAGTGTAGAAAACCCCTGACCTGACTTCCCTCACTACATACCTCACTGCACACACTCTCATTCTCGTCTCTCTGAGTGCACTCGCTGAATCCGCGTCCAGATTCCGAGCGGTAGTCCCCGCCCTCTGGTTGACTCGTCGCGATGACCGCCGCTGCGCTAAATGTCCGCGAGGTCTTGCAAAGATTCCAGTGATTTATATGCATGAGCTCTGAGTTCTGATCTCTCGGTTCGTTATGTGCCGCGAGCCGGTGCCAGGGTAAAACCACAAAACAGGGTCACGGGCAGCGCGGGTGGGGTGCGGGGAGCGGGATTTTGGATCCTCTTGTTAATGGTGGCCTAATTAAACTTGTCAGCTTTCCTTGTTCTCAATGGAGCTTCTGTCTGTCCTGCAGACACAGGAGACAGCAACAAAGAGAAAAATGTAGGAGAAAGAAAGAGAGAAAGAAAGAGAGAAAGAGAGGCCTGATTGTTCGGTTGGTGCATGACGTAACCTGGTGAAGAGAACTGTAGAAATGGGTGGAGTTATACTGAACACACAGTTAAGAGGAAGAGGTGTGGTGTGAAATCACTCCCTTTCACTGGTTTTAGTGGAGTAACACTCGTTTTACAACAATGACTGAGATGAATCTATTTCATGTTGGTCAGGAGTCTCCAGGACTAAAGCCTTTTGTCTACACCCTCAACAGATTTTGGAGAGAGAATGTTTTATTTGTTGTCGAGTGATGTTCCTAATGTCCAATCACAGCATGTCCCGAACTCTGTTATTCCTCTCACACCGGACCAGACATCACTGAATGGTGGACCGCGAGGTGGGCGTGGCCATACACATCACTCAGTGGAACCCATCAAGGTGATAGTTTGCCGTATATAGACAGAGTGTGAGGCACAGCATGGCTTCCTCCAAAAAAAAAAAGGGAAGTAGACTATGAAAACCGAAACTTCACAGATCAATACAGTATATAGATTCATATAATGTATGTTTATTGTTCCTGTAAAAATATTAAATATATTAAAAAACAGTACTATGAAGCACCTCTATGAGAGAGAAAAACGGTCATTCGAGCAAATATTTCTGCAGCAGCCTGAGGTGAGGTCGTGTAAAAAACCCAAACTGAGAGCCCGGTGTGACGGCGCGACCGGAGACCTTCCACAGTCATTCACATCCCAGCAGCGTGCAAATAAAGATTCACTAAGGATTGATTAAAGATTGTTGTTCAATACACGGAAAAGATCAAACTGTTCACATGTGTAACGTAGTTACTGAAAACTGACAAAACATATTATTGAAGGGGCCTCCGAGTGGCGCAGTGGTGCAGCGCTCGTCCTATCATCCGGAGTTCCGCGAGTTCGATTCCCGGGTGGTGCTGTAACCTCTCGCAGCCGGAGGTCTAGAGAGAGCTGATTGGCCGAGCTCTCTCAGAGGGGAGGGGCGAGAGGTACTTAGTGCTCCTCCCACATTAATCGCGGCTCTACGGCCAATCAGGGGCGTCTGTGAGCTCACGCGAGCGGAAGGAGCGGATAGCGCCGTCCTCCGAGTGTGTGACTCCGCCCCCAACGGTGCGTGAGCGAGCAGTTCGAAAAGATGAGGTCGGTGGCGTCATGTGGTTCCCCCCCTAGTGACGGGGAGGAATTAGACACGACTAAATTAGGAAGAAAAATCTGGGAAAAATCCAAAAATATATATATATATATATATATTATTGGAATGTTATGGAAATTTTAAATAGCTTTTTCCCCCATATATACAGTGACTGCATGTTTAGAGATCGGAATCTTAACACAAACATTACATTTGGCCCTCGGGTCGAAGAAAATTTGAACTCAGGATGCAGTCTGCCAATGCTGACAGTTTCCTATTTATTAAAGAATGACATTTGATATATTAATATATCTGTTTATATTTAATGTTCTCGTACATTGTTAGTTAAGGGGCTTTCCCACCTACCTGAAACTGTCCCCAACCTCGAGAGCCTAAAAACAGAATTTTGTAAGAGTTTGTTTAAAGAAAAATTGTAGCCATCAAAAAAATTATAAATTTGACCCTCCTCAAAATGTTGTCGCTAATTGTTGTCGTAGCAAATCTCAAATTATTCAAAGATATCGGCTTGTGGGTGGTTTGTGGTGCTTTATATCGGGGGACTCTTGGGCCCACACACACACACACACACACACACACACACACACGTCTTTTAGTCCACGGGTAAATCCAATACCTCAGAGCCCAGTGTGTGATGATATTCTTAATTGATTTAAGAGCAGCACGTTTTGACCAATCAGAATCCAGAATCCGTCCAGAATTAAAGAAGCGTGGTATGTTAATGAAGTGCAGACGCCTGGACAGTGAACATTTACACGCCTGAGTTAGTCCGGAAAGTATTGGTTTAAATTTGGAGAAATCCCGCAACGTCACTGGATTTAAAAGTTCCCGTCCCAGTTTCCTGTTCCCTGTGTGATGTGGGGAAATTTCCTGTTTTAACCCAAACTAGCCAGACCTCCGCGTTAGAGCAGTAACGCAGGGGTAAACGTCTGTGGTGGGGTAATCAGCACTAATTGGCCTGATGTCCCTGGTTGCCCATGTGGGCGTGAGCGAGAAGGCATTTGGCTGCTGGCTGCAGCGCTGGAAGCGCTCGGGCTCTCACCGCGTCTCTCATTCTTCATCAGAGCATGATGGGTGCGGGGGCGCGGGACTCTGTCGCTAGCTCTCATTAGCTAATTGGAGCTCTGCTGGAAAGATTGTGACTCCTGGAACACTCGGTCCTGGCACTGAATCTAAGAGCCTTAGAACCTTTTACTGCACATCGCTCAGAACAGGAAACCACGAGGTCGCGCAGGATAACACTTACTGGCGCTAATGTCATGTATGTTAGCGTACTGCATCGTACAGGATGAGGTGTGAAGCTCAATGGGTTTATTTAAGGATCCGCTTTTCTCCTCTGTCAGTGAAGGTACAGGAATATAACAGGCAGCTTCCTAATCTGTACTTTAAGATTGCTGTTTAGAATTTATATTTGGCTGTTTATAACCACAACACACGGCTCTAGAAAAAAGAAAAAAAAAATCACAATGAACAAATTTGAAGTGAATTTATTCAGTGTTTTAAGGAATGCAGTATTCACTCCCTTCTATGACCGGTTTGCTTTGAATTAATATTGTGACATTTATCTATTAATATGCGACATTATTATTATAATTATTATTATTATTTTAACTAATATTTTGTTACTGTGCTTAGATTTGATTTTCAAGTCTAAACATAAGCGTTCGCGCTGTCACTCGCACCATGTCCGAACCTCCAACCCATGTGGGGGCGACAGGAACAAAACAATTACACCAGTTCAAGTTCACAGAAATGACTGGCAACGTGCTGATTGGATAGCGTACCAAAGTGATTGACGGTTACCTGGGCAACAGATCCCACCCACTTGGTTTCTAGGGTGGGGATTCTTCTGGCTCCCTTTTCAGGCGTCTCAAACAGGTGCACTTGTTAAGATAAGATGAGAAGTGATCTAGCTAACATGCTAACATACTGAGCAAAAGAGTCGTGAGGTCTTTCGTGTTTGGTTTGTGTTTCGCGCGAGTAACAAGTGTAGTTTGTACAACAAGCTCATGAAGTCATGAAGTTTGAACTGTATTATATTCTGAATGCATGCAGTATGGCGGTGTTCATTTGTGGATACAACTTGCATTGTATAGAGTAGCAACGTTAGCGACTAGCTAGCTAAGCTATTGGAGTAATGAAAGATGCTAAGAATGCCGATTGCTATTTGTTTATTTAATGTCAAATCTTTAATTTAATGTCAAGACTTTAATTGTGTTTAAAATCCTTTAAAAAACTGTTAAAATTCAGCCAGGCAGATAATCAGTCTCTTTATGGAGTGTGTGTGCTTTTGTACTTAAAAGGACATTGTATAGCATTGACTTAGCATTTGTACATGAGTAGAAATTTTAAGTGTTACCTCTACTTACTGTACAGTGGCGTACACTTTTAGGCGAGTACTTGAGTATTGAGTTTGTGTGATTCTGCCACTGCTGTTAGCATGCTGTGTAAAAGGATTACACATAGCTGTCTGTCTTTCGCCTAGCATTTGCACTCATTGCTCAGATACGATACTGTATGTACTGTACTGCTTATGAACGTGTTATGAAGCCTCTGTCTAGTGTACTTCTCCATCACATACAGTAAATTGTGAGCCAAATGTCTTACTCGTGTCAGAGGCTCATCGCTCCTATAAACCCATGTGAACACTTACTGAACTCAGTGTTCATAGAGCTACATAATACCTACATAAGCCATTAATGACGATACACATAAACATTTTTTCATGCTTATTCTAGCCCATCAATGATTGGTGTCATGTCATGTCATGACAGGGACAGGTGGTGCTACATGATTGTGATATCCAACTAATGTCTGAAAATGCGACAGCTGTGATTTTTTTAAAATAACATCTTTATAACCATTTTTGCAATGATTATAAAGGTGTTATAAAGGTCCTGTTCGGGTCGCCTGTAAAAAAAAAAAGATGGTCCAAAGAATTGATGTCTGTGTCTCACATGATTTTTATCATGAACTATTTGTACTGTAAATTTTGCAGAGGTGCTTCATAAGGAATCTATGAAAGGATTACGAAGGCGTTATATACGCTGTATGCAGACTGGCTTTTCACAATGAAACGATGGTCATTCTTCTTTCTTTCTTTCTTTCTTTCTTTCTATTTTTCTCTCACACACACACATACACACACGCAAACACAAACAGCTAAGTTTTGTGTTAAACCTTATAAATCCTTATGCACTCATTTATTAAATGCTTATGTCATGCTTATGAATGTGTTATAAACACCATGTAAGTCCAGATCAAGATTTGTGCTTTTGAGTTTATTGGTCTCGTAGAGGTTCAATAATTTTTGTCCTTTCACTCATTCTTTCTTCGTCACTCCATCGGTTATTCCGCTTGTCTTTGCTCGCTACGTCCTTTATTAGATGATTCACAGCAGCTCGTCCTCTTAGTGAATTGTTTTGTTCTCCCTCTTTGTCGTTGTCACCTTTTTAGTCTCTCTCTCGCTCTCTCTCTCTCTCTCTCTCTCTCTCTTTCTCGCTGTCACTTGCTGCCATCTTTCCATCTCTTATTATTTTTTCCCCCTGATTGCATGTTCAGGTCACATTTGGAGAAATCTTGAGATGCCAGCGTCTGTCCGTCTCCTCAGCCGGCTGTCAGACTCTCCTTGGATGAAGGAGCCTTTGGCAGATTTTTTTTTTTGTACACGTGACGCTGTGGCATTGGAAAAGCGCAGATATGCAAAAGGCTTCATTTTTATTCACGGCGAGTGTTAAAATGATTTGGTGTTCATTCCTGCCATGTTCTGAATTCCCTTTCTACTTATCCAGTGTGCTGCACTTGTTATTGCCTTTCTCACTCAGCTGGAAGAGGCATAAATGTATGTTTTTCCATCCTCTATAGAATACAAACAATCTACTCCTTTCGTACGCGCTCGGTTTATCCGGAAGCAATTTGAGGAACAAGTGCTGTAAGGCAGCTGGGAAAGAGATTCAACGCTCCATGAGACATGCGAGAGCTGGGATTCGTCTTTAACGTTCTCCGTGTTCCCGTTCGCGCGGATCACATGACGGTGATGATTGAACGCTAGCATGACTTGTGAGTTTAGAAGAAGCGGAAGAGGCAGAACATGAGGTCTCTGGAGCGTTTGTAAGCTCCTCAGCCCTGCAGGTTGGAGTATTTAAAGATGTACAGAAGTTAAACAGGGAGAAAAGTCAATGTTCCTGAATATATAGAGCACAACCTCAATACAAACGACCCACATTTTTTTTTTTTTTCAAGCACCTGCGGGAAGACAGGAAACTGGGTCTGGAGGACGAGCGCGGCACCGAAGACGTCATTCGAGATGAAGCGCGAGCGTATACCTCGTCTCAACGCCGTCATCTCCGGCTCGTTCTCAGCCAAACATCTCAACCTAGTTCTAGTGATGACCTTAATATGACAAGTCTGATCTGAGGCTAAGTGTGAATTGAATTGTAATTAGCAAGCGCTAGAAGAGGCATGCTAGTTCAGGTGTTTAGGTATTTTAATTATTTTCCATGGTGCGATTTCTTTTTTTATTAGAATATATTTAAATTATTTTCCATGATGCCGTTTACGAAATGAATAAACTATATAGCGAGTATAATAAACCATAAGTAGGTTGATAACGTGGCTCTACAGTCATTGGTATATTTATTTATAAAAGTAGACGACACTAAAGTGGCACAGTGGTGTAGTGGTTAACAATGCGGCCTCGCATCTCCAGCATCAATGGTGCGAGCCTCCCTCGGGTGTGTGTGTGTGTGTGTGTGTGTGTGTGTGTGTGTGTGTGTGTGTGTGTGTGTGTGTGTGTGTGTGTGCGCATGTTCTTCCATGTCCCTTTCTCCTCCAGATACTCCTGTGTCTTCCCACAGTACAAAAATGTGCAGATTAGGCTAAAAGGCGTTCCCAAATTGTCCACGCTGTGTGAGTGTGTGTGTGTGTGTGTGTGTGTGTGTGTGTGTGCTCTGCTATGGGTTGGCACCCTGTCCACGGTTTACCCCTCTTAGATCCCAAAGTCTCCTACTGTAGCATAGGCCCCAAGCTCCTCGTTACAGGATAAGGGCTAGAGAATGAATTAATGAATATATGACACTTTATGACTCTTGAAGACATTTTCATTATTAACAAGGTTATGATGCATTATAATGCTAAAAATCAGAGGAGCTCAGTTGCAGTTTAAACTGTTCTGTTATTCAGTGTTTAATCAACTAAATGAATTAGCGTGAAGTAACTTATGATTTTCGTTCAAAGACTCACTATAACACATAATGTATTTAGAAATGCATGTTTT
The DNA here is from genome assembly GCA_013621035.1 of Clarias magur. Taxonomy (NCBI): domain Eukaryota; kingdom Metazoa; phylum Chordata; class Actinopteri; order Siluriformes; family Clariidae; genus Clarias; species Clarias magur. Next base: position 113,732 of record QNUK01000032.1, on the reverse strand, counting down.
AAAATCCTAACCGTGCATAACTGCGGTTAAAAACAGCCGCGTCTGTCTATAAATCTGACTCGACCCTCTGTAACCCCGGAGACCAGAGGAAGTATTTTTGGGGTGTCAGGGTTCTTTGCGGATCCAGCAGTTTGCCGCGTGTCTCCGGAGAGCCTTCATAAGCACTCGTGTTGACATTCTGCTGAATGAAGGTGTAAAAGCGATTGACGTTTACAGAAGACTTTAAGCGCAGTACAGTGATGAGACTCTCAGCCGCAGGAAAACATCCGAGCGGCGCAAACGTTTGTTGCAAAGACAATCCCGGTGTTTGGGTTCGTAGCTTCGTACGCAGGTTCCAGGAATTATTTAAATGAAATCTCATTAATAATAAAAGGAGGTGATTCTTTAACAAGCTACAGGTTTATTAGACAATTAAGAGTTCTTTGGTTCCATTTGGACCTCTGATGTTCTCTATATCATCAGTTATCTTTTTTTTTTTTTTTTTTTGCCAAAAAAAAGGTTCTTTTATTAGTTATCACATTCAACATTTTTGAAACTCTGGAAGGTTCTAGTTACAGTATTATTAATAACAACAACACAAAAAAATCATGATAAAGAAAGAAGGAGATGATTAGTTAAAACATTCACGGATTCAGTAGATTATTCACGGTTCTTAGGTTCCTAAAGGATTCCGTTTCCAAATTTGAGTAAATAATAAATACACTTAATGCCAAAAAAAAAAAAAAAGTTGTTTTAGTATTTAAGCGTTCTTAGTTTATTAAAAATAAAGGTTCTACGTGGAATCCTGACCGAGAACAGAAACAGCTGAGATACAGTGAGCGCTACACATCTTGTCCTCTCGCACCGGACGTCATGAAACGTCATTAAGCGCGATATTGCCAGCTGAACAAAACCCCAAAGAAACTGGGAGCGTTAGTTACTGTAGATATTAATTAGAAAGCTTGTAAAGTCAGTGTTAGTTCCACAGCATTCACGACAGAATGAGCTAACGCTGACGCTAATGTTAGCAAATGCCACCAAATCCAGGAGGAATCCCATATTTGTACAGCGTTTGAGGTTCTGATAACAAATCAAGCCTGTGCTGATTATCATCCTTATTACCGTCTTCATCCATTTTCACACACTTGTTTCTTTTCTGAACAAGTCACAAAGTCACACCATGACACACTGCATATGAAAATAACCAGCAGAACAGAAGCTATCTGTGGCTCGGTTACTCCATCATCAGTGTGACGAAGCGTCAGGTGATCCAGTCGGTCATCGATTCATCGGTTATTTTTGTTTCTGAAATCCACCTCGAACCGAATTACTAATGAAATTACACAGTGGCCTGATGTCGGGTGACGGCGCTTCTGCTGTCTGCTGTTGTGACTGACGTCAGGGTCATGTGACTGCAAAAGGTCTGTACTTAGTGTAAAAGTTCTACTTGGAACCCTGATACCCTCCCTTTCGTCTGGTTCTGGTTCTTGGAACCCCAGGCATTCTCCATCCAAGAAGAACCAAAATCGTGGAGTTTGCATCACACACATTCACACATACAGTACATAGAGTACACACAATTCATACGGTACACACATACGCTCTGTGCAGACACGAGTTCTTTAATGGAACATTTATTAATGAAGGGCTCCTCCGTTTAAAGAAAAACTATTTTCTACTTGGAACCTTAATTCCTTAATTAGTTCTAGGTATTAGGAAGCGCATACTATGCAAAAATTTGGATAATTAGTTTGTCCTGCACACACACACACACACACACACACACACACACACTCATACTTTTGCATCCAGAGGGTCCGGGGTTAAGAATGATCTAATGGTTAATTCCAGGTGCTACTTCTTTTTCAGGTCGCCCTTCGCCGCGGTAACGGATTACTCAGTGACGAGGAACAACGTGATCCAGCTGTGTCTCGAGCTTACGACCATCGTACAGCAGGTAAGAGTGTGTGTGTGTGTGTGTGTGTGTGTGTGTGTGTGTGTGTGTGCGCGCTAAAAAACCTCAAAAAACTCAAAATTCTTAAACCTGCTCTTAGATCTTAATCCTACAGCTTTACCTCTGACTGTTACAGTATAATTCGACACTGGAGACTCCTTCCACTAATGTCCTCGTATCGTCTCTGGATTATTTGTTTTTTTTCTGTGGCGTGTTTGCTGTACATGTCACGGTTGCTATAGTAACCGCAACAACATCCCAAAGATGGGAGTTTTCTTTAAAACACTACTCAGAGATCGTGTCTGCAAAAAAGGAAGAAAAAACTTAAATTCCTCTTCCTCCAGCTTCCTGTAACACATCCCGAGAGGATAAGAGGACTGGATACAGGAGAGGCAGGATGGGATTGAACATGGCGTCCCGTGGGAACGCTGTGCATGTGTGTGTGTGTGTGTGTGTGTGTGTGTGAGAGAGAGAGAGAGAGAAGAAGTGGGCCAGCAGCGGCAGCGGCTCGGTGTGTGTCAGAAACACACAGAAGTGGCAGGTGGGAGGAGAGACGGAGAGACGGAGTGTGTGCAGTTCGGAATAAAATCCAGTTTTGTGACTTTACCTGTTATAATTGAAAAAGAAAATGAAAAAATGTTTGTTATTTTTTCTCACACAGCACATTGTATATCGATTGGAGACGAGTAAATGTTTTTGTAAGAAATATCTTTATATTATTTACCTGGACGTTTCGTCGATGATTAAACATTCGCTGTAAATTAAGAACTGTTATTATTGAACAAAGGGTTTGACTGCAGAGAGGCAACATTTCCAGCACTCGTAAATAAATATCGTACAGCAGTTAGGAGGGCGGCACGGCGGTGTAGCGGTCAGCACTGTCGCCTCGCACCTTCAGGGTCCGGGTTCGAGTCCCGTCTCTGTGTGCATGGAGTTTGCGTGTCCAAAGACATGCAGGTTAGGTTAATTGCCTGTAGTGTGTGAATGATTGTGTGTGTGTGTGTGTGTGTGTGTGTGTGTGTGTGTGTGCTATGCGATGAATTGTCACCCTGTCCAGAGTGTCCCCTCCATCGTCGTGTATATATCCTGGGTTTAGGCTCCGCCCCCCGCGACCCTGAATAGAGGATGAAGTGGTGAGTGAGTGACAGCAGTTAGGTCTGAGTAAAGAATCCGATTGGACGAGAGGCGTCATTCCACGAGAGCTGATAACAGCACTGTAACAGCACTGTGACGTGTGTCTATCTGTGTGACTGGGCGTGTCCCAGGTGTTGTCCAGTGGTTAATGACACGCGTGGGTGAGAGCCGGCCTGTACGGTCTGCAGTACAGAGGAGATGACCACAGAGGAGATGACCACTCTGCCTGACCACATCCACATGTTAGCTTATGCAGAATTTAAAAGCTTTCAGTTGTTTATAAAAACACATAATCAGCAGCTACACAGCTCACAATCGGTGCTTTGAATCCTGCGTTCTGATTGGTCAGAAGGTGTTGAATAATTCTCCGTAGCAGCAGCTTTGACAGAAGCTGAGGTTTATAATAATGCACTCGCTCGGATATGTTACGGTTTCCATAGCGACAGCGGATTCACAGGGACGTGTGTAGAGCACGATGCGCCGATTAAGCGCAAACAGGCGAAATAATCGTCGGCACGATGAAGTAATGAGCGACGTGTTTGTGAGCGATGAGCGGAAGGCGTCTCCAGTGTCGAGGCTTTGTGACAGTCTGAGGTCACGACGCTTGTGTGCCGTTTCTCAGTCACATGACAAGCTGCGATTTTCTTTGATTGAGTGCCGGTGAA
>QNUK01000032.1:90000-102500 GCA_013621035.1 Clarias magur | reverse complement strand
TGAGAGCAATAAATCCTGCCAGGTGAACGTTAAGGCCAGTGGAAGGACGTCGTTCGAGCGAGATATGAGTTTAATATTACAGGAACATCCTCCGCATGATTAACGAGCCGCGCGCGCGTGTGTGTGTGCGTGTGTGTGTGTACAGTAAACCGCCACCAGACTTTATTGTCGAGTTCAGACGGTTTTAAAGGCCGGGTTCGAGCAGGAGGCGAGACCTGAGGCTTTCTGCCAGCATCATTAACGTCCAGGTTACTATGGAGACTATAATGTGTGTGTGCTTTTCTGTGGAGGAGTCAGTCGGCTGTGTGTGTGTGTGTGTGTGTGTGTGTGTGTGTGTGTGTGTGTGCGTGGGTTCACTTCAGAGTGCTGATAATCTGTGATCTTTGGTCATTTTAAATGGCCGTGAAAGCCCTGGGGTTCTTTAGCGGAGTGTGTTTTGCTGAAACGAGTCGCTCAGAAGGCGGCGGCGTCCGATCGCAGGGTGAATAAACCAGACACGAAAAACGAGGGATAAACTGTGAACAGCGACGATCAAAGCGGGACAGAGAGACACAGGAATTATACGCAATACAGAGGAGTAAGCAGCGCCCGGGGGGACGTTATTAGGGGCCGCGTGTCGAGTCCAGAGGGTCCGTGACACAGCCGTGACCCTCATCAGTCCAGACGCTGCTCTCCGGGGACAGGAAACACGCTTACAACGCACGTACGTTACTTACCGCTCAGTGACTCCAAACACAACGCTACTGAAGACTCGTCGTCTTATTTGCTTTTAATAAAATGAGTCAGTAAAACCCTTTACCATCTCTGACGCAGGGGTCTCGTGCTCTTTCATCTAGATTCGTTTTATTTCCAAATAATTCCATCCTATGTTGTTTGACTCACTAAATAATGAAGAGTAACAGTTTGCGGTCTTCGCGCCCGTTTCCGTGTGAATCCGTGTCCGTTCATTCTGTAGAGTGTTTACGAGGTGAGACACTGATGTGGGACGAGGACGCCTGACTCGCAATCTCCGTTCCAGTTCGTCACAGAGATGCTCGATGGGGTTGAGGACAGGGCTCAGGGCTCGAGTTCTTCCACACCGGACTCGTCTTTGTGCACTGGGGCGGAGTCATGTTGGAATAGGAAACGGCCGTCAACAAACTGTTGGCACAAAGTTAATAAAAAGTATAACATTGTCCGAGATGTCTTGGTGTGATGCTGGAGTAGCCGGGGGTGAGGGGGGACGGATTGACTGAAACGCCTGAATTCAACAGGTTTGGACAAACACTTCGAAACTTTCTTTTTTTTTCTTCTCTTCTTTTCTTTCATTCTTGTGTCAACTCTGGTAAAACGGTGCAGAATTCCCAAACTAGTGTTTTAGATTTAAAAAACATTTAGTTATGTGGACCCCAGGGCAGCCGACTGTGTGTTGTGTGTTGTGTTGTTTTGTGTTGTGTTGCTTTTACTAATGAACAATCTCCAAGCCCGAAACCTCATTAATCCGAAATTAATTAGCCCTCTGTCAGCTGCCTAATTGGGAAAAGTGTCGCTAATGTGAGATAAGGGACCGTTGTTTGGATTCATGGTGGGAAAAAAACAAAACAAAAGACAAACAACCTCATGACAACAAACACAATAATCCATTAGCACAACGACACAACGACAGAGATACACAAACACTCTGGAACAATAAACAGACAATAAACAGACGAGGGAGTCCCTCTGAGCAGAACCATCTCTCAGGCCAGCCCATCTGTGTGTGTGTGTGTGTGTGTGTGTGTGTGTGTGTGTGTGTGTGTGTGTGTGTGATATCTGCCCTCTCAACCACATATGTGTTAATGAGAAGGTTGAAATAGACAGAGATTTCATGAATCAGTTGAGTGAGGATGTGACTCACCAGGGAGCGTCTGATACAATCTCATCGCGATACCTCGGCGTCGATACCGTTTATATCGCAATTCCGTCAGTATCGGGAATACTATATTTTGCTACAGGTCTAAACATACTTAGCACATAATGTCCTCCTACCTCACTGGACGCTGTGCCGCCTGCCTGGGTGTGAAAAGTTTAGAGTGCCACCTGTAGGATCATAGGGGAATGACAACATTCAAATGAAAACATAGATCAGTTAAGAAATGTTGAAAAAAACAACAACAGATTTTCGTCACTGAATCCATCTCTAGTGTTTTGTACCCGTGTTAGCTGTGAGGGTGATGAAGCTAGAAAAGCTAACAGATACTGTAACAACAACAACAAAAAATCTCTTTCATCTTTTAAAGTTTCATTTCCAACATTCTAAACTGTCCCAAAACTGCTATTACATGCTTATCTCTTCCACAGCACCACATACACACTCATGTGATCAGTTCTAAACACTACCATCACAAGTGTTTGTGTTTGTTTGGGCCTCAACATGGCAGGTTACAAAAAACAAAAAAAAAACCTCACTGAAAATAAGTCCATGTTCATCGCTTGGAAAGCTCGGAACTGTATTTTTACATAATGCAAAGCAAAACTCAGTAATTATTTGTAAGTGCGATGAAAAACACTGCAAAGAAAATCAGTGCACAGATACACACAGGGAACAAAATACTCTAGATCTTTATTCGTTACTGCAGTACAAAGTGTTCAGCTGAACAGAAAATGCGGACAGATCAGCTGAACAGATCTCGCCGCGTCCCGCGTCTGTTCCTGGTCCGGCACGAGGACCTCAGGGACTTTGTTCCACACAGTTGATGTATTTGGATACGTAACCCACCATATTGAAGCCCGTAGTCCGCGATGTTCTCCCTGACCGAACACACGACACGTGGCATGGCGGATCCGCCCCTGGCATTCATCTGTGTGGACGGCATCACATTGCCGTGGAGCCGTGCCACACACTCGTAAGGCCTGCGTTCGTACAGAGAGAGAGAGACAATGAGAGAGACAGAGAGAGACAGAGAGAGACAGAGAGAGAGAGTGGAGCCGTGCCACACACTCGTAAGGCCTGCGTTCGTACAGAGAGAGAGAGACAATGAGAGAGACAGAGAGAGACAGAGAGAGACAGAGAGAGAGAGACAGAGAGAGAGAGACAGAGAGAGAGAGAGAGAGACAGAGAGAGAGAGACAATGAGAGAGAGACAGAGAGAGACAGAGACAGAGAGAGAGACAGAGAGAGAGAGACAATGAGAGAGAGACAGAGAGAGACAGAGAGAGAGAGACAGAGAGAGAGAGAGAGACAGAGAGAGAGAGAGAGACAGAGAGAGACAGAGACAGAGAGACAGAGAGAGAGACAGAGAGAGAGAGACAATGAGAGAGACAGAGAGAGACAGAGAGAGACAGAGAGAGAGAGACAGAGAGAGAGAGACAGAGAGAGAGAGAGAGAGAGAGACAGAGAGAGAGAGAGAGAGAGAGAGACAGAGAGAGAGAGACAATGAGAGAGAGACAGAGAGAGACAGAGACAGAGTAGCGTTCGTACACTTTCCCTGGCCATGATACAAAGGACTCCTCTATTGGATTCAGAAACGACGAACATGGTGGAAGTTGCAGCGCTACTGTATGTAACGTGGCTGGATGGAGAGGGGAACTTATTAAACATTAATGACAACGTGATAAGGCGCACTGGTCAGGTTCCTCTTACTGCGGGTGCATCAGGATATTTCTGAAGAATGTTGGCAAACTGGGAGTGTATAGGGAGTGTGTACCAAACGGCACACACCCCGCTGTCCGAGGACACTGACCACGGCATGGTTCCCAGTGAGGTTCCTCCCTGCCAGCTGGTCGTCTCCAGGTTGAACCCTACCTCGTTATCTGTTTAAATGAAAGACAGATTTTGTCTGTACGTTGGTACTGAAATCGCTCTTTTAATGAAATGTTGACATTTCATACATTGAAGGCTGAAACTAGTCTCAGAAAAATGTGTCTGTCTGTCTGTATGTCTGTCTGTCTGTATGTCTGTCCAGTCAGATTTTGTCAAAGCATCATGCAAAACCGTGTGGGCAGAATTTCTTTTTATTTCCTGCGCTACTTGTCTGAAGTTAAACCGCCAGCATAAAGGAAATAAAAACTACTGTATGAGTAGAAGTGAAGTTATGAGCAGTTTTGTGGCGGATTACCTCACAGCATCTAGGACTTTTTTTTTTTTTTGAAGAATATAACACTTTTTTTCTCTCGAGGTGGGCGTGGCTCTCCGCATCAGTCAACAGTGCCAATCAACGCAATCGTTTACCGTGAATATTCAGAGTACGCGGACGACACAGAAACGAACGTAATGCAGCTGTAAGGAACCCGAATCCTCACCAAACACAAACGAAACAGCAGGAAACTTACTCCAAAAACAGGCACCTTCAAGCACGATCAATGTATCTTTATTCCTCCTGCGGGAAGTTTAGAACCAGTTCGTCTCATATCTTCCTAAACCGTTCATTCCTAATGTTCCTAAACCGTCGAGTTAATAAAAAGCAGTGATGTGAAGCGCCACTATGAGATAAAACACGATTGGTTACCGCAAACATCCCCGCAGCAGTCCGAGGTGATGGCGTGCACAACACCAGAACTGAGGGATCAGAATGTTGAGTAAAAGTGATGTTATGGACAGTCATGTGCCGAATAGTCTGTAAACAAGGCGTGAGATACTCAACCTTACAGAAGTTAGACAGAGAGTTCTGCTGAACAGAGAGACACACAGACATATACGTGGACTTCAACCTGAAATAATAATAATAATAATAATAATAATAATAATAATAATAATATCACTCATTACATTAAAGATCAGCAGCTTCTAACTATTTCTACAAACTCTTTAAAAACGTTTACTAATGTTAGTTGTAGATATATTCATAGCAAACAGCACCGGTATCAAGGTCACGCCCTCTCTGAAAAAGGCAGGATGACCAGAACTGAGACGAAAAGGTCTAGACGGACGACTGAGAGGATGCTGGACTCACACACATATACTGTACACTCAGTAAATGGAACACGATATACCTGATTTATCCACAGTTGCTGATTGAGGACTGGCTGACCTGGTCGGTGTGTGTGTGTGTGTGTGTGTGTGTGTGTGTGTGTGTGTGTGTGTGTGTGTGTGTGTGCGTGGATGTGAAATGGACATTGAGTTTCAGGAGTCTGTCTGAGTCCCTCAGTGGGATTTACAGGATGCACATTTTACTGTACAGCTGCACAAATCTACACTATATGCGCTGTTTACTGTATCTTTAGAAAACATAACGCTATGGTGTAATGTTAGATTCTGCTATTTGTCACATGGACCTAGAAATTATCATCTGTTCGTACATCCCAGTTAGGAAGCTGAGGTCAGAGCGCAGGGTCAACCAGGACACAGCGCCCCCTGGAGGGTACAGGGTTAAGAGCCTTGATGAAGGGCTCGGCAGACAGCTCGGTGGAGCAGGGGATCGAACCTCCGACCTTCTGATTAGTAACCCAGAACCTTCACTGTTTGAGCCAGCACTGCCTGTAATTACTGTGAAGAGTGCTGAGGATCTTTTCTAAAGGCCAGAGGCTGCTGTAAACTGGCTCAAAGGTAGAAGGACTCGCTGCCCAGCTTCAGTCATGTTTAGTCCACCAAAGCTGCACGTCTTCCATTAGAAATATCGGCTTGCTTTTGCCTTCTTGCTCCTGTTCCTCCTCCTCCTCCTCCTCCTCCTCCTCCTCCAGAGCATGCTGAGCCTCCCTCACTCGTCCTCTTCCTGCCTGACTCCTGTACAAGTCACACGAAGCCTCTGTTAAACTCTGACACATGACTGAAGTGTTCCTTCCAGGAACAATGTGAGTGAGACTAGGAGTCAGGATGCTGGATTCTGAAGGCCAGTGTCTCTCAACGAGCTTCATGATGCCGTGTGTGTTCAGAGATCTGCATGATGTGATATTTGATCTTAAAGTTTAGGAGTTTGGATTCACGTTGCTGATCCATGAGCTTCAAACGCTCAGTTCCACTGTTTGTATTTTATATGTGGAAATCTGTAGTAAGCAATTAAATATTCAATTAATGATGTCATCAGTCAGCAATAACAATGAAGTAAATAATTCAGTAATTAAGCAAGCCCTACAATTACGTATGTAGTTAATGAGATAATCAAGCAAACTTAATTAAACAATTAGGAGCCAAAAAGGTAACAATTCTCTAAAATGTGGATCCGTTACCCGAACGCCGCTGGAGTTCAGAATTCCCCCCGGAAAAGACGGAGCTGGAATTCTGGTACGTGGTTTCAACACGGTGTCCTCTGGCGCAGGTTTTATCATTAAAAGTGTTTCATGATTAATATTCACTAACCAGAAGATTAAAATGTAGTTTTATAAAATTGTAAAAGCTCATTTTTGAGAGACCCTCGAGTGTTCGTTATGGCTGAGCGTCTTGCACTTCTGTCTCGTTATCATTCGCTAGTGTTGACTATAAACACTGAACAAGACAGTACACTCAGTTTGTATGTGTAAAGACAGGTGCAAATGTAATGGCACCTCTTCCCAAAGTTAAAAGAATAATCTGAATAAAAGTCTAAGCTGATTAAAAAGGATTGTGTCTTTCACACTATTTTTTGCACGTTGTGGGCGGAGTCAGTGCAAAGAGGTTAATTATTACCGCTGATCAGTAAACACGTGTAAATTAAATGTTTACATGAGAAATTTTGTGTTTATTAAAATGTAATTCAATCTGCAAAAACTCATGCTCCTAAGGGTGTGTAAAGTTTTGCATAGGTCCTGGACTTGATTGAGTTTAAATTATGTTATTTGCATGGACAATTACACTTTTGTATCTGGAATATTTTGTTTGTTTATTTATTTATCTCTTTATTTGTTTATTTATTTACGTGTAGCCGACACCCTTGCCCAGGTGGACCGCTGTGTGCTTTGTCGTGAAGAATGTGTGTGTTCATGTGTGAAAGCTGAGTGGTGGCGCAGTACTGTAGGTCTGTCAGGTCTTCGTGGTGGAACATGAGAACATCCAGCCTCCATTATTATTATTTTATCAGAAACTCGTTCAGTGTGAATCGCCTTAACCCTCTGCTGCAGTGGCAGTTTTAGTGTTTGCATGTGTGTGTTTGTGTGTGTGTTTGTGAGTGTGTGTCCCTGTTGACCCCGGTTGTGTTTGTCCTGTACTGTAGGTGGGCTGGCAGTTGAAAAACTTGGTAAACTCCCTGCGCGGTGACCCTGGAGGGGTGACGCTGACACTGAAAAAGCGCCCCCAGAGCACGCTCACCTCCGCCCCGGCCCTGCTAAAGAACATGAGGTGGAAGCCCCTGGCCCTTCAGGTAGGCAGATTTTACCCCCTAAATCCCTGCGCCCTTCTCCGACCAGCTCCCTTTCCTAGCCAGGGGCTCTTAGTGAGAGTCTAAAGCATCTCTCTCATTTCCCATCATGCTTTTCTGCTCTGTTCAGGTCATGAGGGAAACAAAACATTCATGCTTTGCCATTTCATGTCCGTTCAAGAGAACTAGCACAAGTTTGTGGAAAACTTTAGAAGTGTGTCCTGTGCCACTCACTCAGCTGAACCAAAATGATAAACTTCCTGCAGTCCGATTCCTGCTTCAGGAGCGTTTCCCGACTCCGTCTGAAAGCTCGCGGGAGACGTGCAGGAGACAGCGAGGGGTTCAAAGGTTTAGTGCCGGCTGGAGGAAGTCTGCTCCATCAGGGAACCCCAGAGTCTCAGATTAGAGTTCCTCTGTGGGTCGATACTGCAGCCTCAGGATCAGGGCTGTGTTTAGTGCTTAATGTGTAACATGTAGTGTTTAGTGTTTAGTGTGTAGTGTTTAAAGTGTAGTGTTTAGTGTGTAGTGTTTAGAGTGTGTGGTGTTTATTGTGTAGTGTTTAGTGTGTGTAGTGTGCAGTGTTTAGTGTGTGTAGTGTGCAGTGTGTGTAGTGTTTAGAGTGTAGTGTTTAGTGTGTAGTGTTTAGTGTGTGTAGTGTGCAGTGTTTAGTGTGTAGTGTTTAGTGTGTGTAGTATTTAATGTGTGTAGTGTTTAGTGTGTAGTGTTTAATGTGTGTAGTGTTTAGAGTGTGTAGTGTTTATTGTGTAGTGTTTAATGTGTGTAGTGTTTAGTGTGTGTAGTATTTAATGTGTGTAGTGTTTAGTGTGTAGTGTTTAATGTGTGTAGTGTTTAATGTGTGTAGTGTTTAGAGTGTGTAGGGTTTAGTGTGTAGTGTTTAGTGTGTGCAGTGTGTGTAGTGTTTAGTTTGTAGTGTTTAGAGTGTAGTGTTTAGTGTGTAGTGTTTAGTGTGTGTAGTGTGCAGTGTTTAGTGTGTGTAGTGTTTAGTGTGTAGTATTTAATGTGTGTAGTGTTTAGTGTAGTGTTTAATGTGTGTAGTGTTTAGTGTGTAGTGTTTAATGTGTGCAGTGTTTAGTCTGTAGTGTTTATTGTGTAGTGTTTAGAGTGTGTAGTGTTTATTGTGTAGTGTTTAGTGTGTGTAGTGTGCAGTGTTTAGTGTGTGTAGTGTGCAGTGTTTAGTGTGTAGTGTATAGTGTGTGTAGTATTTAATGTGTGTAGTGTTTAGTGTGTAGTGTTTAATGTGTAGTGTTTAGTGTTTAGTGTGTGTAGTGTTTAGTGTGTAGTATTTGGAGTGTGTAGTGTTTGGAGTGTGCAGTGTTTAGTGTGTGTCGTGTGCAGTGTGTGTAGTGTTTAGTGTGTAGTGTTTAGAGTGTAGTGTTTAGTGTGTGTAGTGTGCAGTGTTTAGTGTGTAGTATATAGTGTGTGTAGTATTTAATGTGTGTGGTGTTTAGTGTGTAGTGTTTAATGTGTGTAGTGTTTATTGTGTAGTGTTTAGTGTGTGTAGTGTGCAGTGTTTAGTGTGTGTAGTGTACAGTGTGTGTAGTGTTTAGTGTGTAGTGTTTAGTGTGTGTAGTGTGCAGTGTTTAGTGTGTAGTATATAGTGTGTGTAGTATTTAATGTGTGTAGTGTTTAGTGTGTAGTGTTTAATGTGTGTAGTGTTTATTGTGTAGTGTTTAGTGTGTGTAGTGTGCAGTGTTTAGTGTGTGTAGTGTACAGTGTGTGTAGTGTTTAGTGTGTAGTGTTTAGTGTGTGTAGTGTGCAGTGTTTAGTGTGTAGTATATAGTGTGTGTAGTATTTAATGTGTGTAGTGTTTAGTGTGTAGTGTTTAATGTGTGTAGTGTTTATTGTGTAGTGTTTAGTGTGTGTAGTGTGCAGTGTTTAGTGTGTGTAGTGTACAGTGTGTGTAGTGTTTAGTGTGTAGTGTTTAGTGTGTGTAGTGTGCAGTGTTTAGTGTGTAGTGTATAGTGTGTGTAGTATTCAATGTGTGTAGTGTTTAATGTGTAGTGTTTAAAGTGTAGTGTTTAGTGTGTGTAGTGTTTATTGTGTAGTGTTCGGAGTGTGTAGTGTTTGGAGTGTGTCATGTTTAGTGTGTAGTGTTTAGAGTGTAGTGTTTAGTGTGTGTAGTGTGCAGTGTTTAGTGTGTGTAGTGTATAATGTGTATAGTGGTTAGTGTGTAGTGTTTAGTGTGTGTAGTGTGCAGTGTTTAGTGTGTGTAGTGTATAATGTGTATAGTGGTTAGTGTGTAGTGTTTAGTTTGTGTAGTGTGCAGTGTTTAGTGTGTGTAGTGTGCAGTTTGTGTCATGTTTAGAGTGTAGTGTTTAGTGTGTGTAGTGTGCAGTGTTTAGTGTGTAGTGTATAGTGTGTGTAGTGTATAATGTGTATAGTGGTTAGTGTGTAGTGTTTAATGTGTGTAGTGTTGAGTCTGTAGTGTTTAGTCTGTAGTGTTTAGTGTGTGTAGTGTTTAGTGTGTGTAGTGTGAAGTTTTTAATGTGTATAGTGTTTCATGTGTGTAGTGTTTAGTGTGTGTAGTGTGTAGTGTATAGTGTGTAGTGTATAGTGTGTGTAGTGTATAGTGTGTGTAGTGTTTAGTGTGTAGTGTTTTGAGTGTGTAGTGTTTATTGTGTAGTGTTTAGTGTGTGTAGTGTTTAGTGTGTAGTGTTTGTGTGTAGTGTTGAGTTTGTAGTGTTTAATCTGTAGTGTTTAGTGTGTGTAGTGTGTAGTGTTTAGTGTGCAGTGTTTAGTGTGTAGTGTTTAGTGTGTTTAGTGTGTAGAGTGTAGTGTTTAATGTGTGTAGTGTTGAGCTTGTAGTGTTTAGTCTGTAGTGTTTAGTGTGTGTAGTGTTTAGTGTGTGTAGTGTGCAGTGTTTAGTGTGTAGTGTATAGTGTGTGTAGTGTTTAGTGTGTGTAGTGTTTAGAGTGTAGTGTTTAGTGTGAAGTTTTTAATGTGTGTAGTGTTTCGTGTGTGTAGTGTTTAGTGTGTAGTGTTTAGTATGTGTAGTGTGTAGTGTTTAGTGTGTGTAGTGTGTAGTGTTTAGAGTGTGTAGTGTGTATTGTGCAGTGTGCAGTGTTTAGTGTGTGTAATGTTTACACTACACACAGTGTTTAGTGTGTGTAGTGTTTAGTGTATAGTGTTTAGTGTGTATAGTGATTAATGTACAGTGTTTAGTGTGTGTAGTGTTTAGTCTGTAGTGTTTAGTGTGTGTAGTGTGCAGTGTGTGTAGTGTGTATTGTGCAGTGTTTAGTGTGTGTAATGTTTACACTACACACAGTGTTTAGTGTGTGTAGTGTTTAGTGTGTATAGTGTTTAGTGTGTGTAGTGTGTAGTGTTTAGTGTGTGTAGTGTGCATTGTGCAGTGTGCAGTGTTTAGTGTGTGTAATGTTTACACTACACACAGTATTTAGTATTTAGTGTGTGTAGTGTTTAGTGTTTTTACAAGTACTCTACAGTGTGTAGTATTTGGTGTATAGTGTGTGTTCTTTAGTGTGTACTGTTTATTCTGTAGCGTGTAGTATTTAGTGTTTTGTCTGTGCAGTGTTTAGTTTAGTTATATAGTTTGTAGTGTTTAGTGTGTAGTGTTATTGTATAGTGTTTAGTGTGCACTGTTTATGGTTTAGTATTTAGAGTGTATAGTGTGGTGTTTAGTGTGTAGCATTTAGTGTGTTGTGTTTAGTATATAATGTGTAGTGTTTAGTGTTATAATTATTGTGTTTAGTGTGTAGTGTTTTATGTGCTGTGTTATAAGTGTGTTATTATGTTTAGTGCGTACTGTGTGGTGTTAAGTGTGTACTTTGTAATGTTTAGTGTGCACTGTGTAGTGTGTATTGTTTACTGTGTTGTATCTTGTGTTTAGTGTGTAGTGTTTCTTGTGTGTTGTTTAATATGTAGTGTTAAATGTTTAGTGTGTCGTATGTAGGGTTTAGTGTTTAGTGTGTAGTGTTCATTGTATCATGTCTATTGTTTAGTGTGTAGTATGTAGTGCGTAGTGTTTCATCTGTAGTATGTAGTGTTTAGTGTGTACTGTTCATTGTTTAGTATGTAGGATTTAGTGTGTAATGTTTAGTATGTAGCATGTGGTGTTTGGATTGTTTAGTGTTTAGTGTGTAGTGTTAGGTGTTTAGTGTTAAAGCCAGATGTGCTGATGTCCAGGAGCAGTTAAACCCTCCGCAGTGACTCCGAGCGGAGACGTGTGTAGACGTGCGCAGTGTTTAAGTCGGACGCGGAGGTGTGGAGGAGACGTGCGTTTATGAGACGCTCGTTAATCTCCGTCTGTAGCTGATGGAGGATTTAATTTTCCCTTCGTGTCGCTCCAGAGCCATAACCATCAATTCAACTCCCTGTCCTTAATTCATTCTCTAAAAGGCTCCCTAACAGCTTTCTCAGTGTGTGTGTGTGTGTGTGTGTGTGTGTGTGTGTGTGTGTGTGTGAAGGACCATTTTGCTGTCTGGATATACTGCTAAGACTATTTATTTATTTATTTGTTTATTATAACAAATATAAATGATCAACTCAATATGTTCTTTCTTTCTTTTTTCTTTACCTTTTCTTTCTTTCCTTCTAGCTGTGCTGATAAATAAATAGATAGATAAATAAATAAATAAATTAGTTGACTGGATATTGCTGCTGTGTTTATGCAAATTGCATTTGCGTATGATTTAATGACATTTTCTCAACATGATTGCTTTTTCTAAATCTAAATCTCATGAGACATTTCGAACATAATCCCTAATTCAGATATTTTGTTGTCAAAAATAATCCAATAACAGGCGAGAAAGGATGATATCAGTCTTGTGATTGTTGAGGGAGAAGTGTCCATCGCCAGGAGACATTAGCTCCACCCACTTTACACAGAAGACAAAGGAGACGTTTGAGAACGAGCAGTAATTCAGCGTAACGTTACCTTTTTCTCGGCAAGACCATAAAAATAGAGACGTTAAACCTACCTTGTATGTCGTCGATTTAGTTTGATTATCTGTCCGTGAGAATAAATCAGACTTCACTCAGTATATGTTCATGACTCTTTTGGTCTCTGTTGAAATTTATGATCTATAATTGCTTATTTCTGTCTGTCCTCTGTAGCCCGTCGCTCCCAAGAGCCCCACCAGCAGCTCGGCCACGCCCACCAGCACCATCAGCACGCCCACCAAACGAGACAGCTCCGCCCTCCATGACCTGTACATCCCGCCCCCTCCCCCCGAGCCCTACACACCCAGGTGAGATGATTTATTTTGATAGCTTATATGAAAACCTCCACATGACC
>QNUK01000032.1:0-87500 GCA_013621035.1 Clarias magur | reverse complement strand
TTCTCACGCTCACTATTTTTCTTTCATAAGTTATTTACTAAATTAAGACACGTGGGTGTGGCGGAGCCTCGCCGTGGTTGTGGCTTCGAGTGTGTGTGTGTGTGTGTGTGTTTTCCAGCTGCTGTTTGATGGTGTTTCGCCGCTCCAGCGCTGCTCTGTGAGGAGATTAGTGCTCTGATGGCTCTTTCCCTTCTGCCCCCACAATCCCTCTCTTTCTTTCTTTCTTTCTGGAAGATTCCGGGCAGATCGTGCAGGCAGTGGGTTTGGAGACATGTCAGCTAGAATGCAGAACGATAATCAGAAACAGAGACAGAGAGAGCGTGAGGACGGTGAAAAGGACGCGGCGGCTTCAAGGCTGCTGGTGTGAGGCGGAGCACGTGTCGCGACAAAACACTCGGCCCGAGCGCGCGTCAGGTTCAGACGCAGAGCGAGATCGAAACGCGCCGCGTCCAGTCTGTCTCGGTTCTTTCTGGTTCCGTCAGGCCCCCGACCCGAACAGACGCTCGGAGTTTGTGATTAGCGCATTAATCAGAGAGTCGTTCATTACCGCCGGATCGTCTCCAGGGATTACGAGGCGTTTTGACTTTTTACGCATCCTACATCGCGAGTGCTGTTTCCATGGCGACCTCCACAGCAGATCTGGGTTTTGGGAGGTTTTAGGTCTGATTTCCTGCTGCTGCAGAACAGAAGCACGAGCAGGTGGAAGTGAAACACGCTGAATTTGGATTTGAAATTAAAAAACAGGATTGAGGTTTTGAGATCTCGTGACAGATTCGATCAACTGGACTGAGAACCAGAACTCGGATCAGCTCATGTACTGTATGTCCTGGTAGACGTAAGGGTTGTACATCTTGTGAGCCCTTAAAAGTTCCGTGTAGAACCCTGAAGTGCAGTGTTTCAAGCAGAACCCTTTTAGTAAACCAAGAACCCATAATTATCCAATGAAATTATCCAATTATCCCTGGAGAACCTTTTTTTTTCTTCTAAGAAGCCAAACGTCCTGAAAGGTTCCAGATGTTTAAAAGAACTTCATGACCAATAGTACAGTAAATACACAAACTCTGGAAGCAGAACACTTTATGGAAGCCTTAAAGAACCCCTGAAGACCCATTTTATTTGTGAATCTATTAACCGGATCAGTATCCTCTCTCAGCAGTCTTGGATCTCCGAACGCTATGATGAGTTCCTTACGGGTTCCTTAAGAATTACTTGGAGAATCTGATGGTGTTTAACGTGGTATTTCTACAGTATAAATATCTTCTGCTCTGATTTATAAAATATTAACTTTTTTTTAGTTCATGCAAAGTATTTCACATGGTTTATTAGAATGAAGTCACATGACCACTACAAAGCTCACGCATGGTCAGCTGCAGGATTAACGTCTCTCTCTCTTCTTCCTCTCAGATAACTCCATGCTCCGGTACGTAAATGAGGAGAAGCTTCCGGAGGAATACCTGACCGGACGCAGCGCGAAGCGCGACACGGGCAAACGGACGAAGAAGAAAAGCGAGAAGAGCGGTAGCCCCTCCCACTACGGCCTGCTGCCCGCCCTGCAGATGGAGGTCCTGCGGCAGGAGTCCATGTCCACCCCGAGCTCGGAGTCCACCTCGCTCTACCACGTACGTGCTCTCAATCAGGTCCTCTTCTCTACATGACCACTCTACAGTGTGTTGTTGTTGTTGTTGTTGTTGTTGTTGTTGTTGTTGTTCCACATCGTGATCTGCTTATTTGCTTGTTAGGTTGTTGACGTACCTGCGCACATTCGTATTTATCTTTTACACAAAAACCCTGGAACAACTTTTAGAGTTACTCGCTCATTTACATACACACACGTTATTCTTTCATTTACATTTGCACTCACATACGTAATAATGATTGATTGTTTGATTGATTAGTTGATAGATAGATAGATTATTGATTGTTAGACGTACAGGTATTAATTGCTTGATTGATTGATTTGTTGGTTGGTTGGTTGATTAAATGATTGATTAAGTTATTGACTGAGTGATTACTTGCTTGATTTATTAAATAGTTGATTTTGTGATTGAGGGATTGGGTTATGGATTGAGTGATTGATTGATTATTTGATGAAATGATCTGTTGATTGATTGATTGATTGATTGATTGATTGATTGATTGATTGATTGAAAGCATTTCCCAGGATTCCTTTTCTTTTTATCATGTTTTTCATCACTTTATCAACATTAGAGACAATCTAATCAGGATTATTTAAAATCTCTTCTCGGATGCACTGCAGCTCTCCGTAGCTTCCACACGTAACAAAGTGAAAACTATAAATAGGTTTCGTCGGCTCGTGAGTTAATTATCTGTGTAATGACGGTTGAAGCTTCTGGTGAAACAGAGACACTGAGACGAGCTGAATGAGCTTCCTGTCCGGGAGAACCGTAAACAAATGGGATAATAGAAGTAATGAATAATATAAGTATTTAAATTTAAATGTAGAGCTGTCTTTCTCTCTCTCTCTGTCTCTGTGTCTCTCTGTCTCTGTGTCTCTCTGTCTCTGTGTCTGTCTGTCTCTGTGTCTGTCTGTCTGTCTCAGATCCTCCAGAGCGTGCAGAGATTAATTCGCATTCAGGCAGGCCGTCTGTATTTAGCTTTCAGCAGGAGTGTCTCAGCCCTCTCTTAATATCTGCAAACCCTGTGGGAGTAGAGTGTGTGTGTGTGTGTGTGTGTGTGTGTGTGTGTGTGAGAGACCAGTGATTGGAGATGAGGTGTATGTGATGCTGAGCGAGCAGATGGTACTTGGGCAGGTGTGGGCGGAGCTAACTCACCATGTCACCTGGCATCCTGACTCGTGTTCTCCGATTGGACGAGCTCCACCTTCACTGCGTCCCAGATTGGCTGAGGTTTTATAGATGGCATAGCGATGGTCCTGTCCACCCAAAGCATTCTGGGTAACTCTCCTCCCATCTCTGTCTCTATATATAGTGCGTCCGTGTTAATGGAGGCAGGGTGTGGAGGTGACGTCCTGTGTGAGGACCGGCTCTCAGTGCGAACATCCTGCTGCTTCTGTTTACACACACCCTCGACGGGGTAACAGGGTTGAGAGAGAGGGGGGTGAGGGGTGAATGCGTGTTCAGCCATTCATGTAGCAGAGAATGAGAGAAAGACAGGAATAGAGAGAGACAGAGGGACAGAGAGACTCGTGAGTGCTTTTGGCCACACTTCACAGTTTTCAGGCATGATACTCGACTCCTTTTATTTAATTGAATTTCATTATTCATAGTTATATATAAAATTATATATTGTAGTTTCTAATCTTTTGATCTTGAAACGGACTTTTTAATATTGACATTGTATTATATAGAAAAGTGGAAAAAAATCTATTTCCTTCTGCAGTCCACGTTTCTCTTCCCTTATTTGTTTTCTAAACGCTTGTATTTAAAAAATCTGGCAACCCCAGCAGGGTACGCTTACTCGATCCAGGCGATTTGAATAATCTGATTGTGGATCTCTGAGTCTGAGCTCCAGGACGATCGCCTGCGTAACTTTTGTTTCTGATTCACATTTCGGTCATCATCATCATCATCATCATCATCATCATCATCAGTGCTGCTCTTGTGTTATAAAACCCGAAACAGTAAAGTATGCAGAAGCACAGCGTGACAGTGAACTGTGCAGCTCTGGAGGTGACGTCATGATCACACTGCGGCGTTCATCATCAGCCTGGGTTTATTCTCAGCTTCTCAGATTACAGATTTATCGACTTTTCAGTGGTCTGGTGGAATGTACTGTAGCTTTAGCGTGAATAAAATTAAAAAAGAAATCAAACCCGAGTGCTGGGTTCAGGGGCAGAACTCGTATTCATCTTCACCGAGCTACTTTATATATTTATAAAGCATTATTAGCGTCAGGGTCAGCTGGTGTGAGACCAGCGTCCACCAGAGCTTAATGAAAGATATTTCTCTAGATAAGGTTGTGTTATAAAATGATCCTGACTGAATTACACTGCGTTCCTGCCGTTTCTCCTCCCGTAGGAGCGCAGGATCGATCGGCATATCTGCATTTCTGCTGCGCTGAGCGGAAATGCCCCCGGGTTTGAGCGTTTATTGGCTGTTTTGCAGAATTAAGAGTGTTTAGGTGTGTGTGTGTGTGTGTGTGTGGGTGTGTGTGTGTAAAAGGGTGAAATCCCAGTTAGTGCATCCCGCAGTCTCTGACTCCGCGTAAGTCATTCAGCAGGAAGTCTTCCCGCAAGGTTTGAGGTTCCATCCTGTCCGTGTCAGGTGTTGCATGTTCTCTGTGGGTTCTCCAGTCTCCAGAACGAGTGTGTGTTTGTGTGTGCGTGGGTGGGGCTGTTTTTCCAACATTACACCAAGTATTCCTGGGACTGACTCCAGATCCGGAACTGATCAGTTGGAATGATTTGGAATAAGCACATACTGTACCGTACATGTGAGGATTAGGGGTTTAAAACAAGCCTGAGATGAAGCCCCGCCCACACGCGGTGAACCAGGCCTCGCTGTCCAGAATTCACAAAAACATCCCGAGACAATCATTACAATCGTGGTACCGGTCCGTTCGTCATTGTTAATCATCAAGAAGCACGTGACAGCCGCAGAGACACATTCCTGGATGTTCCTTGAACACTTTAAAATGATTCCCTCATCTGTTCTCAGTGTTCTAATGTCACACAGCAGCAGCAGCAGCAGCAATACCTTCCGTATTCGGGCTCGGTGCATGCGACTTGACAGCAGGTTTCTGCTCGCTCCCTGAAGGCAGCTCGGCATTTTATGAACACTGACTCTGGAAAGCAATTCCATTCTCAATTTAGCTTCTTTGCTCTTCAGAGGGAGCCACGGCATTCTTTCTGACCCTCGTAATAGAGGGGTGTACAGAGTAGGAGTCAGAGAGAGAGAGAGAGAGAGAGAAATGGAGAGGGAAAGGAAGGGGAGGAGAGGACCAACTGAAAAAAAGCGAGGCTGGGTATGCGTCATGGCAGAAATGCAGAGATGAACGAACATGAACATGAAGATAAAACTGAAAGGCTTGTTTCTGTTCCACTTGTTCAACTCCATGAGCTGCTAAATCATGCTCCAGGTGATCCTTGTCCTTCCCTGGCTAAAGGGCAATTCAAGTGAGTGAAACTTGGTGTTAGATAGTTAGGACATTATGGACATATATTGTAGGGCTAAAAATGATCAATTCAATCCAGAGTATGTACCGAGGAACCAAAGAACAAGGCGAGTACTCCAGCAGTCTTCCCGCGGGTCAAGAACCTGCACCAGGGTCGGCTAGAAAAACTCTTCATCTTAGGATCCAGCTCTTGAGCACTGGAGGTCATAGAAGCATGAGCTGTAGACCCCCAGACCCCAGCAAAGATCTGACTCTTCAGTAGGATAAAGTCTTTGGTTGATGTTTATGGTGGAGGACCAGAGAGCTTTCTGGTGTTTGAAGACCACTAAAGAGTTCTTTACAGTACATATGCTGGATTTGGTGTCCATATACTATTTTGCAGAAAACCAGACCCAGACTTTTCTTCCCATAATTAAATTGTTGTCGAGAGCATAATGACTACGGAACGGCGCTCAGTTTCACGCAGCATGACACAGCATCTTTAATATCTGCTCAGCTTCCTGCAGAGTGCATCAATACATCAATTAGTGTCAAACCAGATTTCGTTACACATTAGACTTTAGAACACAGGCATATAAATAAGTACATGGGAGAATTGGTTTCTACCCCATTTGTTCTTTCATTAGCTTTCTTCGTGCTTTAGGGACAATCGCTGACTTTAATCCATCATAACCACATCGTAATTGCTCATGAACTCTTGGGGCTTATGTGTTACTTCCAAGTGAATTGGCGTGAAAGTGCCAGACATATCGACAGACGTCTTTGTTTAGACTTTTTTCATTCATCTCTCGACCCCTCCCCCCTCCGCCCATACGTCTCTTGCTCTTCGGGCAAAGCAATTTTGCAAAGTGCCATTCTTTTCACACTCGAACACAGAGCCAGACTCGTAACGACTGCCCTTGCTCACCCATCTCATCTCCTCACCCCATTGAGACCTACAGTAGTGGACTTGATTTCTGTGGCATCTACAGCACCGGGTCAAATCGAGCTCTTCTGAAACCACGTGCAATTCAGTGCCAAGACAGTTTCACATCGTTTCTCCGCTCCTCTGAAATAAAACACGTTCAAAATAGGTCCATAAAAGCTAATTGCCTAATTCGTCTCACGTCCATGTGAACTACGAAACGCTTCGTTCTGTATTTCCCAGGCTGTCTTGACGTGATATTTGCTCCCTGACTAATCTTTATACTATGGTTAAATTGGTCCACATAGTAGATAGACATTGAACCATCAATCAATCAGAGAAGTGTCCGAAAAGCTCTGATACATACCTGACAAAATTGCTTGGCTCTACAGGGTGGGTGAAAATGAACTTGGCAATAATTAATGGTTGTAGACCTTGTAGTACCACCGGAGCGCCACCCTATGGTGACCCGCCCCATTTTGCTCTTGTGTGTGTGTTAGACCAGCATTTTCCAGGACGTTGGCTGGGACAACACGGACCTCATGAACAGCCTCCAGGAAGTCCAGATCTCAGTCAATGTGATCTTTTTCCTGTGCGGCTACACAAAGGAGGAGGTGTACGGGACAAACCCTCGCACACTGGAGGACTTGGAGACATGCATTCAGGAGGTTTTCAGTAATATCCCAAACCACTTCCTTCACAAGACTTTGCATTCCATCCCCGGTCGTTTGAGGAAACTGGTTGATGCCACTTGTGCCTTCATTGAAATTTACAGATTTGCTTTAATTTTCCTGTGTTATAAAGTACATATACAATTTGTTTCAATAAACTTGTATTAGACATATGTATAAGGTGAATGTATATTTAGTGCAAAGTGCAAGCAGGGACTCCGGCAGGACTAACTATGACATCATCACTAAAAGGGAGGAGCCAGAAGGAAACACAGACATGAGGGGGAACTGAGATGTAAAGCAACCAATCACCTCACCGTCAACAAACCTGAGTGAACAATGAGAGTGGGGAGGACAGCATCTAAACATAGCAGTTCACCAGAATACTCTACGTCCATGAGTCCCCCAGATCTGCTCCTTTACCTAAGGTTAATCTATTTACAAACATGCTGCGCTAAATAAATAGGTTTTTAGCCGAGACTTAAACACTGAGACTGTGTCTGAGTCCCGAACATTAACAGGAAGACTATTCCATAACTTTGGGGCTTTGTAAGAAAAAGCTCCGCCCCCTGCTGTAGTTTTAATAATACGTGGTACTGACAGGCAGCCTGCATTCTTTGATGGAAGTAGGCGTGGCGGATCGTAAGACACTAACAGTTCACTCAGATACTGCGGCGCGAGACCATTTAGTGCTTTATATGTCAAAAGTAGTATCTTAAAATGGATGTGAAATTTGACAGGGAGCCAATGCAGTGTAGATAAGATAGGGGTGATGTGCTCGTATCTTCTGGTTCTAGTGAGGACTCTCGCTGCTGCATTCTGTACTAACTGAAGCTTGTTTATACACCTAGTTGAACAACCAGACAGTAAGGCGTTACAATAGTCCAACCTAGAGGTGATAAAAGCATCAACTAGTTTTTCTGCATCGTTTAGTGTCAATATATTCCTTAACTTAGCAATATTTCTAAGGTGAAAGAAAGCTATCCTGGTGATATTATCTACATGAGCTTCAAACGAAAGGCTGGAATCTATAATCACACCGAGGTCTTTTACTGTTGCACTTGATGGAACAGAAAGGCCATCTAAAGTTACAGTCTGATCAGAAAGCTTACTTCTAGCTACTTGTGGTCCTATGACCAGAACTTCTGTATTATCAGGATTAAGCAGAAGGAAGTTAATTAGCATCCAGTTTCTTATATCCTTTACGCATTGCTCAACTTTAGCAAGCTGGTTTCTCTCATCTGGTTTTGCTGAGACGTGTAACTGAGTGTCGTCAGCATAACTGTGAAAATTAATCTCATGTTTACGGATTATGTTGCCCAAAAGAAGCATGTAAAGGGAAAAAAGCAGTGGGCCTAAAACCAAACCCTGTGGAACACCAAACTCCACTTGAGAACATACAGAATAATCACCATTTAAATCTACATACTGATAACGATCAGTCAAATAGGATCTGAGCCACAAGAGGGCTGTTCTCTTAATTCCTACTACATTTTCTAATCTGTGAAGGAGAATACTATGATCAATGGTGTCAAAAGCTGCACTGAGGTCCAGTAACACAAGCATAGTGACGCAACCCTGATCAGAGGTCAATAGAAGGTCATTTACTACTTTAACGAGTGCTGTCTCTGTGCTGTGATGAGGCCTAAATCCTGACTGATCCAGTTCATTTATGTTATTTCTGTGTAGATGTGAATATATATATGTATAGCTTCTCCGCTACTATCTTTTCCAGAATCTTAGAGATAAAGGGGAGGTTTGATATCGGCCTGTAATTGGACAGTTGACAGGGGTCAAGGTCAGGTTTCTTGATTAGCGGTTTAATAACGGCTAATTTAAAGGATTTGGGGACGTACCCACTACTGATTGAAGAATTCATTACTTTCAACAGGGGTTCTGTTATTTCTGGCACTATCTGTTTTGAGAAAATGGTATGGTTGGTATAGGATCTAATATACAGGTTGATGAATTTGCAGAGATGAGTGAAATTAGTTCGTTCTCTTCAAGGGGAGTAAAGTGTTCGAAGTTTCAATCTGACATGGTTAGTTTACCATCTGCATTGTCCGGTTTCAAAGCCTCAATTTTATGCCTAATGTTTACAATTGTATTATTAAAGAGTGGAGAGATACGTTGATCTAGCATCACTGAGAGCTTTTCTATAGTTCAGGATGCTCTCCTTCCAAGATATTTGAAATACTAACAATTTAGTTTGACGCCATTTACGTTCGAATTTCCGAGCGGTTTGTTTTAAAGTGTGTGTGTGGTCGTTTCTTATCTCTAAATAATTTCCTTTTAACTGGAGCTAAAAGGTATAACAGAATGTCGACTCTAGATATTCATTCGCCTGTTCGAGTTCTGTGAAGTCAGATGGCGAACCAATCAAAGTAGATAATTCTGGAAGATTATTGATAAAGCTCTGTGCGGTATTTGATGTAAATGTACGTTTAAGGTGGAAGCGCGGTGCTGTGCGTACATTATTACTATAACACGCTTTAATCGAGACAAGGTAGTGATCCGAGATAACTTCAGACTGTGGAATTGTGGTTATATTTCCTATACTTAATCCGAAGGATAATATTAAATCCAAAGTGTGACCTGCTTTATGAGTGGGTCCTACTACACACTGATTTACTCCTACTGAGTCCAGTATGGACAAGAATGCTGTTCTCAGAGGGGCTTCTGGATTCTCACAATGAATATTAAAGTCTCCAGCAATTAACGCTTTGTCTACAGAAACAACAAGGTTTGAGAGGAAATCTGCAAATTCGCAGAGAAACTCCGAGTACGGCCCAGGGGGTCTGTAAATGATGATTAGCGGGATCGACTGAGCTGACTTTATGTTACTATAGAGAACTTCAAATGCATTAGATTTGTGTCCGTGTTTTTGTACAATAGATAGATTTTCATTCAAGGTTTCTGTTTTGTTTTCCCAGACATTCCAGGGATCGTCCCTGCTCTCAAAGTCCAAGAAGAAAAGCAAAGGTTGGTGTGACGTGTTTATTGGTTGTCATCCTGTAATGATCAAAGGTATCGAGTGTGATGATGTACACGCCATACCATATCCATACTGTACATCACAGCTTCCCAAACCTGGTTCACAAAGAACCTTAAGTATTTTCTCTGCTACCAAGATGATAGATTCAACTAAATCAGCCAGGTTTCCAGACCATACTGAGTTGAAGTGTGTGTTGGAGCAGACTAACTGAGTTCAGGACCAGGGTTTGGAACCTTTAACACACTTTCCAGTTCTTCACTGATGCTTTTTGTTTAATCTCCATCCCTGTCTCTTGTATCTGCAGCCGCTCCTCTGTCCTCCATCAGCAAGAGGAGAATCTCCTGCAAGGACCTGGGCCGAGGAGACTGCGAAGGCTGGCTCTGGAAGAAGAAGGATGCCAAAAGCTACTTTTCTCAAAAATGGAAGAAGTACTGGTTTGTCCTGAAGGACGCCTGTCTCTACTGGTACATGAACGAGGAGGTGAGTGGTTCTGCTCGCGCGCGCCGGGCTCAGTGAAACCGTGCAGCGTTAGAATAGGACTCGACAGATCCTGCAGCTGATGGCTGTCTGTTCAAATTGAAATGAACAACATCTTGATGGGCTGAAAGTTGATGTAGTGATTGAGGCGAGTGTTCCAGGTATGAGTGTGTCTGCATTTCAGGGCTTTTCTCGTGCCTGGGGTTCCAAACACTTCTGACAGACAAACCCCAGGACTGATTCTTACTGTTTGTTCCACTTAGGATGGCCTATAAGAAGTGAAAAACTGATAAGAAAGCTTGGAATAGATAGAGCCTAACACGGCCGATCAAAAGCAGAAGCACGTGGAGGGACTCCATCATCAATTGCATCATCAAAAGCCAATGGCACACTTGGTTAGCTACAGTAGCTTCATATGTGAAATGCATCTAGTGACAGTCTAGAAGCCAGACATCAGACATTTTTTTGGTGCAATGCATCATTACTTGGATGCATAAAAGTTTCCATCATGTAGGTAAATTCTAACCCAAACCCGACTCTACTGTATCTGTAAAAATAAATACAGATCAGCTGGTTTTCCTTCAGGATTATAACTGCAGGAGATTAAACAGCAGCTTTCCAAATATAATCCTGCATGGCATATTTAGCGTATTCCTTTGTTACAGTTGATCCAATCCCATGCATTAATACAAATTGTTTAGCTGAAGACAGCTCACTGGACAAGAGACGTTGGTACATGAGACTTCCGTAGTGTCTCATGCTGTTCATAGTGTAGTTTTAGTTGATCTACCGCCTCTGATCTGATTAATGGACTGGAAACGGGATGCCTGGACATGGAGTCGTGTGTGTTTATTCTCTGTGCATCATTTATTTATTTATTGATTGATTGATCTTCCTTAGCGTCAGATATTGAAACACATTCGCTCGGTCGCCAGCAGAGATTTTAATTGCGCGATCCGAGCCCTTGTGTGTGTGGATGTGTGTTAATCCGTCCCTGCTGTAACAAAGCGCCGTGCTACAGTGATAAGCTGCAGATGAAATGCTACCCCCTTTCGCTCCGTTTTTTTCCCCCTCCTACACCCTCAGTCCTGATTAATTACCTGGTCTGGCTGGTCTCATTATCGTAGCCTGGGCTCAAGGCAACTCTGCAGTCGGCGGAGACGAATCGGAAAAGCGGCGTCTCGAGCGCGGCTCGGCCCGCCGCAGTTCCACAGGGACCCCCGAAGCCGAGCCGCGCCGTAATTGATGAGGTTTTTGTCCAGCAGCTCTGAACTGTATGGATAGGTTTTTGCAAACACATGCAGGCCAACAGAGCGCCGCAACCGTCTCTGTCTTCCGTTTACTCCTGATAAGTCACTGTCACGGCGCTGAGACTCCCTCGGCGTGCTGCTTGTTGGAGAAACGGAGAAGGTGTGACTTCTAATGAGGATGAGCGTGTCACATGAGAGATTCTCTCCGAGGTTTCTCCTTGTTATTGTTCACACTCTCTCTCTCTCACCCTCTTCCCCATTAGGATGAGAAAGCTGAAGGGTTCGTCAGCCTCCCGGAGTTTAAAATTGACCGCGCCAGCGAGTGCCGCAAGAAGTAGTAAGTGTTCATGCAGACGTTTGTCAAGTCTCGGGGTGATTTCTTTTTTTTACTGCACATGCACAAACTGAGGACTGCACCAAACGGTGGGGAGAGGAACGTTAAAGAGAGTAGATGTTTTTTATGCCAACTTGCTCAAGTCACAGCATCATCATTTGCTTCCAGTGTGAAGGAATGCGTTCGAATAAATGTGTCCTTTGGTCCGAATAACCGTTTAGTTATAATGACCTCATTTCTGGCTGGAAACAGATCACTGAAGGGAAAACCCAAGAGATAATGAAAAACCTGCAATATAAAGAAATGGAAATTAACACTGCAAAGATGTTTAAAAAAAACAACAAAAGAAAAACAACCCGAATGTTTATCTTGCTGCAGTGTTATTTTTGGCCCCCGTTTTTTTTTTTGTTTGTTTGTTTTGCATAAGACATGTAAGCTGAAAAAACACACTCGCTGTACTGCCATGTGGGATATTTTATTATGCTTATAATCTGATCATTTTTGATGTAATAAAACGATGACAACATTTTATCTTACTTTTTGAACTCTCCTATAAAGAAAATGTGCCCAGATTTTAAAGGGAAATTTGACCAAGCTTCTCCTCCAGTTCACTTTTTTACATTATATCATAATATAATTCACAAATGACTCACCTCGGACACATCGTATTTGCACATTTAATAATCATCCTTATGATGTGGTTGTGCTTGCAGCTGAAACATTATTTCAGCATAACATTCAGCCAGATGGGGGCACTAGACTTAATCCTCTTCCCCAGTCAGGTCGATATCACACAAGAAAAAGGTTCAAGAATAACAATTGAACCTGATTATTTAGACAAGCTCCCCCACCCTGTTGTGCGTGACTCTCACGTAACTATGTGATATGGATGAAGTCTAGACGTCTAGACGTAGCTTCGTCTGAGGTGTGCAGTCTCAGTTGTTAAAACGTAAAAACACCCTGTGTTTGTGTTTGTTGTAAAAAGACAGTACCCGCGTGTCTTACCTAGATTGTTCCGTGTCCTAGTGCTTTCAAGGCGTGTCACCCCAAAATCAAGAGTTTCTACTTCGCTGCTGACGGAGTGGATGACATGAACAGGTGGCTGAGCCGGCTAAACATGGCGGCGGCCGGCTATGCCGAGAGAGAGAAGATCCGTCAGGAGCACGGTAAGGGGCGGGGACGAGTGTACCTTATCAGGGGTGGGGCTTGACCATGTCCTGACACTAAGAGATTTTTCTACTTTATTTTTATATACAGTGGAACCTCGGATTACGAGTAACATGGTTTGCGAGTGTTCCGCAAGACGAGCAAAGATTTTTAATACATTTCTACTTGCAAAATGTTTACAGAATATCATGCATCACACGCTTCTTGTTCTGATGCAGAGTGTCATGTGATCACAACTGAGCCGATAGTTTTTCTCTCTCTCGCACTCTGGAATTGTGGGTAATCGTCTCCCCTGCTGGGTCTTAGTGCTCGTCTCTCACTGGTATAGTCAACATCCGTGCACACATGTACTGTTTATTATAACACTGTGACCACATGTGTGTGTGTGTGTGTGTGTGTGTGTGTGTGTGTGTGTGTGTGTGTGTGTAAAACATCTTTTATTTTGTGTCTGTATGTGTGTGTACAGCACGTGTGAACTGTTTATTATAACACGTGTGCGCGCGTGTAAAGCAAAAGAAAGTCTCATTAGAGAGATTAAAGATCCATTTTCTCAGTCGAGTGTCAGAGATGTTTCTTGTTAATTTTCCCAATGAGGCGCTGTTTCACACACACACACACACACACACACATAAGTGCATGCACAAACACTAACGGAACCACTTATCTGTTGGGATTTATTTTTTTTATTTTTTTTAAAGTAAAGTGCAGGTTAATTTGTTACTTTATTTTTACTTTTTATTTTGTATCAATTATTTTAATGTATTTATTTCTTTGGGTTGTGGAACGAATCCTCTGAGCTTTCATTATTTCTTATGGGGAAATTTGTTATTTGTTATACGAGTGACAAGTGTTTTGATATACGAGCCTGCTTCGCAATCCAAGGTTCCCCTGTATATATATATATATATATATATATATATATATATATATATATAGTGCTGTTATGAGCGTCCCTAATCAACAGGGGGCCAATCAGAAGCCTAGACAAAACGTCATTACTTCTGGTTTTTGTACTGTATGTAGGAGACTGATACAGACAATGACATCATTGGTACAAAAGGTGACATTACA
The DNA here is from genome assembly GCA_013621035.1 of Clarias magur. Lineage (NCBI taxonomy): Eukaryota > Metazoa > Chordata > Actinopteri > Siluriformes > Clariidae > Clarias > Clarias magur. The sequence goes on along the minus strand of QNUK01000032.1, from coordinate 73,537 downwards.
ACTAGCCAAGATTTCTGTTTCCCCGTCTGCACAACACCACTGAAAACTGAGTTCTGGAAAATCTTCACTTTAGAAGGAGTTTTCCAAAACTGCGCTTGCATGTGGATGAAAGGTCAAAAATCCCCAGCTACGCGTGGACACGAACTCAGACGCCACTTTGTTTAATCCTTATTTGCCTTAATGCACTATTTAAATAAAATGCTGATTTTAATTACACGGTACAACAGGTAACTTAATGTTAGCTCGCTTAATTTTGGCCAGCTTCCCGCTCTGGCGGCTGTGCAGACAAATTGATGCTTTATTGGCCGCAAAAGGAGGCCCTACACCATACTAATGAATTATTAGGAGGCGTCTTTTCCTCTCCTTCCTTCTCTCCTCTTCTTTTTTTTCCCGTCTCTTCTCTTGTGCCTGGTGTAATATTATATCATCATTAATATTCATGAAACACTCAATAAATTGTGCAGACATTTTGAATACAACATTTTTGTACTGTACAGTATTAATGGTAATGGACAGTTTGTCTCTCTCCCCCTCCGTCTCTCTGTCTCTCTCTCTCAGCTGATTACTGGAGTGAAAGCGAACATGAGGACAATGAAACCCCGTCGACGCCGAAGCAGGACAGCCCACCGCCGCCGTACGACACATATCCCCGCCCACCCTCAGTGAGTCAGACCCCACCCTCTCTCCCTACGCAGGTTACTGATTCGCTGACCTTGGCTATTAGCTCCTCCCCCTCCCACATACTGACTCACCGTTGATTCACCGTGTGTTTGCTTTGCTCTGTAAGTTAGCTGTCCTTCAGCTGTGTGTATGCATGTGTGTGCGTGTGTGTGTGTGTGTGTGTGTGTGTGTGTGTGTGTGTGTGTGTGTGCACCCATTATCGCAGTGGCAAATGAAATGAAAAGGAAAAATCAATAATGAAGTCGATCTACGGGAGAATTAAATAAATGAGCTTTGATAAATCACAGTCGGTCAGTAGATCATTTTGTTTGTGCGCGTATGCCGTCCCCCTAACAGAACCCACACACACACACACACACACACACACACACACACACACACACACACACACAGTGTTCTTCCCTTGTTGCTATTTTTGCGGTGCAAATGACAGAACCCACAGCGACGTGGGTGAAGCTTCTCAGCAGACGTGACATTTAAAACCTGCCAAAGCTCTCACTTGGGATTTACAAATTGCTCTTACGCTTCTGCGTCTCAAAACCAGAGCAGGATTTCCATGAAGTCTTTTGTGAAGGTTAACTATTTGTTTTAACCCTCTTGCGTGTATCCTTCTGTGCAAAACAACCGACATTCACTAAACCCACTGTTGGATTTAAAACCCAAAATATACAGTAATGCTCAAACGTTTTGACCCCCCCCCCCCTAATTTCTTAATATTAAATGAATTGACATGATGCAGATAAAATTTAAGGAGCCACGATGGCTTAGTGATTAGAACTGTCGGCTTACAGTCCGGGTTTGATTGCCGGCCCGCTTCTGTGTGCATGTTCTCCCCGTGCTTGGTGGGTTTCCTCTGGGTACTCCGGTTTCCTCCCACAGTCAAAGACACCCCAAATTGTCCGTAGTGTGTGTGTGTGCCCTGCGTTGGATTGGCACCCTGTCCAGAGTGTACCCCGCCTCGTGCCCTGAGTCTCCAGGGATAGGCTCCAGGCTCCCCATGACCTTGAATACAGGAGAAAGCATTGTAGCCCATGAGTGAGTGAGAAGGCTAAATGACAGAAATAAGAAAAAAAGGTTTTAATGCGACAGGCTGCTGCAAAATGCCTAAAGATCAAAATAAAAAACTGTTTCCCCTCTCGTCCGTTCCAACCCCTCAGCATTCAGCATCAGCAGTGAACTAATCACCTCCCGCACCATCATCTGTCACCATCTGCACCTGTTTCTCACTGGATGAAGTTAGATGTTTATTAAGCTTAAATGATTCATAGATCACTGTGCGGCTTAACAAACACAAAAGATTTTTTCTGAAATTGCTCAGGGACTGGACTGAAAATAACGAGAGACAGAAAAGTCCTTCAGGAAGCCTGGACACTATTCCTGAGCACTACATTAAACTCCCAAGAAAGTCTGGCGTGTTGGAAGCAGAATATGAAGCACTAGGGGCATCGACTTTTTCAAATTAGTTTAAAATGTCAAACATAGTCTCATAGTTATCATAAACAGAAGCCTTCACCGACAAGTTGAATGAACACAGCTGAGATTAATTATTCTATCTGTAAACAAGCATTTTCACATATGTGATGTGTGTTCAGCTTTGTTCAGCCTGGATTAGTTTTAATACTTTATAATATGATTGTCATTGTTGTAGCTCTGGGATTTTAATCCTGTTTGAATTCAAATGAAATATTCTGGTGTCATTTATGTACTAAAAAAAGCAACATATCTCTTGTATTATCTCTCTACAGTACATTATTAAATACAGCTATGTTATTAAAGATACGATGTTCTGACAAATTGTGCTGCCTTTTCAAAAGATGCTACTGTAGCATGAGAGGCTATCGATTCACGCTACCCTATTGAAAAAGTCTAAATGTCAAAGGGGTAAAAATGTCCTATAACAGTACGTGGGGCGTGTTTTGGTACTTTATTATAACATATGTAGGAGAATTTAGGGGTAGCATATTCTGATAAATAAATTTCCCTATCAAATAATGCTCCTGGTATGTAACCAATAAAATGAATGAAACTGTTCCCAAGCTTGTCGGTCTTCGCATACACAGAACCGTTAAGTAGCAAAAAATGACAGGTAGCATGGATCGGCAGAACCCCGGCTCTATCCTGTTGGCCAAAACCTGTGTCTTGTTTTGCATTTTTTTCCAGAAGATTTAAGTTTAAAACATTAAACAATACATTATACTGTATAAAAAGCCTAAACGGAAGTCTCACAGAACCAACATTTACTGCGGTACTGGTTCTGCTTTAATGATTAAGGATTAATGGTTTTAGATCATGTGCTCCTGTCCCAGGAAACGAACAAACAGCTGCAGCCTTATAATCACTAATCCCCCCCGAATCATTCTGAATTAATGAACGTATTGCAGCACAAAGCGTCACAATAACCTTGGCCCTGATTGGATATCTCCATATAACCCCTGGAAACCATAGAGCCATTGTAGCCCCGCCCCTTTTTATTAAACGACACAATCATCATAATAATTTATACATAACAGCTGAATAAAACGGTGTAGGGACAAGTTCCTGATATTAGCTTGTGCTAATATATCCGTGTGTGTGTGTGTGTGTGTGTGTGTGTGTGTGTGTGTGTGGGGCTATTGAAAGGTCGTTTAAAGGGCACAGAACACCACAGGACTGCTGTTTTAGAAAGTCTAGAGAGACACTGAAATTAAATCTTTTTTATGTTTCCAACTTCTTTTTGCTCTCTCTCTCTCTCTCTCGCTCACACACACACACACACACACACACACACACACACACACACACACACACACACACACACACACACACACACATGCTGTGTGTCCTGAGAAAAGCAGGCGAAGAGTGACATTGTTAACCGCGAGACTTCATTCGCCAGAGGAAGATTACAGAGCGCTGCCTTTACCCAGGCTCTAAATGGCTCCTCTGGGAAAGACACAATCTCCCTCCGTCTCATTTTCTCTCCGTATCTCTGTCCATCCTTTGCTCGGTCTCACTGTTCACTCTTTGTGAAAAAGAAGTCAGCAGTTACCCCTTTGAGTTAGTCTGTCTCTCAGTCTGTCGGGTGATCAGACGGCTAGACACATCAAACGTGACGCGGTGTGTGAGGACGAGCTTTTCTCTCTTAAATCCTTACTTCAGCTTTTACAGCACAGAGCAAACGGAAAGTTTTCTTACAGCGTTTAATTGTGGAAGGAGTCTCCAGTGTCAGCTCCATGTATCAGTCAGGGGTCAGAGCTTCACAGAATTAAGTGTGTGTATACATGGATCAAAAGAAAGCGCTCACATTGCTGTGGTAAAGACGAATGAAAGGCTTGAACACTGGCTGTGCCTTTACACCGAACACGTGCGGTGCACAAACTTAAACACGAGCATGACTGTGTCAAATGACGCTACCTAACAAACGAGCAGAAAGCATATAGAGCTACTTCCAAACAATCGTACGCAAGTAATGTACAGTAGAATAAACAAGGCGCCTGGTTCGGACCGGTTCTGGTTCACTTACCGTCTAGCTGGAGGGTGTGTGGTGTGGCGTGTGTGTAAACGTGTAATTTAATGTCTTCCTGACATAAGTCTCTATTCTGAAAATGATTCAAAAGCTCCAACACTTTTAGTAAGCATGTTTTGTTCTGTAATATTCCTTATGCCTTAACTAACTAACTAACTAACTAACTAACTAACTAACTAACTAACTAACTAACTAACTAACTAACACCTTCTCACCCCCCCTGTAATTCATATTGTGGTGGAATAGTACACACACACACACACACGCGCACACACACACACACACACACACACACACACACACACAATATACACATTATTCTGCCATGTCTCTTATTTTAAACTGAATAAGCGAACGGGTCATAGCGCCGCTGTGCCTCCATTCCTTTTAGTCTATTTACATCTCGTCTCCAAATAAAGCAGGTGCATATTAATGCCATTTAATAGCATCTGCTAGTCCTGAATATCAAGATGTCATCTCCATATAATGCATCAGCTAAATAATCTCTCCATCTTTCCTAACAGATGACTTGTGCGAGTCCGTACCCGGGGCCCAAGCACGGCCGGCTCTCGTCCACTGAGACCTCACACTCACGCTCGTCTCACGAGGAGTACCGCTCCGATCCTCCGGGTGGAGGCGGTGGCAGCAGCAGTGGCGGCGGCTCTCCGGCACGTAAGTCGGCGAGTCAGCGGCGCTCTTGGCAGGACTTGATCGAGACGCCGCTCACCAGCTCGGGCCTGCACTACCTGCAGACGCTGCCACTAGAGGACGCCGTGTTCGCCGAGCCGGGCAACGGGATGTCCCCCGAGCGCCGCCGTCAGTCCACGCTACCCGCCCAGCGCACGCTCCTGCAGGAGCACTACGGACCCTTTGACATGCTCGAGGGTGAGCGTCTGCGGGACCCTGCGGCTGTGGGAGGGAAACCCCGCAGCTTCACACTGCCACGCGACAGCAGCCTGCACGCGCTCCTCTCGCCCTCCGCAAGCATGGCAGAGCAACGGGATCCTCCAGACAGAGGAGACGGTGGGTCAGACCTGTCTTAGGCATACAGTATGTCACGACTCTTACGTTACAGCTCATGTGCTGGTACAAAATATGTGATTTTGCAACAGAATGTGTGACTGGAGTAAAAACACAGGAGCTTTTCAGATGCAGCATATGGAGACGTGGAAGGATGGATGGATGGACGGAAAACATCTGGACTATTGCAGACAGAAAGATAGTGATGGAGCAGGTAGACGTAGATAAATGAATGGGGACAGGGGTGGACTAGATGAATAGAAATAGAGAGATGATAAGATGTGACAAGAATGTGGATGGATTTTAGGGTGGATGAAAAAAAGGTTGACAAATGGGTGAATGGTTGGACAGAGATAGGCAGAAGAATGTGGACAGATGTGTCAGACAAAACACGCAAATGAGAGACAAAGACGTGGATGATACAAATTACTAAATAGTTAGACAGAGATCAGAGATAGGTGGGTGGATCAGACATATGGATAGAAGAATGCATGAATGTATGTATGATAGATGGTCAGAAAAGAGACAGATAGATGAATGAAACAAATGAGTGGGACAGAATGAACGCAATGATTCCTGGCTGGATGGATGGATGGTCAGATGGATATAAAAGGTAGACAAATGGATGTAAATGGTTAGACCTAGGTAAAAGGATGCATGAAGTGATGGATTAATGGATGGATGGACAGACAAATGGATGGATAAATGGTCAGACGAGACAGAAAGACAAAAAGATGGATGGAAAACATATGTGGATGGACAGATGGATGGATAGGAAAATGGATGGATACATGAGCAGACAAGATGGAGAGTCAAAGAGATGGATGAGACAGATATATAGAAGGATGGATAAACTGATGGATTAATGGCTGGATGGATGGATGGATGAAAAATGTAGACATATTGGTAAATGGTTAGACAGCGATAGAGGGGTGGATCAGACATGTAGGTGAGAGAATGCATGAACTCGTGTATGAATGGATAATTGGTCAGAGAAGAGACAGATAGATGAATGGAACCATTGAGTGCATGGACAGGATGATTCCCGGCCACATGAGTCGATGGTCAGATGAATGGATGGATGAATCTATCGAGTGGATCTAAATGGTTAGACAGAGATAGACAGATGTCTCAGACAATTAGGTAGAAGGAAGCATGAACTGATTGATGGCTGCAGAGGCAAATGAATGGATAAATGGTCAGACAAGTAATGGATGGGACAAATATTTGGATGGACATATGAATACATGAATAAATGAATAGACGGATGGATGGATTAATGAATAAAAGTACAGTATACAGTCTACTGTAAGTGTTAGAAATGTTACTGTGATAAGGTAGTGTGAGTGTGAAGCGCTAGTCCACACCCTGCTGCTTCCTGCGAAAAGCCCACAGATCTGAAACTTCCAGACTTGAGTCTGCGAGTCTCAGCCAGTTGCAGATTTAACATCCGGAGCGAAAGCTGTTTGTTGTTCTGTGAACAGTGAACATTTATTATTGATGCCAGCGGACGTGACTGCTGTACAGATGCCCCGGTCCGGCCAAGTCTGAGCTGCTGAAGGAGATGTAAAGGTCTGGCTGTGAAGCAGCTCTGTGTTTATTAGCCTGTCCTTTATACCGCTGTCCTTTACTGAATCCAGGAAGTTTTATGGAAACTTGCTGCTAAATGAAGCTCCGCGCTCCGCAGGGATGGAAATTTATTAGATTCTTAGTTCTTTTCTTCAGTGCAAATGAGTTTCTCACAGGCTTATGCAATTTTTTTGTAATTAGCAAATATATATATATATATATATATATATATATATATATATATATATAAAACTCACTTTGAGCTAAAAAAGGAAACTTTAATAATAAAAAAAGAGTCATTTTAAAGTCTTTATCGTTGAGGAACCTGTGAACTCTGTATGTATATATATATATATATATATATATATATATGCAGTAGGAGCAGAACTGCAGGTGCAACATCGGGCATTACAGTATATATATAAAGAACGTGGCGTAGAACTTTAAGCATTGCTGAAACACAAATAAACGCTTCGTCTCAAAGCAGCTTCCATGTTCTACTCTTGTTTCATTTTTTTCCACCCTGTCCTTTTTGTAGCCAATCATGTGTTACTCTACCTGACCTCGCTGATGTTTAACAGCGCTTGTGTGTCACGACAGTAAACGATGCAATGGGTTATTCTGTGCCAGAGTGAAATGTACGTCCACCACCTGGACAACAAAACGTCACCGCTTGCTTCAGAAGCGCCAAATTATTGTCCTGCACCAAGTAGAGACAACAGCTTAAGAGAAATGACTGGAATTGGGTTCGGAACTGTCCCGCACGTTATGAAACCCTGGAAGGACAGAGCTGAACGTCAGCTTCACAGAAGAAATGTGGAATATAAATCATGAACAGAGATCACTGCTATGCTTTAAGCTGTAAGGGACAAAGATGGACAGTGGACATCAGAGCTGCAGTGCTGCATGTTTAATAGTGGAACGTGAGAACATTCTGTTCTGGCAGTGCGGTTACACTGGTGACCAGTAAGAACATTTTCCCATGGTGTACAGTATAGTACCATGGTATATTTCACAGTACAAAGGTACTCGTTTGCTGATATACTGTAGTACATGTAGCACACTACAGTGTAAATGGTTCTATCAGTACTCGTACAGTACTTTGGTGTAACGGGTCATGTGCTGTAGTGTTGTACATGGTTTTAGCTTGTACAGTGGAACCTTGGATTATGAGCGTAATTTGTTCCGGAAGCGGGCTCGTATTCCAAAATACTTGTAAACCAAATTAAAATTTCCCATAAGAAATAATGAAAACTCAAATGATTTGTTCTACGGCCCAAAACAATAAATACATAAAATGATTAATACACCATATAAAGTGAAAATAAAACAAATTAAGCTGCACTTAACATTGAGGCGCCGTGTATTTGTATGTGAACTAATACTTGCTCGGTTTCCAATTAAAGATTTATTAAAAAATCTTTGCGGAACACTTGTAAACCACGTTACTCGCAATCCGAGGTTCTACTGTACACGTTTATCTACCATAATGCTAATATTTATATAGTAACCTCTGCAGTGCCATTTCACCTGGGATGGTACATTCCAAAGGTTATTTGGTACCACAGGGGCTAATAAAGGTCATCAAAAAAGTAGGTGTCTAATATGAACTTCACCATAGACGTATTATGGATTAATACAGTACAGTATTTCTATGTAACATGTTACAGTGTGTATACGTACATAACATATTAGATACCTGCTGACTTTTGGTAGTCACTGTCGTACCCAATACCATGGTATTCTCCAGAGGATTGTGGTCCACACTGTAATACTACACGGTACACACACACCGCAGTGTGTCACTGCCTATTCTGGTACTCTAATCATGTCTGGTAAGACTGTGGAATATTATGGTATGTACTAAAGTTAACCATAGTAAAGTAATACTGTAGAAAGTAGAAGTACTGTTTGCTCCACAAAGTCTGTTAGCCGTTAGCTATAAATATTATATATTAGAATATTTTTTAAACAAATGGTGGTCCTTGATTTTCAGGTCGCATTTCATGAGTGCGACACGATGATGAACGTGAAAACAAACACAATAGTGATGAAAGGATGCGTACGTTCACATTCACCTCTCACACAGGGATACCACACCAGAGCGATAAAGAGCCGCTTTCCCACATCCACTGATTGGATCCTGAACTGTCAGGAATCATAGAGAGATTATCAGGAAGTTCATCAAAGCTCAGTACAGCACGTTATGTGAAGATGGACAGTCGCGGTTTGTTGCTGCTCCGTAGACTCGGTAATGGTTTCGTTCATCCTGGAGCCCAATAATATGGCGAATTTGTCCTTGTTTTGTGTTGACGTGGAGCGGCTTGAGACGGCGCTACCGGACCGCGTGGAGCAAATCTGCTCAAATAGCTCAATAAAAAAATGACTATGTATGGTGATGTTTATCAGAGACGTTTGTAACGAGTTTATGGCTTCTGTAGTCACCGAATAAACGTGTGACTGTTAACGGGCGAGAAATCAGGGCAGGTGCTGAAGGTTCTCCGTAGGTGAATCGTAGTTCTCCCTTTGTTATGAACGCTTGGGGGTGGAGCCTATATCATGACTGACAAGTGGTATATAAGGAGTCCAGCGTGAACCTGCATTGTCTCAGCCACTTTAGATTCCATCTGATGTGTAACCGTCAGGGTTATTCTAGTTTATTGACCTTTAATGCAGCATGCAGTAAGAGCTGAAAAATAAAATAATTAAGAAATCAAGACGAGATAACAAATTCATTTATAATTGCATCCCTGGAGGTTTCAGCTCTTCGCTCAGTGATGTGTCTGGAATTAAAATAAATAAATAAATAAATAAATAAATAAAAACCAGTCACCCGTTCCTTTTCTGCAAACGTCCTAAAAATATGACTGCATCTTAATTAAGTTTTAATGGCACCGCTCGTTACGAGAAAAACTGTAATTAGGGCAGAGCGTCCAGGGCCGACGATGGCCGCGGATTCAGGCTCGCCGACAGAAGACGGGATTTTTCCCCCCCAAAAAATGTGGGTTTGTGTTTGCTGAAGTTGTTATTAAACCCCAGTATGCAGCAGATATAGATTATTGTCCCTTTGTCCCCGTCTCTCTCTCTGGCTTGTGGAAGTGGAGGAGCTTTGTGAACAGGATGGTGTGTTCCTCTGAGACATGCACATGGAGACACGATGACATCATTACTCAGGATTAGCAGGACCTGAGTGTGACCTCACACGCATGAGGACGTGTCCGGAACTGTGCGGCTTCTTCGGTGTGTGTCAGATCCCTCTGTCCATCAGCGCAGTAATGGAGTCTCATAAAGGGTGTTTTATATATATATATACGCCAGGTTTATACACACACCAGGTAGTCCCGGGCGGTCGGCTGATCTGATTGGACGAGAGGCTCCGATGTTCAGTATAACAGCACTGAGACATTGTCACTGCGTACAGAACGTCTTCGCTCAGGAACAAAAAGTTTACATCTAGTGATCAAAACCATTACTACATTTACTCCAGGCTGTCAGTCACTCTTTGTGTTACCATGGCAACATACAATGTTTTATCCAGTCGTAGCTGCTTTGGGAACGGAGCGGTCAGTTACTCAGTCATAGGTCCTTGTTTATAGAACACGAACACGAGTACAAGTACGAGTAACAGGTCAAAGTTAAATTGTGGTTACCTGCCGTTGCCAGAGCTCTCCGGTCATGTGACTGTATTTGATTACCTGTGATTACATGTGATTATCTTTGATTAACTGTGATCAGCGGTGATTAGCTCTGATTGCATGTGATTACCTGTATTTAGCTGTGATTAGTTTAGTTGTGGGCACTTGCGACTCCCTGGGATTAACTGTGATTAGCTGTAGGGTCCAGTGATTACCTACAGTATGATTATCTGTGATCACTTGGGATTATTGGCGATTAGCTGTGGTTAAGTATTAACTGCGATTGCTTGTGGCTAGCTGTGATTACGCATGATTGCTCGTGATCAACTGTCAATTTCCCTCTGATTTTTACCTTTAATTAGCTGGGATTAGTTGGCCAATGATCACCTGTACGCACTCGCCGTTACCGCTGACCAGCTGTGATTGTCGTTGGTTCCTTGTGATTATTAACTATTGTATCATTAGCTGCAATTAGCTGATTATCTTTGATAGCTGTGATGCCTTGCAGGCCAATCAGAACCACGCTGATACTCACTACATCACGGCTCTTGCTCACCTAAAACACCTCAAGCGCTGTGTGTATGGATCACTAAAGAACACGTAACGTGCGCAACACCATATGAATTCCGAAAGCATAAAGTGACCGGCGTTAGAGCGCCATGACCGAGGCTGGACCCGTGTGAGGTGGCGCTCGAGTGGAACGGGGGGATCCAGGAGCGATGCAGTTTCTATTCCGTCTCCTCCACACGAAGCGAAATTAAATTATACTGCAAAAATAATAATAACAGAGCAGAACGTCGCGACCTGGTCAGCAGCTGGAATAAACAGCGCCCGTGGCGCCAGGCCGTGTGGGGAGGGTGTCGACGCTCCCACACGTGAGGAATGAACGTGCACCGATCGACCTTGCGGCTGTAATCTTCTCGCGTTTCACTAATCCCCGTCCTGACGCTTGTTTCTGCTCATTTTGTCAGCGCTGAACTAAATATAAACACGCGCAGGGTCTCGATGGATAACCCTTTATTCTCTCTCTCTCTCGTTCTGTTTTTCTCGCTCTCTCATGCAGCGGAGGCGGATGGATGTTAGTCATCCTCCATCTCCAGCCTGTTCCACCACCTGCTGAAGAATTCTTATCGTTTTCATGACACACCGTGCCCCAGACGCCAGAGAGAACCGGCCAACTGAATAACTGCACTCCAGAGATTTCAGTATTTTTGTCAGATAGTTTCTGGAATTGAATCCCCAAACTCGTAACTTTCTCAGATTAGGATTCCTGCTCAGGAGGGCAGGGGGATCACGGAGGTCTCCTCAACCGCAGGACTGGATATGTGGTGCTGAAGTCAAGGAAAGAAGAAGAAGAACAAAAATATCACAAAAAATTCACATTAAGAAAAAAATATTAGGTGAATTGAATAATAAACATCTTCTATATTAATAAGAAGTACATCTTTCAATGATCTCCTTACGTTTCATATATTGGAGAAGCAGAAACCAGGAATCTCAGGAATATGAAAATAACAGCGCTGAAGTGGTAGAAGTGAATTTTCACGCCCTGGAGTCGTTTTAAGACAAAACTTCATCTTTATCTGATCTACTTTTCAACGTGGACTTCAACCTGAAATAATGATAATAATGATAAAAATAATAATAATAATAATAATAATAATAATATAATAATAATAATAATTATTATTATTATATCACTGATTACATTAAAGATCAGCAGATTATTATTAGATTTAACAGTTTAACTCTTTCTATAAAGTCTTTATTTGTCAGTGACACGCCCTTACCCGAGTAACATGTCTGGCTGATTAGCTCAACTGTGTCTCTGGCAGAATTTAGCATCACTGCACGGTGAAATTCTTTTTTATTATAAGTTTTTATCAGTGAGCTGGGGTCAGAGCGCAGGGTCCGCCATCGTACAGCACCCCCCGGAGCAGACAGGGTTGAGGGCCACACACAGGGGCCCAACAGTTGACCGTCCGATCAATAACTCGGAGCCTTAACATCCTGAGCCACCACCACCCCGTAGCTGCATTGCATTCTGGGACATATCTGCTCTAACATCTATCATCTTCATTAATATATAATTCAGTAGTGAGTGCCTGAGAAAAGAGTCTCAGTTTCAAACCTAGACTGACTTCGTTACCTTGAAAACCGTCCCGTTAGCATCGGCTTCACTAAACACACCACAAATATTTAATTATAAACACGCAGATGTGGGTTTTCCTTGAATCCATGACCTTACTGTACAGACCTCACAAGCTCCGCCCAAATCTCATGAATATATGAATAATCATAATATGAAGAGGAAATGCTGCCCTCAGGTGGTGACATGTGGATGTGTGCCTGCTGAACACAGTAACGGGGACCTGATGTCCTGAAGCGTGTTCTCTCATCTCATCTCATCTCATCTCATCTGATCACATCATGTTCCTTTGGCGTTCTCTGGGAGTGTTACACACACACACACACACACACACACACACAAATACTTTCTCTCTCTCTCCAAGCTCTGGGTTTTTTTTTCTCCCACACATCCAACCACGCTCTGAGCTTTTCTGGGCGTGTCACGGTGATGGATGAGGCACCTGAAAGCGCTGAGAGGAATGATCACAGCTCCGGCTCGGGTGAAACGACGTGGGAGGAATGTAGTGTTTTTTTTTTTTTTCTTCTTTTTTTTTTGGACTAAACACTGGATGATGAGTGTGTTAGTCAGCGTCAGGTTTGCTTGCTGTGTGTGTGTGTGTGTGTGTGTGTGTGTGTGTGTGTGTGTGTGTGTGTGTGTGTGTGGGATGTGTGGGTGGACAGAGCCATGATGCAGGAAATGCACAAAGAGAGATGAGTGTCTACAGCTTAGTGTGCAGCTCAGGAGTAATTAATAACGAGGTGTTACAGATGTGCCACAGAGCTCCGTGATTGGTCGTTTGGAATGTCAATCAAATAGAGTCTTCTTGTGACTGTAGCTGGGTTCTGGTTCTTTTTCGAGAAATCAAACCTGCTAGTACGAGCACTTTAACACTTTTGGTCACGTGTGTCTCTCTGCCATCATCAGACTTATGAAATATTTTGATTTAATGCCTGTAAAGTTTAAATAAGTGCAGTGATCGATTAGTTTATCGCAACTTAACCCTCATTTTGCTTCTGACTGTTACATGTGTGTGTGTGTGTGTGTGTGTGTGTGTGTGTTCTTTATGTGTGTGTGTGTTTGTTTTTGTGTGTGTGGCGCCCCCTTCAGGCGGGGAGAATGAGAGGGAGCACGAGGGTCTGTGCTACGCCGACTCTCTGGGAGACCTGTACCGGGCGCTCGAACGCGCCAGCGTGTCTCCTTTGGGTGAGCCGCGTCTCTCCACCCGTCTCGAGTTCAAGCACTCGTTTGTGCGCCGCTGCAACGACCCGCTGCTCAACGACAAAGTGCATCGCCTGCGCATCCTGCAGAGCACGCTCAAGGTACCGGACACGCTGCTGCGCATGGGTTTCTGTCTGTCTGCGTGTCGATGCGTCCTCGTCTGTCTGAGATGTTGTCCGTCTGTCTGAGCGTCTCCGGGGGGGCTCGGAAGACAGCGGCGCTCGTTAGAGGAGCCATTATTTTGGACAAGTTGCTGAATTGGACATGGTGCTGCTGTCTTGGAGCCTTGTCTCGCCTTTTTTTTTTTTTTTTTTTTGTCTAGTACCGTGGCTGCGCTTGGCTGTAGAGCAGAACCGCTGTAGCTGTCGAGGCTACGCTAATCTGTGAGTCCGGTCCTGCTGTGTGCTTGTCCTCTGGCCGACTCCTGTTGCATTGTGGGTGCTGTACAGACGGGTAAGGTGCAGCGTGGAGGGGCGGCGAGGCCCACAGTGTCAGAGGACTCTGGTCAAAGCTCGCATGATGTGTGTGTGTGTGTGTGTGTGTGTGTGTGTGTGTGTGTGTGTGTTTGTGTGTGTGTGTCCTTACCCGCTAGTCTCGCCTGTTGTGCTCTGAATCACTTTAACCCGTGAGCCGTGACTCGTGCCTCAATTACACCCTAACCTGTATGTTAGCCCTAGAGAGAGAGAGAGAGAGAGAGACGGAGTGTCTGTAACGTCCACCCTTCGCTGCTCTGTTTCTGCGCCCTGATAGGACAGGGAAGGCGAGCTAGCAGTGATTGACAAGCTCCTGGACAAAGCCAAGCTTACGTCCGCCGACTTCCAGGAGTGGAAGAGGACGTACGCCGAGCTGTTCCCAGCTGAAGACAAGAAGGACCGCCAGCCCAGTCCCCTGTCGGACCCGAGCCCTGCGTCCACTCCTGAGCCCACGCCTCGCACGCCGTCTCTCTCACATACACACTCCTACATCGAGACTCATGTCTGAGTCACACACGCACACACACACACACACACACACACACACTTAGACACACACACATGTTCAGGTTCTAACTGGCCTGTCTCAGGATGCTAAAGTATTACACAAGCAGTACTGTTTATTTAAAGGAAAACTCCAGCTCTGTGCGCTCAGACTGCAAACTCACTTACATAACGGAGGTCTAAGAGCACGTGCTGAAGATCAGGATAAAGACTTTTGCATATAAACGGAGCTGTAGAGGCTCGGAGACGCTTCAGCAGGGTGGATAATCTGGTCGTCTCTGATGGTGGACGGAACAAGAAACACATTTTAACTTCAGCCGATATTTTAGTATCTCATCCTTACAACTTTATCGTTCTCTTTTATAGTCGCATATGTTAAAGGTTTATGGTCAGAATTCAGCATCTGCTCTAAGACGTCTATAGGAAGTTTGTTTGGTGTCAGTTTATGATTCTGGCCTGTAAAGCTCTACACACGCACACACACACACACACACACACACACACACACACACACACACACACACACACACACACACACAACACACACACACCACAACACACACACACACACACACACACACACACACACACACACACACACACACACACACACACACACACACACACACACACACACACACACACACACACACACACACACACACACACACACACACACACACACACACACACACACACACACCACACACACACCTCACGTACACACACCACACAAACACACACACACACACACACACACACACACACTAACCAAAGCAGCACCTGCAACACTCGATTTGGAAACACCTTTGACTTTCCTGAGACACAAACACTGCAGCAGGACAGAGCCACGCCCAGATCCGTGGCGTAAAAGAAGCACAAGACGGATTGAACAGATTTGGACACTGAAACTGAGACCTGGAACTGTGGGACAAAAGCAAAGTGGACATCACTCTCATAATATAATTTCATTTTAATTTTTATTTTTTAAATGTTGATAAGTTTCTGTGCTGAACTTCACACGAGCTGTTGCATCATCATGCTTTCCGATTGAAGCTCGAAGATCTTAAGATCCATCCATGTTCAATGACAGGGTGCTAGTTTTAGAAATCGCTAGCTAACATCACTGAGCTAATCAAATGGACAGAAGAAATCTTCTTTAGTTCAGGACTAACTTGACATTTGGCAGTGTTAGTTTTAGTATGAATTTGTTCATGTAAATTGAAATGTCTTGCTGTACCGACTTAAGCACAACTCCTCATTTATCGATTTTGTAGTAACGTTGTATGCTAATGTTTTCGCGGGTAAGCTGAGCTGAAAATCTCCCACCAGATTCACAATTTCAAGTCCATAAACACCAACGAGTTGTACACCAATCAGCCATAACGTCCAACCACACGACAAACTTATCAGTGACACCCAGCAGACTGGTGACAGAATCACGGGCACCCAGGGCACCCAGGGCCCACCCACGCCCACCCACGCCTCCGGGCACCAGCGGCCAGACTGTCCAGTCTTATCCAACAGAAAAGCCCATACAGGCCATGATAGAAAGGCACCAGAACACCCAGTGCACCACAGCACCCCCAGATCCCAATCTGACAGAGCCCCATGGATGGCACCGGACAAGTCTGATCCACAGAAGCCCCGCCCCACATCCCCCAAAGGACCTGCTGCCAACATGCTGGTGCCAGACACCACAGCGCCCCCCAGAGCCCCAGAAGGACCAGAGCCGTCCCAAGGGCTTTAATGTGAAAGGTTTTAAGTTATGGCTGATCGATGTAAACTCCATCAGCATTTACATTTAACCACACCCACAAAAGTCCATAAAAGGCAAGGCAATGTAATATACAACAGAATCAAAGCAAATGAAACAGTGAAACGGCATGCACAACATCTTCAGCCAAAACGACTCGTCAGCTTCCACAGACGCGCACTAAAGTTAAAAGAAGAACATTTTCAAGACCTTAGGAGCAAAAAATAAATAATAGGAACTTTTTATTGGAACTTTTTTTTTTTTAATTACAAATGAATTTGTTCCTACCCTGGTTGAGAAACGAGGCTCACTGTTTGTTAAAGATCTCAGATTTCTCAATATAAATCAACATTATGTTTAAATATTCATCATTGCGTATTAAATAAATACAGATGAGTGAATATTATATACGGAAACATATATTACTTAAAAAAAGACATCACTACAGAATATTTATTTTGGCTCTTTGGCTCTGAAATTTTCACTCAAGATGAAATCATCAGTGTTTAAATATTGAAATAAAAATTTTGTTTGTCACGTACACAATCGTACGCAGCACACTGTGCAGGAACAAGGAGCTTTTTACGAGAGCGGAAAATAAAAACTTTTAGAATTTAAGAAAAACTTGTGTTTTTAAAAAGAATTTACTTTCTCTCTAAATTTATTTTAATGAAACTGTAATAAAATTCACATAGAGAAAGTATAAAATTTTTATTTAAAAAGCTACCGGAAAATAGTAAAACTACTTTATTTTAATATTATTTTAATTTTAATATTTATTTTCACATACGCAACCATGTGCAGCACAACATAGCTTTTCACTACAAAAATAAAAGTCTTCTAATAATAATAATTAAAAAAAAGAATTTACAATAAAAACCAAATGTTATTTGTGTTTCCACTATGAAATACAGTTTTGCTAAAGATACAATTTGCAATCAAATTTAATTTTACCTGGAAGAAGAATTGCGCTCAAAATGAAATTTAATTGAAACTATTGTAAAATTCCTGAAGAGAAAGTATACATATTATATTTTTCTAAAAAGTACAAGAAAATAGTAAGATTATCTGATATATTTTAAACAAATTGTAAAAGTTTTTAGTTCTAAAAAGAAACAGCTGAAATGAAAAAAAAAAAAAAAACATTAACACAAAGATCGTAAATCTGCCTATGAGCAAGAAATTCATTCCAGTTTGAAGGAAACCTCGACTCTGAGGTTTATTTTAAAGGATTCAGGCCAGATACTCTTTTCTCCCCGATGACATTTGGACAAATCCCGCCTCCTGCATTACCACCGGTTAGCATTCCTGCATTTCTGCATTCTTGCAACGACAAATGAGAAGTCAGGTTTCGGGAAATACTTTAGTAACATGTTTGTGCTTTGTAGGGGAAAAGAATCGTGAGTGTAGAAGACGAGGGAAGTTAAGCAGCGTTCGTTAAAATGACCTAAGACGACAAATGATCAATTTTGGCGAAACTACACGTCTGCTAGAGACTGATCAGACTGACAAGACATTCACTTTGAGACACATTTTTAGGATCGACAAGAGATCCGGTACCTGATCCGCAACAGTAATCGGACAAATCCCGCCTCCTGGGATGTAGGAGGGGCTGAACATGAACGGAATCAGATTCTCAGAGAAGCTGCACAGAGGGGTGTAACAGAGCACTAACCAAAATGACCATTTGTATATTAACCGTCAGTTTTATGTCGACATAATGTTTTAAGACATGTTTCTGGCCTCCGCACAGGTGTAGAACGTACGTGAAGATTTGCGCATGTATTCATGTAAAGTAGGACCCAGACGTGTATATACTCTGTGAGATATTCCGCAGCGAGGAGACCGCACCTGTGTGTAGGCTTCGCTGGCCGAAGCCCGTGATTTAGCCGTGCGTGGGCCGTGATGGACGCGTGCATTCTGCGGAGCGGAGCGTCCGAGGTTTTTCTGCGCCTCCAGCTGAAATGAGTGATGACTCTATAAAAATGTAAAGCAGTTCATAAACACCAGGCACGAGGTTTCCTGCGCAGGGACTCGACTCGACTCGAGCGATCGTGCCAGCACTACTTCCTATCAAGCCTACTGTGACTGTGTATTATAATGAGCCTCGTGAATAATTCATGCTGGCGTCTGCGGCTACATCCAATCACAGGGCGAGAAAAAAGCGTTGCTTGATGGATGAAAATATTCAGGAACGTAGGAACTTTTCATCAGGGCTGTTTCGAGCTATAAGCAGTACAAAACCACCTTTTAAAAAAATTCATTAATAGTTGTTATTATTATTTAAAAAAAAATCATTTATTATTTGCGTTCATTCATTTAATAAAGAAACATTTGAATCAGTTATTAATAAAACAATTTATGAATCACTAGAGTGAGTAAAAAAATACATTATTATTAATTAATAATGTATATTTGTTGATTTATAATTCGTAATAAAAATGAACTAATCATATTAATGAATGAAATATTCCTATTATTGTGCGTCAGCACTCACCGCTATCCGGCTTCATTTGTAAATATATTTATATATCTTATATTCTTATACTGCATGACTCAGATCCACTCTAACAGTTTATACTCGTTTATTTATTTGTTTGTTTTTGTTTGTTTGTTTTTTTGTTTTGTTTTGTTTTTTCAGATGAGTGCTGAATGAAATCTAATGGACTGGACTTGAAGCAATCAAAGCACTCAGAGGACTTATATTGTGTGATTATTATTATTATTATTATTATTATTAATATTATTATTAATATTATTCTTACTATTTTTTAGACACAGAATGTCCTGATTAGAGTTTAATGTAAGATAAGGTGAGGTGTGTGTATTATAGTGTACATTGCGGTCGTGTGAGAGATTAATAACCCTCATGAAAAGTAATAACTGATGTACTTGATTTGATCATGTGACTACACTGTATCATATATGAGGTATATCAGCGTTATGACGATGTTAGACTCAGCACAGTTTTTGCATTTTCATGGAAATGACTAGACTTACTAGACTGGGGTTCTTGCCTGTTTTCTTTGTTTTTATTGGACTTGGGCAGATCTTTTGCATTTATGACATGTTACGAGTCAGGAATAAATAACACTCCTAGACAAAAAAACTAAACAAAAAAACGAACAACTTAAAACATGGACCAGTCTAGTAAATCTACAATCATGTTTCTGCAAATAATTATCTGTTCTAATTAGGCATGCCATTTGGGAAATGCCGTTAGTAAATGCAGTGCTGTCTTTAGCTAAATTCCTGGCAGTTTTATTTATTTCATAATTTATTTAGGAAATCAATCTGTTTATCAACTTTTGAGGTCGATGTGGTTGAAGTCAATAAAACTTTGCTCATGAAAGCGTGCTCTTCTTATACTCATGCTTTACCTCGCTCTGGGACTTATTATTATTGGAAAGGACGAAACTGTGTGTGTGTGTGTGTGTGTGTGTGTGTGTGTGTGTGTGTGTGTGTGTGTTGTGTACATGTACGAAGTGTCATTGCTAGAGAAGTACTCTTTGTTTGTTTTTTTCGTTCTTTGCGAAGTACATAAAAATAAAAAAAAAATCAATTAAAAGCGAAAAAAATGATCCTATCAACCTTGTGTGAGGTTAAGAAACCCCGCCTGCTGCGTTACAGAAATTCAGTCTTGTCCACTATTGGTTATAAACCTAACGCACAAAAAAGGTGAGACTGAAATTGCAGTTTAAAGTTCATTTTACAGGCCAGATTGTTCAGTCCTGATATTTTTGGTCAGAATTTTTGGATTCCACATTAATAATTATGAATGACTTTTATTAAAAACGTAATCAACATCTTGGTGCTTTGATAAAACAAAGTTACCGTTTTTTTTTATTTTTATTTTTTATCTTTTATTATAACAAACACCTCTTCATACTTTTCATCCATTTATAGCTCCATTAAAGATTTCTTAGTTCCTGTTATCACATTATAGAGGATGACTGTCTCAATTCACTAATTACAATTAACGTATCTACACCCAGATGAAACATATACAGTTTGTTCTTAATCATTTTTAACTGTAAGTGTTCGGTGAAGAGAAATTAAACACTTGCTGGCGTGTTGCATCAACGTCCACATGGTAACAGTAACTCCGCTTGGTCACGCACCTGGTTTTCCTGTTACAGCACGACACACCCTGGTTTATTACTGAGTTATTGTTGATTTTGTTTTTTGTAGAAAGCAATCAGATTCTTTTCCTCGACCATGACAGC
This sequence comes from Clarias magur, assembly GCA_013621035.1. NCBI lineage: Eukaryota > Metazoa > Chordata > Actinopteri > Siluriformes > Clariidae > Clarias > Clarias magur. Next base: position 52,819 of record QNUK01000032.1, on the reverse strand, counting down.
CGAGCCGCAGGCTTCACAGCTTCAGCTTAAGCATCATGAAATAGAAAAAACCCCAGACAATCCATCTCCCTCCATCTAAAAATGACTTTATTTGACATTCTTGCTTATCTGCCTCTCTCCAAGCTGCCATGAAGGTTTTTTTTTTTTTTTGCTTTCTGCACACCCTCTCTCTTCTCTCTCTCTCAGGCCACCTGGTGCTAATCCGCTGTATCCTGGCATACAGACATCCCTAGTGTTTCTCCCCTGTGTTAATTACCACATCCTTGCGCTCTTTCTGTCGAGTTCATGCCTTTCGCTTTTAACGGCACGCATTAATCATTTCATTTATTTTAAGCTCATTACGACAAAGCAAAAAATGAATCACGCTAAATGACTTGCAAGCTCCAGGGATGCGAGCTCTCACGCTCCGCGCATCTATTCAGGCACTTTCTGAAGGCATACCTCTGAATAGCTTTTATTAAGTTCTGCATGCAGGCTGCATGGAACAGTTTTGCTCTGGGAAAACGCTTTTTATTTCACGACTCCGATAAATGACACGTGCAAGATGTGCAACATTTAACGCTTAACATTTTTCCAGTGAATTTTAATTACTTGGGTCATCACAAAGAGTGGAAAGCGCTCTACACCCAGGCAGTTGTTGAGTTTTGACCCGCGTTTTGCATTTGAGAGCGCTAAATCTACTTTCCCCGACTCTTTTTTTTCATCCCACACACACTCAGAGACCTTTAATTAACTTAACATACTTTTAAATATCTTGTTCTTAATACTATTTATGCTTCAGCCTTTTTTCTTACAGATCTATTCTGTTTTTCTTTTGTCCTGCCATCCTTTTATCTGCCTAAGCCACCAGTTCTGGCAGAAATCTTCACTTCTTTCTGCCTTACGTATCTGGATCCATTGCCAGATCTGCAGTCTGTGTTTGTGGCTGTGAATACGGCTACTTCAGACAGTCCTCAGCATTCAATCTGTGTCGATGTAATTTTCCGGAAATATGACGACCCCTGAACCCGGTGGACTCTTGTCATTTTCGTTCTGTCATTATGACCTTCCATTGCTGTCATGCTTACAATGCAGTGCCTCCAGCGCCAAGATTATTCGATTCACCGCTCTGAAGGTCAAAATCCGTTCTGCCTGCACAGATCAGTCAGATGTACCCTTTACAAGCCTGCCAAGTATTCACAGACTGAACAATCTTCTGCTTTTCTACTCAGACTGAAGACAATCTCATAGTTCTCTGGGTGCATATGGAGGTTTGGGGTTTTTCATGGGTTCCTAGCTCTCTGTACATTCTTGGAGACACATCTGAGCACACTGAGTCCCACATAATGGATGTGGCATCTTACACACCTTCCTCCAGCTGTCATATTCAGGGTTGTACTCCAGAACATCACAAACACACACTTCCTGTCCATCACGCCATTTTCTACCTCCAAACATCAACATGCCTCCGCCTGGTGTGACGGTCAGACCATAACAGAAGCGGTCTTGCAGAAGCGGTTTCAGTCTTGTCCATTGATTTTGTTTGGGGTCATAGCACTCAATGTCACAAAAGGGTTCATACATCCCTAAGAAGGCATAGAGTCTTTCATTTATGGCTGCCATCTGATGGCCAAATCTGGCAATAGACATAGGAGAGCGTCTTACCCAGACATCTTCATCAAATGTGTTCAGCAACAACACTTCCTTACAACTCTCAGAATGGCTGCCATGGATGCCGCCGGAGATATAGATACCTCTGCCAATTGTTGCACAAGCTTGTCCGTGGAGAGCATGGGGCAAAGCTACGCTGCTACGCCAGTACCCTACATTCATGTTGTATTTTTCCACTGAGGACAGGGTGGGCTCACCTTTCTGGCCTCGTCCTCCTATGGCATAGATTACACCTTCAACCACACAGCAGGAGAACTGTGCCCTTTTTTGTAAGAGTGGCTCCATCTCTTCCCAGCGTTCAAACCGAGGGTCATAGCGCCACACTTGGTCAGACACCGTCATCACTGCTGTCTTCTCATTCTCCTCAACCACCTCTACAACCTCTCCTCCAAGCACAAAGAGGAAATTTCCCACCACACAAACTCCTTGATGCTGGAGCTTCTTCACCATGTTAATGGGCAGCACGTGGAACTTTCTGCTCTCTTGATCGAAGCTCTGGATTTGGGTTTGCGGTCTGTCTGATTCTGCACCTCCTCCCACCAGGAGTACTGTGTTGGATGTGCCTCTCAAACTTGTATGGATACTTTGGATTAGTGGCTGGAGAGGAACCTGCATGTGGTAGTGCATGGCTTTCTGTACTAAACTGTGAATAAAAGGAGTGCGGAGGGTTGGGTTGTTGGAACTCAGATGGGTCAGATCTTCTGGTGGCACTAGGCCAAATCGAATGCGACTGAGTAAAGAGTTACTTTCCAAGGCAGGTAAAGAGTTACAAGACAACCAGTCCAGAGCTAGCTGTAGCAGGGCTGTCTCCTTCACCTCTGGTATCTCATCTGATCCCAAGACCTCTTGAAAAGAGTCAAAGTTCAGGTCTAGCAGCCCAGATCTGTCCCCATTGGCACCTAGAAGTCCTGCCAGGTTCCTTGCAATAAAATTACTTGTGACAGCACATGCATCAAAGAGACTGTAACGAGCTGCGATGTTGGCAAAAAAGCAGCAGTTATCCAGAGTGAGGCTGTTCGAGATGTACTCAGTGCAGAGATCAAGGGCATGGGTAACCTGCAAGTAGCAGGAAGCTTCCAGGGTGTCCTCCAAAGTAGAGGGAGATAGTGAGATCCATGAGGTATAAATGAAGTCCAGGACCAGTTCCAGGCCAGTTGCGGATACAGCTGGTAGAGTGACAGTCCGAGCCCTGGACTCCAAATTGTGCTCCTGGAATAATGACCAAAAGTAGTCACTTGAGCAGGCTAGCAAGGTGCGGTGAGCTGGAAACTCCTTGCCTTCAGCTTCCAAAACGATGTCGCACATTCGCCCATCTTGCCGCAAGCGCTGGTAACGAGAAAGCAGTCCGTCTCCGTGAGACTTGCTGAGCATAAGAAAGTAACTCATTACTAAGGGAGGAGATTAAGAAAGTTAGGAAAATAACATAAAAAAAGTAAAGCCAATAGAGACAGGGAAATGGGTGAAGAGAGAGGAAGTTTGCAGTCCCAAATTGAGCAAGGCATGAGTGAGTTTTGCTCTTCATAAGGGCAGCTTCTGTGATGGCGTAGCTCATTGCTCCTACAGAGATAAACATGCCAAGAGGATGTATCTCTTTTTCAGCCAGCGGACAGCCCCCAAACACTTCAGGATTGCAAGTCTGGCAGGGACATACAGCCTTCCTGTGATCCTCCCCCCTGTTTTCGTAGAAGAGGAATGCTGGTGATCATAGTATAAACAGAAGGAGGGGTAACAGCAAGGCATTTTGGGCCACATAGGAAAAGTAGAAAAGCATCCAAATGTACTCCTTCATTGCAGTGCCCTTTTCCTGCAGTTGTTCCGGGAGTATCAGGTATGAGGCTAATTGTTTGCCATGTTTTCCCCACGTGATATTTTCGCTAAGTAAAAGTCAACACCTCATTTCTGTGCCATTAATGCCTAAACCCCATTCCGCATCATCTGAGTGACAAGAATAGAAACACGTGGCGGATCAGAGACAGGCAAGGGCTTAGCCAGAGAGAGAGAGAGAGAGAGAGAACGGCATGACAAGGGGAGAGATAAAAAGAGTGAGAGTAGAGTGAACGAGAGGAAAAGACAAACAGAAAATAAGAAGCGAGGTAAACAAGACATCGACTTTCCTAAATTAAAAGAGGTGCGTGGCCAATCGATGGCCATGTTTGTTGTCGAGATGGTATGCCATTCTGGTGTTATGTGTGTGTAGTTCTATTCCAGAGCCCTTACCCTGACCTTATGATTTTATTCTGTCATCATCCCAAAATAGTCCCTGGCACAGACACGCACCACGATGAGGCGTCAGAAAATCTAATAAGACGGCTACCGATGACATTCTCACTCCGTTCTTAGCACAGCCAGCAGTCTGGAGCATAATCCTCTGGAATCCACAACGCATTCATAATGTTACACATCTGTCTGCTAATTGGTAACACAGGAACTGCAAATCTTTTAGAGGAAATAGATACAAAATGAGACATTCTAAGAATAGAACTGATGATTAAATTAGCATTTGGGTTTGCCTTGCAGAAGCGGTTAGAAAACTGATAGATTAGCAAAACAACTGATGATTTTTCTGGGGAACCTGCAAGCACTTTTTTGTGAATCCATCCATCTGGATAAAAAAAAAAAAAAGATTTTCCTGAAAGGAAAATTACTGATGCATTTGTCTGTAAACAATGTAACTTGTATAGGATTTACTTGCTTCACATTAAGGAAAAAAAAAAAAAAAGCTGCAATATATTCAAAACTGCGCTGCTAGGATCCTGATGCGAGCACGTAAATATGATCATGTTACGCCCATCCTCAAATCTCTTCATTGGCTTCCTGTTTCATTCAGAATTGAATACAAGTTTGCCCTTCTTACCCACCAGTGCATTTATGGTAATGCCCCTCCCTATCTCAAAGAACTTATCACTTCACCTACATCTTCACGAATCCTCCACTCTGTCTCAGGTCATCGTCTGAAACCTCCGAAGACCAAGCTTCATACCATGGGAGATCGGGCTTTTTGTTCGGCGGCACCTAGACTGTGGAATGCTCTCCCTGAGTATCTGAGGATGCCACAGACTGTTGATGGTCTTAATCTGGTCTTAAAACTTACCTTTTTATTAGAGCTTTTGAGTAGAAATAATTTGTAACACTTTGAGATTTGCCTCAAATATAAAGTGCATTATGAATAAACTGTATTAATGTATTAAAATCATCATTAACAGGATGCTGGGATAAAGCAGAGTTGTGTTTTTTAGTACAAACTTCATTATAGATTTTTTATTTTTATTTTATGACTTTATTATTGAGTCAGTGCAAAAACATTTATGATTTTCAAACATCAGTATTCCACCCCAAAATTAAGCGACCACTTTTTAGACAAAAAAACAAAATGGAACTGCCAGGTGTTGCATGCGAAAAAGAAGCCTGTGGAGTCAAGTGTGGACTGTTCTGTAGGACGCCCAGTAAAACTTAGTAGCTAATTTCCTTATAGAACGGCAGTAATTGTATAGGACATTAAAGAGTCCTCAAAGCATCATCACAAACTACTTTATCTATCTTTTCTTATCACTGACTGAGAGTTTCTGCACAAAGAATTCCAATGTACAGTACTCTCATTGTCGGTATGTGTACAAATGGCAAGTCTCTTTAATCTTGAGCCAAATACTTTCACGTATTTTCCGTTTAATGATGCGCCAAATGTTCTCTATAGGTGAAAGATCTGGACTGCAGGCGGACAATTCAGCACCCGGACTTCTCTACTACGAAGCCATGCTGTTGTAATAGCTGCAGTATGTGGTTCTGCATTGTCCTGCTGAAACACACAAGAGCTTCCATGAAATAGACGTCATCTAAAACCTTCATATACCTTTCAGCATTCATAGTGCCTTCCAAAAAAACACAAGCTGTCCCATACCTTCCAGCACGATGACACACTGGAAGGTCTCCCTCCTCTTTAGCTTGGAGGACACGGCATCCTTTTCATATGCAGTGTGTCATGGTGGATTTTATAACTTATTCAAAAGAAAACCAAGCATGTGAAAATGGATGAAGAAGATAATAAGGATATTAAGGATATTAATTTATCACCACATGATGACTTCAGACGCTGTGATTTCTCTTAGATTTGGAGCCATTTGCCCATTCAGTGCTTTTGTAAATGAGATGATGCTATGGAATACAGTGCGCTTTACACTTCATAAAATAATGTGCAGGTAATGTTATCTAATACTAACATTTCACACTTTCTAATTAATGTCTAAATAACTGTTCTGGGATTGAATCCCAAATAGGGTTCAATGGAAAGCTAGTGCACTATGTGTGCGTTACATGTGTGTGTTCCATTCACTAAGTAGTGCCCTTGATCAGGTGTAAGAGAAGGATTTGGGATTCAGTCTTGTGCTTGAAGCTAGTTATGTCATGCACACTCGTAACACGACCGGCACTAGGACCTAGAAGTAATACGGTCGCATTTCTGGAAGCATAAAAGGAAACAAGGTGGCGCTTCACATTGCTCAGTCATTGAGTCTACCCATGCTGTCTCCGATGCGTTCTCCTCCATTTCGTGAGTACTCATCATTTTGGGTTATATTTCTGATTGAGTGTGTGTTGTTAGAACGCGGGTTAAATTGTGGAAACTCTTGCTCTCTACGTGAGAGAGTTCTAATAATAAATCGCGTGGTTATCCTGCCTGCTCGCGCTACTTCCACGTTTGGGTTTACCATCCACGCTACATGGGCTAACTGCTAGTCTTCTGATCATCCTCCGGTTGCTTTGTGACAGAATGACTGAGCCAGCAGTAAACCCAGCGGATTACGCTCACCTCTGCGATATGGTGGACGGTCATGCCCGGTTGATTGAGCACCTGAGCGGTGAGGTCGCGGCTCTTCTCGCTAGCGTCCAAGACATTGCGGCTTTGCGCTGCGAGGCCGCGGGGCTGCGGCAGGAGAACGGCTGTGGAAGGAGAACTCAGCCGGCTAGGCCGCCGCCAGTCGTAGTGGCAGCTGCTCCGCCACCCCCTCCCCCCTCCGATGTGTACTTAGCTTTACCGGATAAATGGGACGGCACAGCTCGGAAGTGTTTTCCTAACCGCACTGGATCTTGTGTTTGAGTTTAATTCCACCAGATACTCCACAGACCGGTTGCGCATTGCCCTTCTCGTCTCGTTGCTGTCGGGGCAGGCAGCTGAGTGGGCCACGGCGGTCCTGCGTTCCGATTCAGACACAGCCCATTCCTACAATGAGTTCATCTGTCAGCTAAAGCTCACCTTCGAACATCCTGCTGCTGAGGTGGAGACCGACTCCAGACTCTATCATCTGCGGCAGGGAAGGTCGTCCGTGAGCCGTTACACCGCCGACTTCCGGACCCTAGCTACCTGGGGCAATCCCGCCCTCCGGACGGCCTACTACGAGGGATTGGCTTCACGCATAAAAGACGAGCTTGCCGGACTAGAGCTCCCCGCCACCTTGGAGGGGCTGATCCAACTCGCCCTCTGAATAGACCAACGACTGCTCTCTTGTCCGAGGCCAGCCCCCCAGACCCTGCCACCTGCCACTCCGTCACCATCACCGACCACGCCACGATCTTCCACATTTCTGCCCTACGTCCCAGTTCCCGAAGTACGCCGTTTTTCCACCACCACCACCACTGGACCTGTCGGTTCTCCACCCCCCGCCGTGGTTGACACCGGAGCCGGGGAACCCATGCAACTAGGACACGTCTCCTTGACCGCTGCAGAGCGAGAATGGCGATTCAGGGAGGGGCTCTGTGCCTACTGTGGGTCAGCGTCACACCACAGAGCTATCTGCCCTCTGCGCCCGGGAAACGCTCAGGCCCGGTGAGTAAGGAGAGCGACTCGCCGGGCCCACTCCACATCACGTGCATTTAATAAGATAAAAACTCTTGTTTAGTTATGTATAAACTGCAAAGACAGGGTAAACTCCTCTGGCCTGTTGATGTCAGAAAATCTAACGTTACAGCACTGACACTGGAGACTCCTTCCAATAAAGTGTTATACTGAGCACATTAGTACAAACCTATGAATTTCAACAGTACTGCTGATCTGGAAAAAGAATCAACACTGTCTGACCAAATAGAATCCAGAACGGCAGTTGTGTGGAGAAGCGGCAGTGTGTGTTGGTTTATTCTTTAAAAAAATTATTATTTTTTTTTTTTAAAAAGCAGCATTTAGAAGACAGGAAACAGTTACTTATGTGGCATGAGATTTATTTTTTATTTATTTTTTAATTTTTTATTACAAGTCACACATGATGTCATTATTTTTCTTGTAGCCCTTCTAACTCTGGTCAGAACTCAGAATCTTCAATAAGGACACTTGCGCTGATGTGCTGCTGTTCAACTGGAGAAACACAGAGAGACAAAGTCCTTCGCAAATATCACATTTAAGAGCTAATAAAACGGTGAGGATGTGCTGGGAATTCGGTTCTGTTTGCTCAAAGACAACATGTGATTGCTTCACCCTCCTACAGCGTGACACTGAGACATCGTGTTTTTATTGCATGTCAGCCTACTCGCTCTCAAACCTAAGCCAGAGAACAATGGCAAGGAAAGGCAAAGAAAATAAATATATATATATATAGTGGTTGAAAAGAAAGGGCCGTGGGGTATTAAAAACATCTTCTCAACATCTCGTATTTGTTCAGAATAAATGAAGTGAGACGACATTTGCCACTATTAACACGAACAACACAGACTAATCATCACGCTACATTATGATTCAGGCGCTATAAAAGGAATTAAATATGTGACTTCACACATGGCAGCAAAGGAGCTTGCGGATCTGTTATGAAATCAGACCGCGGATGAAACACACGCTGAAGAGTTTAAACAGGAGACATATAAGAGAACAGACGTGTCACGATTCTGTGTAAAATGTGCAGTTTATGGTTTCTGTCAGGTTCAAGTTGTCTGCCTTAATACCTACATAGCAAAATGAAGTGGTCAAGAAGCGTCATCAGGTCAGGGGTGCGTGGTGGCATTGACGGCGCTGCATCTCTGATGAGCTGCCTGGGGATCTGTCCAAAAACGCGTGTGAGTTGCCTGGGCCTGGCTTTATGGTTTTATGGATTTGTCTCTGTGGCATCATCTGTTAGTCAATTCGGAGTCATAACAAGCCGTTCTTCTTTGTGTTATCTGGGTGAGGCGATGAGTGTACGATAAATTAGCAAGAGTGATGAGTGCTCTCTGGGACTTGGATCTTTTGGGAACTGATAGGCTGCAGCTCGACATCCTTTGAGGTTTTGGGACCATTCTTGGGTCACAATCTTTACTGCATATCAAAGGTCCAAAATGTTGGAAATTTGATTTATCCTGGTAAACCATTCTGGGCCTTCTTGAGGAGGGCTAGCATTCTTTAAGACCTACAGTAATATTGAGATGTTGTGCTATTAGCCTCCATCTAAGCAGTCTGAACCATTCTTGGACCATATTGTTTGCAGGATCTAAGCTGAGAGACAGGACTACGTGGTCCTCATATATATGGGATATAAAATTTGGTTTAGGTTTGTCTAAGGTCCAATAATAGGGGTGAATGTTTCTGTATCTTTTATATTAATTCAAATATCTGAGCATGGAGATGGAAGAGATTCAGGACCAATTTGGTTCTAGCGTATACATGCACCGACTATAACAATAACCTCAGGCTGAGATTTGGTATAAATGTGGTCACTATATATGAATCCTGATCACGCTCGGGCCGTGGGTGTCTCAGTATCAGAATATCAGAGCTGAGATTTGATACCGAAGCTGCAATGCTAAATGACTAATGGCTAAGACGCGTCTATAAATTGTAGAACCAGTCAGAGACATTTTCCCGCCGTATTCTTTGCAGGACCTTGGACACGACCCGGCTGAGATTTGATATCAAAGCCGACATTTTATTACAGATGACTGAATTTAGGTGCGATTGGTATAACTGCAGTCTGGATTTCCTTTTTTCTTGTGGCTCTAATCAGCTTTTGAACCTGAAAATCATTGCTATGTAGGTTGCAGTGATGGAGTTATTGCATCTTGTTTTTGGAGATTGTAGTAGAGGGTCAGTAATGGGGTAGGTAGAGCTGGTAGAGCTGTCTGTCTCCTTCTTCTTTAACACGAGCAAGGCGGGGTCACCTGTTGAAAGAGAAAAGTTGATGTTTAATTCAATATAACATTATGAGTGTTTACTTTACCTGCTGTTCTTAGACGCATACATAACCAGGTCTAGCTTCCAGATGGATAGAGGCTGTGTCACAGGCTGTTTGTGTGTGTGTGTGTGTGTGTGTGTGTGTGTGTGTGTGTGTGTGTGTGTGTGTGTGTGTGTGTGTGTGTGTGTGGCAATAGGGAGTCATGCTGGGGCAGTCACACCACAGACGGACTCTCAATGCCCCGCCAAGCTTGGCTCTGTTACTGATATTAATAGACCCAGATACACACTTATACCCATTAACCCACAACCACACACACACACGCACTCACATAAACACACAAACACTGGCATCGTTTATGCAAACTCACACATGCTAAAAAAAATAAAATAAAAAAAAGTATTTACATTACTGACACCCTGTGGCCAGAGGTGATCACAGCAGCGTGCAGTTTGGGAGCGTGACGCACTTATAAAATCGCCTCTCCTGTTTTATGACCTTGCTCTCTGTATGTGTGTGTGTGTGTGTGTGTGTAATCAGATTTTTCTCCAGTGATACTTAACAATTGTGCCAGAGATCAAAAAGGTCGGACAAAAATAGATGAGTGTAGATGACCTAAGATGGTCTTTTGCTATGAGACGACTCCTCGAAGGCTACGTACTTTCTGCTTCTTTTATGCTTTTGGTATATTTCATTTTCATGCTCCCAACCCTAACCCTAACCCTAACCCTGCTGGTGTGTGTCAAAACTGCAATGTTTGTGTTTTCGGATAAGTCTGTAACAGTTAACTTTTAAATGTTACTGCTGCAGGATTGTGGGAAAGAAAAAAAACCTCTCAACTCACACATTATGTACCATATCATCATTATTATTATTATTATTATTATTATTATTATTATTGGTCATAGAATAAAATTTTGCTCAGTAATGTTTGTTAAAATTAAAATTAAATAGCATTCAGTTGATCATCGTGCCTAAGTTCTCACTCTATACTGCACAATCCTGAGTCCTATATATTTATTAAAACTTTGTGATGCAATAAAAGGCCAAAAATGCTGTAAGGGTTTTGAAATGTTTTCAGGGTTGATCAACCTTTACTCATTTTCTTCACCAGTAAAATTTAGAAAGTTTGTGTCAGAAATCATGGAAGGTCAGTTCAGCAGATCTCGAGTGGAGACGAAACCACCAGCTGAATCATTACTAATAATAATGTCGGGGGGCAGAAAGGGAGGGCGGAGTTTTTTTGTTTTTTTTGGTTGTTTGTGGGGCAGAAAGTAATACTGGAGAGTTCACGATACATTTGTGACTGTCAATCATTTCAGATTCATGGCTCATTTTTGTAGTTATATTGGGGATAAAGGAAGACTGTGTTGGCTGGGTTGAGTTTTCAGTGATCGCTCGTACTACAAACCTTCACTGTTTTTACGTGATTTATCTGCACTTAAGGTTTAAGTCTGGTGTACGCAGGTTTTCCGTTTGCAGCAATTAGAAGAGCTCTACCTGAGTGCGTCTAGTCTTTTGTGACCCATCTGAGCTCGCTTTTGACGTTCTGGATCTCAGAAAGGTTAACCGCGGGTCCTGGAAGTCTCACAGCACCGGGAAGAGGCTTCTTATCTTCCTGCGGGACGGCCGGTTCGGCTGGTACCTGAAAGCAACAACCTTCATCATCATCATCATCATCATCATCATCATAACTCTACGTTATATATCTGTGTTTGCTCTATCGTTATACTGTGTTATACTGTATACTGTACTGTACATCCACATGTTTCTGACCTCCTCTCTGTCCTGTGTCTCCTCTTTCTTGATCACAGGAGGTCCCCCTCCCGGACGCAAAGCTCCCATCGGAATATTGAGGTTGGCCTTCAAGACAGAAAGAGAGAAGAGAAAATGAGTCGGAACGCCGACGCTGATGTCACGAGAGCTTGCCCGGGAGCTGACGTCTGGCGCGTGGACACTCCTATTTCAGTCTCGTGTAATGAACCTCGCTTTTCCTGGAATGCGTCTGCTCCGGGCGAGAACATTCTTCTTCCTGCTGGTGTTCGGTACGCTCCATAAAGAATAAAGAAGGGAGTGTTTTTAGGAAAATGAGCAGTTGGATGCACAGATAAGACCACAGGAGTCGAGTGTTTATCTCTCCATCACAGCAGGGTCTTAAAACCGACTGTCTGTTTTATTCTTCCTTGTTTTACTTGATGAAACAGGACGTTATTCACTAGTGGATCATCCGCAGTTCTAATCTTTTAAACGAACCTACGTGCATTCCTTTATATAATTATATACTGTATATAGTATATGGTCATTTGCCAGCGATCACTAGTTCATTTATTAACCAACAGCTCACGTTACGTTTCATGTATAACTGTAATTTTATTACATGTTCCTGTTCATACTCACGTTATATCAGCTTTCGTTCCGTCACCTGCCTCCCTTTATTCTCTCTTAAGGTTAATCAGACAAATAAACGCAGCTTGTCATGTTACTGAAAAACTGCGAAGAATTATTACATTTACAATATCAACAATTACACACGTTTTATAATCTCTCTATATGAATCATACACTGTTCAGATCGCTCATGTTTTAAGTACTGCGCTTTCTTAGACGGGATGTGCTGGTGATTCAGTACATTCAGGTGGTCATGTGACTTCATGTTATTGAGTCTCGACCTGAGCGACTGAAGCGACCCCAGATCATAACACCGTCTCCAGAGGCTCGTACAGTGGACGCGATGCATGATGGGAGCATCGCTTCATTACAGCGCTTCCCTTCTCACCCTGACACGCCCATCGCTCTGGAACAGACTCGGTCTGGACTCGTCAGGTCACATGACCTTTCTCCATCGCTCCACAGTCCAGACTTTATGCTCCCTAACAGACTGAAGCCTTTTTACACATTAGTCTCAGTAAGAAGAGGTTCAGCTCCATCCTTCCAGGGTTTAATTCATTTCAAACCAATTTCAATCATTTTAGTTTTGTTTGGCCTGGTGATGTAATCCTTATGACCATGTGATTTCTAGCTGCACTGCTGCTGTAACATAAGTGTGAACAGGAACTTATTTCCAGAAATATTGAATGTTAAACGAAATTAAAATTCGTAATGGTTACCAAATTGCTGCAGTACAAGAGGGAAAAAAAACTTAGAAAGAGACTACAGTATCACCAATAATAATAATAATAATAATAATAATAATAATAATAATAATAATAATAATAACAGTTGATTTGTATTGTTGTTCAATAAGTGAAGAAGTCATGTCCATATTTCCTTCTGTAATATACTTTTAGTTTAATAGAGAAACATAAAAGGTCAGAAGTCACATGACTGAAGGTCAAAGGTCAGAGATCGTACACTCGGGCTCTCTGCATGCACAGCCGATCTCTATATATATATTTATGTGTAAAAGTCAAGCTTTTTATAGGTGAATTCTGTAAATGGAGAGTTTTTATGCAAAGAGAATCTGTGTCTATTTTTGGCTGCAGTGTTTGTATGTGAGCTTTTACTCCCTGTGATTCTAATCGACTCTCATAATCCCACAGATCTCCGTCTCTCTCTCTCTCTGCAGCTCTTACGCTTTGATACGAAAGGTTTAGTTCTTTTTTCAAATATAAACAGGATAACAGAGTAGGAAGGGAAAACTTTCAGCCAGTAGTGAGCCGGACTTTACCTAAAATCTGTACGGGTCTATTTTTATACGCAGAGTGTTTACGCAGAGTTTATTTATTCCCGGTGCCTGGGAGCGAGAGCATGGGCCGTTTCTGTCACTTCTGTCAGTATTTCTGTGCACCATCGAGCTTGATGTGAAAAAAAAAAAGAAAAGAAAAAGAAAAATGCTGCTGTAATGCTGTGTGCATTTGAAATGTGTTTTTATGGCAATTAATAACAACAACGATCGAACGGCTGAGAATTAAATTATTAAAAAACTCATATTTTTTTCTTTAGCTTCTTTTTTATTGCAATACAAACACACACACACACACACACACACACTTACCTGTAAAGCTTTTACGTTTGTGGAAGGCTGTTTAGACATTCTGCACAGAGGCGTCCGCTTCGAACCTGCTGCAAAACCAACAGAAAGACAACAAAGGCATTGAGGATTCAGACACAAACTCGTCACCTGGCCTCAGTGTGTGTGTGTGTGTGTGTGTGTGTGTGAGAATATGTGTCTGAATGTGGCCATATGAGAGTGTGTGTACGTGTGCCTCGGTGAAAAGTCGGGTCATTGTCGACTTTCGGGTGCTACGGATAGTCTTTCAGTTGCTAAGCGACTCCTGCTGTGAGTCCCGTCCACCTGAATCATTCATGCCACATTCAGGCTTCAGGTTAAGAGCCACACACTCACACACACACACACACACACACACACATGCATGTGTAGTTCATTATTTGAATTCTCACACAGCTCCAATACAAGCAGAACTCCATGATATTGTTCTGGACATAAACTGATTTAAAATACGTATAATAATTTATTTATTTTCTCTTTTACTCTTTTGTGTTTTGGTGACACACTTTCTAACAACAGATTGTTTTTCACACGAGTACGTTATAAAAAGTAGATCAGAAGTGGAATTGAAGTCTTAGCATCGACACATTCGTGCTAAAAATCCAGACTTTTATATGATAGTATGTTATAGTAGAGCTCAACCATCGCCGTCCATGAAAACAATACAAACTATTATTCAATCAGCCAATTAGGCGGCAGCAAGGCGGTGTTTCGTAAGACTCGGGTCTCGAGCGTCGTCTCTGGGATTTACACAGAAACAAAAACACATCCAGCCTGTTGATGACAGACACCAGAGGAGAGACGCGTCAACCTGAACTCATCGCCCTGTGCACCCGCGCTGAGCGCTACAGCACCGCAGTGACGCACAGAATGAGTCGAATTCATTCTCTTAAATACGTTTTGCCTCCAGCTCTACAGATATTTGACTAATATTTGATTTGAGATTGATGGTTTTATTCATGTCCTCCTGACATGAGCGGTGAAGCTCCGGCGCTAGCACCATGACGTTAAGACTGGGTCTCTTCACGTTTAGAGATGTGGAGGAACTTGGAGGGTTTGGAACCTGCAGAACCGGTTTCACGCAGTGATACAGCACACTTTCATAGAAGGACAAGATTAAAATAGAGTCATTTTCATAATCCAAGCTCATGCGGAAGTGAGCTGGGCTTTTAGTGGACTCGCTTTTCTCTGCACATGCAAGTGAGGCTTCCAAAAATCAGCAGGGTGTTCACTGAGGAGAGCAGAACACCCACACAGGGGGACATTTACTGCCCAGGGGCAGGTGCTTGAGGGGGGGGACATGCCAGAGGTCACATGTCGCGCGCTCCGTGTCACCTCGGCGGCCTGAGAGTTGCCATGGGAGAAGCGCATCCCTTTTTCATGACTCCACTCATTTGGCCTGGCGGGTGTTTTTTTTGTGTGTGTGTGTGTGTGTGTGTGTGTGTTCTGTTTTTACTCAGAGCTCACAGACGGAGAGACGAGCACTAACAGCCTTAGCAACTGCCACCGCCGCGTTGTTTATATCAACACTGCAGCTTTGGGACTGAAGACGGTGGAGTATCAGCCCCTGAGCTCAGCTATATTTATATTTTAAAGGCAGAGAAAAAGAACGAGAGAGACAGAGAGAGAGAGAGAGAGAGAGAGAGAGAGAGAGAGAGAGAGACAGAGAGAGAGACAGAGAGAGACAGAGAGAGAGACAGAGAGACAGAGAGACAGAGAGAGAGACAGAGAGAGAGAGACAGAGAGAGACAGAGAGACAGAGAGAGAGACAGAGAGAGAGACAGAGAGAGAGAGAGAGAGAGAGAGAGAGAGAGAGACAGAGAGAGAGAGACAGAGAGAGAGACAGAGAGAGAGACAGAGAGAGAGACAGAGAGAGAGAGACAGAGACAGAGAGAGAGACAGACATGGCAAGTGTGCACAGCTGTCTTTACATACCCACAAAGTACAAAAATAATAAGACAAAGAATGCAAAGAATTCCTATAGGCAGATGCAAAAGTTTTTACGCCCTACCCTACTTCAGGGTAAATCTATTCAAATACATTCAATTCAATTTTATTTTATTTATATAGCACTTTTACATTTAAGGCATTTGGAAGATCCTCTTATTAAAAGGTGTTCTGAAGTTTCCATCACTGGATAGATCCTTACACCTTTAACAACGGTCACTCTCGCAAAGCAGCTTTACAGAATCAAAAGTTAGACAAAGTGTATCTACAAAATAATAATTTAAACCTTAATTTAAAACAAACGAACAAGGCAACATCAAGGCAGAGAAAGTATATATTAACTTTAAAGGAACTAGAATTAAAACAAAGAGGAGACAAACCTAATTAGAGGTTTCTCTCAATTTCTCAAGGATGGAATAATAATAATAATAATAATAATAATAATAATAATAATAATAATAATGACAAACACGCAGCATTGCAGCAGGAAAGTGCATTTAAGGCGCTGGACTACATTTCCCAGCAGCCACTGCATGACTTACTCCTTTTTGTAAATAGTTTTACGAACTGTAATTACGTTTGCAGCTTTCTCTTTATCGTCGTCTCACTCTGACACTTTAGCTCGAGCTCAGACCTTCTGCTGCTGTTCCTGCGTCTGGTTTGTTTTTAACGTGTTTATGTCATTACGCTCATTAAAGCGGAGCGAGTCTGCACCTGCGTCCTCGCCTCTGCAGCTTTAGAATGACAGTATGTACATATTAAACGAAATACTGTCACGTTTATCCTTTTAACAGGTTCTGATGTGTAGAGGAAAAGTCTTTTCATATTCCTCTGCTTCAACACAATCGAATTGACTTTAGAATAGTGCTGTAGGATGAGGTGATGAATCCCGCCGCAGCCCAGGACCCTCTGTACGGAGAGGCTCCAGGATCGAAATAGACTTTTATCAGTCAAGTGATTGATTTGGTGGATATTTTTGGTGGATAATCTGGATGTGAATCAGTTAACCTGATTAAATAAACCTGATCCTATGGCTGACGTTTAAAGTCTTTTATACATTAAAATTGTAATGAATCAAAATCTATCGTGATAATCAGTCTCAGCTTCTTTTATTTTCTTTCAGTAGTGCTGTGTGAACGTCACGACCAAACCTTCCACTACAAACACACACTGTTTAATATGCAAAGCAGCATCGAGCTCCGAGTGCCAGCCTGAGATACCACGCATCTTTATTTACATCCTGAACCCAAACTCAGCTTTAACCTGAATTTACATCAGTCTGCTTTTCCTAAACTAAGCGCCCCAGGCCTACAAGCTTGATCACGTAACAAAACCTGGGAGTCATACGCTTTTATCTGATGACGCTGTTCATTTTAATATTTTTACTTTGAAAGTTTTGGCGCTCGCTAAGGTCTAGGTAAAGCTACCTGTTTATTAATATTTTATGCATGCTTTTAATAATAATATGTAATAATAATAATAATAATAATAATAATAATAATAATAATAAAACATAACATACTTAACATAGTACATAACAAACATAGAAGAGAGTAGATTATTTACCCCAAAAGTATTTTTATATTTAAAATAAAATATATAGTTACTTATCATTTCAAGTAAATAGGCAAAAATATAGACAATTATTTAATAATATTTAAAAATGTTGGAGTTTATACCTTTAGGCAAATTTAAAAAGAACAAAATATACTTCTAATATATTTTATACATAATTTTTAAAACAATATTTAGCTCATATATATTATACACATATATTTAGACCTAATATTTAATAATAATAATAATCTGGATCGATATCATATTCTGTTCACATTAGACTTTGAGGTTTAATGATACCCGCCGCTTGATTTTATTAATTAGAGACAGACTTTAAATCAGTTAATAAAAAAAAAAAAAAAAACTACATTTAAAAAATAAAAACCCATTTTCTCTGTACTTCTGTATGAAACTTATTCACAAATGTTGTGTAGGAAAAGACGATGACAAGTTAATGCTAAATAATTAGCAACGCGTAGCAACGTGTGCGTTGAGTTAGACATCTCGCTATCTTGCTAGCATTACTAATACTAGTCAGCGGTTATTGATTTACATAATATTACTTAAAAACAAATATTTTAAATGTCTTTACTTTTAAAGTGCTAAAATCCTGGGAGTTCATTTACATATTTGTGTTTTGTTTTGTTTTTATTTTTATTTTTTTAAAGAATACAAAAAATACTGTTAAGCTTTTGTGTAGCATTAGCGAATGCTAAAGATTAACAGGAGACACATTTGCAGTTATTTAGAAATATAATTTCAAGAAAGAGAGACTAGCACGGGAAAAGAATCTGATCTCGCTCTCTCTTTCATTAACACACACACATAAATCACATATAAAAATATACACACCACTGACGATCTCTCACCTCCTACAGCTGGAACGTGTAAAGCTTTCCGTATGGGATGACCGGATCAGGTCTGGAATAGTTTCTGTCTGTCCCAGGTCGGTCCCGTGCGGTTCTGCGGTGCTGTTCGGTGGAACTGGTTCTCTCTCTGCCCCCTCGGTCTTCAGATCTCTTTAGGCTACAGAGTGGTAAAGGGATTCCTCTCATATCTGGGATTTGTTCTGACTATTAATAGAAGCGTGATGCACAGAGGGGACCTGCTTTCTATCCACGCTGGTCATCACACGCACACACACACACACACACACACACACACACACACACACACACACACACACACACACTCGTCCTATATACAGTACAGCATACTGAGATACACACTACACAATGGACCTGTTCACACCATCGAACATAAAACCCTGAGGTTTAATCCAGTGTACAGGTGCACATGCTCGTCCAGATTGAAACTGATATTTGTTTTCCCCTTATGGTGGCAAAACAAACAAACACATCAAAAGTGTGAAACAGCCTTCGGGAATTAAACTCGAGTTCGAAGTGGATCAAGCTCAAATTATCTGGCTTAATTTAGCAAAGTTTAACCTAGATCAAGAACTTGATGGAAGCAGATGAGAATTTCACCTCAGTGTGACAGATGAATGCATAGGACAGCACAGACAGCGCCAACTGTTTCATAAGTAATGGCACCCCGACATCCTTTCGAGGGTTACACGCAGTGACGTCTGCGGGTCTGTGAGAGCCGCTGTCTCTTTCTTTCTAATTATTCCTGCATCAGGGTTAAAACTCACTCCTTATTCAGCCCACGACCCAGTTTAAGCTCCAGTAAACCAGACATCTGATTGGTGCAGGGTTTGACATGACAAGCCGTTCCCAGTGGCACCGGTACCGCCGGGATTTGCAGTGATTCTGGAACCGAGCTGAGGTTTTAAAAGGGTTAGCTCTGATACCGTTACATGTTTAACTTTATCTGGTCTCAAGTTAAATTTTTCGAAATAAGATGTAAGGGAATGGCGTCAGAGTGAATGTTATACGGTGGTGTGGTGAGTAAAAACAACAACAACAACAATTATATACAGTAGAAAATGTTGTTTGTTCACAACCAAATTATCAGCACTTGAATGAAGCGCACAGGATGAAGCACCTAACGCTGCATTTGCATTTCTTCACCTTTACAAAATGACATTTTACACACAGGTGTTCCACACACACACACACACACACACACACACACACACACACACACATTGTCAACTTTATTCACCTTGGACTTCTACATGGTTAACAGAACGGTACCTAAAGCTGAGTGACTCCTAAAATGTCTTTTTTTTATTCATTAAGTCTTTTTAGAATGAATCCGCAGTTACATTTAAAGCGACCTAGTTCCTGGTGTCACTTGCGTTATAGCTGCTACAAACACTCGTTCTTTCACCTCCTTCACACCTGGTCATGTTACTGGTGAACGCTAAAGCAATGTAAACCGTTAGCCTATTAGAATGACCTCATTGGTATAAACCTGTGATTTGCACCTGAGCCAGAGAACACCTGCGCGCCGTAAGCGTCATGTCATACACCAGTACTGGAAGATTATTCCAGAACATTGTGTAACACCACACACCAACCGACCCAGTCTATCTCTAATCTCCGTTCCCTTTATTAGTCGATTGAAGTCTATTCATCACCTCTTCAGTCCAGTGTTGCATTTCCTTCCTTCTTGAGCTCTCTTACCTAACGATGGCACGATGAAGACGCGCTCCTCAGCTTGCGTTCCTCTCCGTCAGCGAGCGGCGCGACTTCTGAGCTCTCAGGGCAAAGTGTCCCATGGAGACAGGAGCGCTATGCAAATCCACACCTGAGCTCACTGCCTTTCACTGGCACACGCCGAACTTCCTGCTCACCTGAGCGCTCCACACGCACACCGCTCACACTGTTACACCTACATCCTCCTTCCAGCCAATCAGCAGGTCTTATGGGCATTTCTTCTCTAAGACTTACAAACATCCTTGTCAGTAAAATCCATGATTTGCTTCATGCAAACAACTGATAAATGTACTACTGAACCCACTTTCTCTGTTTCTCTAGATTTGCAACCTTACATGACCTCAAATCCACTCCTTCTTTCATATCTATATCAACAAATGCATCACTTTTTTAAAACCCTCTGGGGTTTCTTTCCCTATAAGCTCTAAAATGACTGTATATAAAATTGTGAACGTGAATATCATGCCACAAGTGCAAAGAGTGCAATCTCTCTTTTGCCATGATTTAGATGTTGTTCTAATATATACTCACTGTCGACTTTATTAGGAACATCTGTACACTTGGTTAATCAAACCCTGGGAAGGAGATCTGCAGACACTCAAACCAGATCATCTGGTGCCAGCAACCATGCCAGATTAACTGAAGACTGTTGTTGCTGCTCTAACGCATTAACTAAATCAATAAATCATGTAATCATTTTGATTCATACACATTTTTGACATTTCATACAAATTTCCATCATTTTCTTTTGATTGAGACAATGACAATTGTTAAAAGCGCTATACAAATCGAATTGAATTTAATTGAAATTAAAGCAGTTGTAATAGATCGAGTAGAATAGTAGAATGAATAAATGTGATCTTTCATCCCTCCATCAATCACACACATGATCTAATCCTGCTGTTGATCTTTTCTTGCTGCCACCGAGTCACGTCTCATTAGAGTCGCATTTTTTTTTCTTTCTTTCTTTTTGCCTTAACTTTCTTAGAAATCATGTCATGCTGAACGCAGCATTCTGGAGAATTTTCACATATGCAAAGAATAAGGTATACATACGTAACTAAACAACAGGGTTAAAAAGCTGCAGATTCCGAACTTCAAACACAACACATTGGCCGTGTTCCAGTGTTATTATTGACTACATGTGGGTTAGTCTAAGTAAGGCATCAATAGTTATCCTTACTCACTAGTTATTTTTTTTTATTAAATTATAATAATAATTCTTATTATTATACTGTTGTTATTATTACTACTATGTTACTGTTATGCAAGTACAATAAATTTATTTAGCAGGAAACTGTGTAGTTCACAGTAAATATGCAGGACAAAAGGAGCATCAGGGGCAGAACCTAGATGGCATTATGGTATAAAGACGTAGAAGTTATATGACTACATTCCAGCAGCAGGGTGTTGGGGCAGGAACATATTTGGAGGCAGCAGGTGGTCGGGGGACGATCCACTGTTCTGGAGAGGCATGGTGATGGGTTAGGTTCAAATTTCAAAAATTCAAATTCAAATTTCAGTTGTCACATACAACAGTCATACACAGTACGATATGCAGTGAAATGCTTAGGCGGCTGCCCGTGACCTTAGAATAAAAACTATTTAAGACTATTTACACTAAAAGAATATAACAAAGAACGTATGACTAGATTTAACTAAGAATAAAATAATAAAATATATGTACAGTAAAAATATAAGAAAATAAAAATATAAAAAATATAAGAGTATAGGAAAATAAGAAAACCTGGGTGCAAATGTAGAAAAAGATATATATATATATCTGATATAAGAAATATAATAAAGCCTAGGTGAACCTAGGTGTACAGTTGCAGTAGGGAGTGGGCAGGAAGAGTAGAATGTTAGGTTGGAACATAGTCTTATGGGTGGCTCAGGGGGCAGGATATTGGTAAGTAGGAGGGTAACGGAAGTGAGTAGAGAGATTAATGTCAACAGAGTGTAGGGGCAGCAGCAGTGGACGAGGCAGCATGGCAGGACTCAGGGCAGCAGGAGGTTGCTTTACAGTGAAGTGTTCAACTTGTATTCTTAATTGGCTGTAAAACGGTGACACTAATACTTCACACAGAGTATCGTGTGTTATAGTATATAGTGTGTTATAGTCTGATAGCTTAAATCATTCTGCTTAGTACTCCTGTATTATATGTTTATTCTACGTTTGTTATCTTTCTTTATTTATCACTGACACAAAGAGCTTCTGCACAAAAGATTCCAGTGCACTCCTACTGCTAGTATGTGTAAAAATCTGTTGTGTTATACACACACACACACACACACACACACTCACTGCAGGGCAGTTTGGGAACACCAATTAGCCTAATCTGCATGTCTTTGGACTGTGGGAGGAAACCAGACAACCCGCAGAAGGAACCCCAGCAAGCACGGGGAGAACATGCAAACTCCACACACACAGACCCGGGGTGGGAGTCGAACCCTCGACCCTGGAGGTGCAGGGCAACAGTGCCACCAGGCCTATTAAATACATTATTATCACTTATTTACATAAATACAGAGCAAATTAACTACTGGTTTTTACCTCCCTTCATTGCCATTACTTTTTTTTCTTCTCTGGATGTAACAAACATTATTCAATATGTCTTTTCTTTTCTTGAAAGTTTTTTTTTTTCATTATTTTACAGAATCTTAGAATTATTGTCATTTTAACAGTGACTTGACATTTGACAATAATATGATAAATGATCCACAAATTTGTGCATATTCTCTATATAAATGTGTTAAATTCCGCACAATATTATGAATTAGGGGTCGTGTTTCAGAAGAAGAAGAAAAAATTAAGATAAAGTTCGATCTCTTGGTGATCCACTAGCCGGACTGATCCAGCGATTCCGGTTTGACGCTGCGCCCTGCGTCTATTGGCGCGGTGACGTCATCGCGCAGACCCGGAAGCCGTGCCGTGCAGTTGATGGTTTGTTGACGGATGTGCGGCGCTGGTTTCCTTCTCGCTGATCGGTGAAGCGCGCGCGGCTGCAGCGGCGGCGATGATCCCGGTGTCCGTGGTGGTGTTGGTGATGGGAGGATGGTGCTCGGTTTATCTCCTGGACACACTGCTCAGGGTAAGAAAATCATGGCCGAATACCAAACTGCTTCCTGTTGGAGGTGGAGTGCACTTCCTAGGGCGCAGGAGGCGTGGCGTGGAGTTCCCGGATGAAGGGAACATGGCGCCGTTTGGGACTGAACCCATCCCTTATTGTCATGTTCGCTTTATAATAGCTGACTCTGGGGTTTTAAAGGATTTTTTTGTGGTGTTTAGTGTAAAAATTAATCCTTAATACATGTTTTATGCTTGTCGTTGATTATTTTATTACAAACACTGCGTTTATGATGATATTTGTTTTGTTAATTCATTGTCAGTTCTTGTGTCAGTTACTTTCATTAACAGACAGTTTAGAGCAAATATAAGCCCCAGCTCGTGACCCAAAAATCTCTTCCAGTCTGGTGTTTTAGGCTTCCAGCATGGATGTATTTTCATTGCTCTCTTTTATAAACGACGGTGGGGGGTACAAACTTATGCACGTGTGTCTATTACTATCTAAAAGTGACATCACTACATAGGGAGGTGTGTGTGTGTGTGTGTGTGTGTGTGTGTGTGTGTTGCAGTCGTCCAGCTCTCTGAAGATCCGTTACGAGACGTGGCTGTCCTCCAGCGGCGTGTCTCTGGCGCCCTTCCACGTGCGCTGGCACACCGGCCTCTTCAACTCGCTGTTCGCCAGATGTGCACGTCTCAACCCACACTTCCTGTACATATGGTACGACCCGTCACTGTCTCTTGTCCCTGGCTTTAATCTTTAAGTAAACTGGATTAAAGTGGCGGTTTGTGGTGTTTATAGTGCCCTCTTCTGTCTGTGAGGTGAATTACAAAATAACTCTTAATGAGCTCTGGCTGCTTTTCTTCAGTTCCTCGATCCAACATCCTTCAGCCTTCGATTGTTATATTTAATGAACTTATACGCAGAGGAATGGATAAGAGAGGAGCGTTATAGAGTGAAGATACGCAGGTGTTTTACATTTAATGATTTCGACTCACACTTACAGAGCTGGACGGTTTGGGTCTCACCTCCAGTCCTGTGTGTGTGTGTGTGTGTGTGTGTAGAGTTTGCATCTTCTCCCCGTGGTTCTCTGGTTTCCTCCTGCACTGTAGGCTGATTGGTGTTTCCACATCCCACCCAAATGGGGCTTTTTAATAATCCCGTTAATCATCAGCTAATAAACAAACTGCAGCTTTAAATTCAGTATGATGTGTGTGCTGTGTGTGTGCTGTGTGTGTCAGGTTCAGCGCGGGGATGGTGTTTGGCGTGGTGGCCATGTTCGGCTCGGTGCTGCTGCTCGGACGCACTCTGCTACAGACTCTGGCTCACATGATGGCAGACACTCCGGACGGTTCCCATGAGCAGGTCCTGCAGGTGGTGGTGAGTTACAACATGGCGTCGTAGCATTTTACGTTTTTTACCTGTTATTATGGAGCGATATGCCTTACTCACATAAAACATTTAAGAAAAAAAAATCACTTGCCAGAAAACAGTTTAATGAAAGAACTCAGGACTAAAGACCCACTTGCTTTTTACTTCTGACACGAATTGTTACATAGCGCCACCTTTTGCCCTGCATTTTATTTTATTCCTGTGTGACGCAAGCTTTAATTATCAAGAGTTACCTGTATAAAATGTGGGATTTGTATCGTTATTACGAGGTCGTATCAAAAGGTTTGGAGACTAGTTCTGTAACACGCCAACAGGTGGCAGCACAAGGCTGCACACACAGTCACAGCGAGCATAAGTCACTGTGCCAAAAGACATCGTCCTGTGCATCAGCTGCTGCTCTGACCTCGTGTTCTGACCACGTCTGCTATTTCATCCTGGACAGAAAGTTAGAACAAAGAGCGAGCGTGAAATTCGGACAACAATCCACATCATCGCTGCCGTTTTCGATGTGTCATACGGAACAGTCCAGATGATCCTCACATGTGATATGAACGTCCCAGGAACAGAAGGAACATCATGTCAAAGTGTCCCAAGAACTCCGTCAGGGTGCCGTAAATGACCCGTCCTTCATGCCGAGGATCATTACTGATGACGAATACCCTCTCTTATTATTATTATTATTATTATTGTTATTATTATTACTATAATTATAATAAGGTTTGTAATGAATGAGTATCCTGCACTTGTGTATCACCGGGCAGTGTGTTCAGTAATAAAAGCTCAGTGTGTGAGGTGCTGAGTGTGTGAACACGGAGGTCTGTACTTTTATCTCTCAGCTGCTCATTCTGTCTCTTCATTGTGTGTGTGTGTTTCTGGTGTCAGGTTCCAGGAGTGAATCTGCCTGTCAGTCAGCTGGCCTACTTCTTTATTGCTATTCTGCTCAGTGGAGTTATACACGAGTTTGGCCACGGGGTGGCAGCACTGAGGTAACAGCGAAATGAATGAATGTGTGACTCCTCTGGTTTATTTATTTCCTCTGTGTGTGTGTGTGTGTGTGTGTGTGTGTGTGTGTGTGTGTGTGTGTGTGTGTGTGTGTGTGTGTGTGTTACTTTGCACAACAGATCCTATTGGTATTCAGTTTTGTAAAATGAAACTACTACTACGTTTGATTTTTTTATTATTATTTATTTAATGTAAGGTAAACTTTAACTTGTGTTTTTCTTATTTAGCATAAAATTATATACAATTTGTAAAAAAAAAAGAAGTTCTTATTATGATTTAATATTTAAGTTTTATTAATGCATTTTCATAATATATTATTTAATTACAGTATTAATACTTTAAATTTTATGTTAATTGTAAGCTCAATACACACACACACACACACACACACATTATATATTATATAAATTTTTAGGGCATCAATTATATATTTAAAATGAAGAACACAAAAAAACGCACTCAGACAATCGTAATATTAAAGCTCTTTTCATTATTCTGGCATGTTTTCCTTCCCCCATAAAATAATTGGACAAAGTCTTTATGATTAAACGATAAATATTTATATAGATGTATAGTTAAATTGTTGATATTATACCTTTTGTATATTTATGTACATTTTTGACCTTATTGAATTGATGCCATATCTACCAACTCATGTCTCTGGCACAAACCCATTTAATGTTAAACCTCAGGAGAGTCGATGTTTCAGTTCGTATGTAGAACACACAGGGTTATTATTTCTTTCGCTCTGGACGTGATAATGATAATGATAATGTACAAGTATAAATAGAGGAGTGAAAACCTCATTAGGGCATATTAGCACATCTCCTGACCTGTGTGTGTCCTGTGTGTGTCCTGTGTGTGTCCTGTGTGTGTCCTGTGTGTGTCCTGTGTGTGTCCTGTGTGTGTCCTGTGTGTGTCCTGTGTGTGTCCTGTGTGTGTCCTGTGTGTGTCCTGTGTGTGTGCTGTGTGTGTGCTGTGTGTGTGCTGTGTGTGTCCTGTGTGTGTCCTGTGTGTGTCTCAGGGAGCAGGTGAGGCTGAACGGCTTCGGCATGTTCCTGTTCGTCATTTACCCAGGAGCGTTCGTGGATCTCTTCACCACTCACCTGAACCTCATCTCGCCCGTCCAGCAGCTGCGAATATTCTGCGCAGGTGTGTATGCGCAAGCACACATTGCATTACAGTATTTCACATGCTTGCATGCATTCTGCAGAATCACCACTAGATGGAGACAGAGGTGTGCTTTAGAGTTCATTTAAATGTTTTATTTAAAAGCTCAGGGAACACGAGTGGACTTTAAACACAAGAAATCTGTGTTAGTGCTGATAGTCTGATGTGGTTGGGTTCTGTGCTTTGGTGTGCTTTGGTGTGTGTGTGTGTGTGTGTGTGTGTGTGTGTGTGTGTGCGCGTGCATGTGTGTGTAGGTGTGTGGCACAACTTCATGCTGTGTGTGGCGGCGGTGTGTTTCCTCCTCCTGCTGCCGCTCCTCCTCTTCCCGTTCTACTACACCGGAGCCGGAGCGCTCGTCACCGAGGTCCTGGAGGTCAGAGCTGGGGTCATGGGGTCATGGGGTGCATTTACTTTACTCCACTCGACTCATTGACTTTGAAAGTGTGTGCTCCTCTGAGGCGCGGCTCTCTCTCTGCAGGGTTCTCCGGCGAGCGGCCCTCGCGGTCTTTTTGTTGGAGATCTGGTGACGCGGCTGGAGGAGTGTGAGGTGAGCGGGGTGGACGACTGGCACGCCTGCATCCAGCAGCTCTCTCACCGGCCTCAGGGAGGCTACTGCGTCCACCAGCACACACTGCAGCGCCACCATGCTGCCGGCAGAGGTACTGCACCACCGGGCTGAGTCTGACCAAAAGAACACAAGAAACGTTCATGTTCAATCAACTCAAACAGCAGAAAGTAACACAATCACAATTATCAGTAAATGCATAAAAAAGTATCTATTTTTGGTGTTTCAAGTCAAGTCAACTTTTATTGTCATTTCAACCATATACAGTTCAGTACACAGTGAAACGAAACAACGTTCCTCCAGGGCCGAGGTGCTACATACATGCAACGACATGAATTAACAACACAACATAAATTGTTGTGTCAACAAAACATAAACTGTTTGTGTCATTATAAACAAAGAACTAAAATTAAAAATACAGTTGGACCCAAAAATCTTGTCACATTCTGTTTAGAGTAATTAAAAATTCCTTAAATGCATTTATTATTATTATTATTATTATTATTATTATATCTGCTTGAAAATTGACATTTATTTAAACAGAAGTGAAATAATTTCACGTTAATTATGATGGTGCATTTACTGTACTCTGATATTTACATTTATTTTTGTTTGTTTTTTTTAACACTAAAATTTACATTTTGTAATCAGATATAGAAAACAAACATGAGCAGAAGCAGTGCACACACACACACACACACACACACACACTAATAATAATTAATAATATCTTAAGCAAAGGCTCGTCACACCAATTATTGACTTTGTTTCATTAATTCACTTTTATAGTGTTTCTTTAATCCTCGCTCTACAGTAGTTAGTTGAATCTGCCTAAAGCTTTCGCGTCGGATGAAATGAGTGAATGTTTCAGAAACGACCGGAACATTCCTCTTCCTCATCTTCATCTTCCTCTGTTAGAGTTCAAGCGTCTGGACGGAACGATGGAGTGCTGCAGCAACAACAGCCTGACTGACCTCTGCTTCTCCTACACCACTGAGAGCACTAACAAACAGGTGAGACTACACACACACACACACACACACACGCGCACACACACTCGAAATTAAATATATAGGTTGTCCTCGACTTACAAACATGTGAATTTCCAGAGATACGAGCGGACCGCGGTTCTATGAACATTTGCAGATGCGAATAAATCGTGGAAGTGGCTCACGTGCATTGTACAAAACATGGACACTGCAGTGCACCAGATATTCATGCTTAAAAAGATACTAAAGTCTGGTATACTGTGTGTGTATGTGTATGTGTGTGTGTGTGTGTGTGTGTGTGTGTGTGTGTGTGTGTGTGTGTGCAGGAGAAATGAGTCGGCCTCAGCAGTTTCAATAAATCAGTCCGGATGATAGAAAATGTCCGTCGTGTAAATCTGTCCTGAGGGTGAATAATCCTACGTTCTGAAAATCCTCATGAAGACGGAGTTCAAAATCTACTACAGTGGAAAGCAGATCAGAGACACAACGGCGTCCGGGATTCAAGTCGTGGTTTAAAAGCACAGAGACAACAGTGTGGGTTTCAGGGTTCGATTCATTTCCTTAGGTGCAGTTACGGTTTATGGCCACATGATGGCAGTGTGGGGAAAGAGGACAGAGATCTAGTCAAGCGGATCGGTTTGTTAAATTGTATATTCGTGTCAAAGACGTACAAGACTCGCGTTGTCGGACTTAAGAACAAATCCGACTTACTTACTCCCGGGAACGGAACTCGTTCGTAAGTAGGGGACGATATATACTCGCCAAAAAAGTTAAGGGAACACTTAGTCCCAGTTTGACATGAACACATTTTATATACACACACAAACACACACACACATTTCACTGCTCTCTCTCTCTCTCTCTCTCTCTCTCTCTCTCTCTCTCTCTCTCTCTGCCTCGCAGACACAGTTTGCATGTCTACCCGTTCGGAAGACGATCCAGGCAGGTCATACGTGTCGCAGTAACTCGGACTGCGGGACGGGCGTGTCTCCCAGCGTGTGTGTGATCCCGTCGCTGGAGAACCAGACCCGGCTGATCCGGGTGCAGCACCCCCCGCAGGCCGACATGCTGTTTGTGGGCTACATGTCACACCTGCAGTACTCGGGTCAGTTACTCGTCTCTAAAACACACTCCTCTGTCTGTCTGTCTGTCTGTCTGTGTGTGTGTGTGTGTGTGTGTGTGTGTGTGTGTGTGTGTGTGTGTGGTTAATTGATCTGTTATTACAGTCATGGTGTGTTTCTCCACAGTGAGTCTCACTAACTTTGTTCCTCGACTTGGTTTCCTTCACCTCGACCTGCCGGTGATGTTGGAGACGCTGTGCAAGTATCCTTTATTCTAGGGTTTTACACAAACACACACACACACACACACACACACACACACGCACATTGTGTTTAGCTTGCTTTCTCTCCTTCAGCAGTTTCTTCCATTAGAGCAGCTGTACACCCTCGTTCTCTCTCTCTCTCTCTTGTCGTTAGCTGCAGAGAAACTCTTGTAATCTCGTCTGTCTTAAAACTGCACACTGACACTGGAGACTCCTTCCAGAAATAAGGAATTAAATAAACATCTCCTTTAGCGCTGTCCCCATCCCGCACGCCAGTGAGCTGTTGCTATGGAAACGCTAGCATACCAGAGCGAGCGCATTGTAATAATCCTGCACGACTGTCCGTCCTGATGTTCTAGAGAATTAATCAACGCCCTCCGAGTGACGATCAGAACGGACGCTGTTTGTGTGACTACTAATATAAACTCGTGACTGCGTGTTTTTTCCTCCTTAACCGCTGGCGCTCGAGGTACTTGGTGTCGCTGTCCGGCGCTCTGGCCGTGGTGAACGCGGTGCCGTGCTTCGCTCTGGACGGTCAGTGGATGCTGAACGCGTTCCTGGAGGCCACGCTGAGCTCCTGCCTCCCCGAGAAGAGCCACCGCGAGCTGCTGGGCTTCTTCATCCTGCTCTGGGGCAGCGCTCTGCTCGCCGCTAACGTCGCTCTCGGATTGTGGATGGTCACGGCTCGATAACGGACAGCTGCCTCCTCCAGTCGGTCACCAGGAGGAGGGACTCTCTCTCTCTCTCTCTCTCTCTCTCTCTCTCTCTCTTTTTATTGTCTTCTTTTTTTTCTTTCTTTTAAATCAAACTCAGCGCCGAGGTGCTTCGCGTCTCCGACATTTCGGAAGTGTAAATAAACGTTTGTTACAGTACGGTTGTTAAGCCACGCCCACTTGCTATGACATTAGAGTGCACTAGGTAGTGAACAGGGTGTGGTTTGGGACATACGCAGTGTTTTAAGAGAATCCTGTCAACCCTGAAGAGGAATGTAAACGTCTCCACATCTAGCGTCTGCATCTCAGCCCAAGCGTCTGGCGGTTACTGTAAAGCCTGGTGTATACGTGCACTCGGGTTTCTAGCGTGACGAGATTAACCGCAAACAATCAAGCGTCTCGTGTGTTGAGGAAAATATCATTATAGAGATACAAACATTGTTCTGAGATTTTATCTAAGAGGGGAAAAAAAAGTTACATACAAACACCGAGCAAAACCCCATACTCTGATATTTAAATGTGTGACTTCTGCAGGAGGGCGTCGTGTGTGTGTGTGTGTGTGTGTGTGTGTGTGTGTGTGTGTGTGTTATATTGTCATCGCTTTTCATTGATGGATAGAAAAACACTTTTGTACACATCAACACACACTGCAGTTGGAACTTGTGCACCAGTATTTCTGATTGATTTTCTCTTCTACATGTAAATACAGTATCAAGTGAGTGGAGCTAAGTGTTGTCATTTTTTTAAAAAGCAAACAAACCTGTGACTGTAAATATAAAGGAAAATACCAAGGCAGCAGTTGTGATATTTAATTTGTTTTTTTTTTTGTTTATTAAAAGGTATTCAATGGATTCCGAACATGAATAATTAATAACGATGAGAAGCTGAGATGCTTCGTCTCTAACACGTTCCCACTAGTCATAGGAATCGATTCAGTCGAGTCTTTTTGACTCTCAAAACGACTCAGAATCATAATAACACAGCCAGTAATAGGAGCTCCGTTTTTTTTTTTTTTTTTTTTTTTGGGTCAATCATATGATTTGATTCAGATCCTTAATGAGAATTGATAATTAATATTATATTATATTATATTATGATACAGTACTGTGCAAAAGTCTTGACCCCCATGATGAGAGGGGAAATGAGGTCGCTGCTGAAGTTGGTGCATAAACAACAGTTTATCAACAGTTTAACAACAGTTAATCTTTAGGCACTTTGCAGAACATTTCAAACATTTGTCTACATCTACATCATCGTCTATTTCTGAATTTCAAGACTTTTGCTCAGGACTATATATATATATATATTAAAAGTAAAGACTTTATTTTGTCACATATACATTACAGCATAGTGAAATTCCTTCTTCGCATATCCCAGTGTAACTGAGGTCAGAGCGCAGGGTCAGCCGTGGTACAGCGCCCCCTGGAGCAGTTAGGGTTAAGGGCCGCGCTCAAGGGCCCAACAATGGCAACCTGGCTGAGCTGGGAATCGAACCGCCGACCTTCCGATCAGTAACTCAGTGCCTCAGCCCTCTGAGCCACCGCTGGCTGTTGCTTACATCTCTCAGAATAAACTCTCAGCTGAGCGACATCATTGTTTAAAACATTCATATCGTCATCAGGGAGTCGAGTCGAGTTTGTCTGAGTCTCAGTGAGTTAATAAAACAGTGGGATGAACTTGAGCTTATTAAATCTGGTAGAAGACATCTACATCATCTTAACAAAGAGATTTTAAAGCAAAAATTCTTCCTCAGTGCCATTTGATCCAAAAAATCTAAAAACTGCCTTTTTCCTCTCTCTCTCTCTCTCTCTCTCTCTCTCTCTCTCTCTGGCGTGTGCACCACTCAACCACACTGTACACAGTGTTTATATTCTTTTTATTCGAGAGCAGGACTGTCCTTCCTCTGAAGTGTTTAAGATGAAGCTGATAGCAATGACGTCATTATCCGTAATTCTTTCTTTACAGCAGCAAATCACAGCACAGAAAAAAAAGAGACCGGATCATTTCCTAAATCATTCTGTAACTTTCCACTGAGCGTCTCTCATTTCAGCTTCCTGGAAAGATGTGTGTGCATGTGTGTGTGTGTGTGTGCATGTGTGTGCGTGTGTGTGCATGTGTGTGCATGTGTGTGCATGTGTGTGCGTGTGTGTGTGCATGTGTGTGTGTGTGCATGTGTGTGTGTGTGTGCATGTGTGTGTGTGTGCATGTGTGTGTGTGCGCATGTGTGTGTGTGCGCATGTGTGTGTGTGCGCGTGTGTGTGTGCGCATGTGTGTGTGTGCGCATGTGTGTGTGATTGCGCATGTGTGTGTGATTGCGCATGTGTGTGTGATTGCGCATGTGTGTGTGATTGCGCATGTGTGTGTGATTGCGCATGTGTGTGTGATTGCGCATGTGTGTGTGATTGCGCATGTGTGTGTGATTGCGCATGTGTGTGTGTGCGCATGTGTGTGTGATTGCGCATGTGTGTGTGATTGCGCATGTGTGTGTGATTGCGCATGTGTGTGTGATTGCGCATGTGTGTGTGATTGCGCATGTGTGTGCGTGTGCGTATGTGTGTGCGTGTGCGTGTGTGTGTGCGTGTGTGTGTGCGAGATGTCCCTCTGGGGAATAAAGACTTATACAGTCACCACTGTAACATGTTTTATTCTGGTTATACCGCGGCACTTTAGGAAATATTCATTAAATCATTAAGTGAAGCCGAGACGCTCCTGTTTCGTTCTGCACGTCGTAGCAGCTATAAACACTCCGTCCTTCACCAGCTTCACTTTTTCCCCCTCATTCTCGAAGATGAGACAAAAACGCAGGAAACTACACATGTTCGTGAGAAAGCGTGTGCGACCTCCTCTGTGACTGTTACAGCGCTCTGACACTGGAGACTCCTTGATACAAACCGCACACACACACACACACACACACACACACACACACACACACACACGTCCAGTGCAGGAATTTATTACGTTTTTTTTTTTGTTGTTGTTTGTTTTCTTTTGGCTGCTTTGGGGTGAACGCCTGTGCACCCGCTCCCTCTGTACGGCTGTAACTCAGATGTCCTGCGCTTGTTTGGTGCGGTTTGTCCTCTTCATGTTTCAGGATTGTGGTGTTCCTTATGAACAACTCAAAAAACATTAAACTTTAATCTTTAAAAGTTCTCTTTGTACCTCTTCCTTGGTGGTGCTGGAATTTTGTTTAGTCATATCCTTTCATGCAGTGTGTGTGTGTGTGTGTGTGTGTGTGTGTGTGTGTGTGTGTGTGTGTGTGTGTAGTGCCAGCGCCAGGCACGGCCTGGACACACCCCCTCGGCCCTTTCCAAAAACTCCCTGGCCGCCCATGTGGGGGCGTGTTGTTTCAGCAGGATATAATTATACGTTTATTCCCGTCCGTCCCGTAATACTGCTAACCTGTGTGTGTGTGTGTGTGTGTGTGTGTGTGTGTGTGTGTGTGTGTGTGTGTGTCGTATGAGTCTGTACATCAGCGAATTACAGGTTTATATTCATAGACGGTGTAATTGTCTGTTTGAACATATGACTAATTCTTTAAAATGTTTCTTGATTATCAGTTATTTTTGCAAACAGAACTAAAAACTGTTACTGCAGTCCTCTCAAAGATTGTTTCAAATGAAATAAATGTTAGTTAGACATCTGATTCTGCTTTTCAAACAAAGGAAATAACAAACTTTTTAGTTTTAATTAATAGTAATTAATGCTCTGACATGTTGTGTTTTTATTTTTTTCGACTACTTTCTAATTATGTAAGTATTATGTTTATTAGATTTCTCATGTTCTTTGTGATTTTTTGCAGTATGCAAAATATAAATAATAAATAATATGCCTAGGAGAACATTTTATAAGAGCAATAAAGTTCTGGCATAAATTTCCCTCTTAATAACGGCATAAAAGGCAGTTTAAAAAGTAAACAATATTGTTTTGGGGTTTTTTGTTTGGAGATCAAGAATAAGTCTGCTGTTATTTGAATTATATTTTTTCATCTTTTTATTCATCTTTTACTGAATTCTACAGCGTGGGCCATTTATATGGATCCACCTTAATAAAATGGGAACGGTTGGTGATATTAACGTCCTGTTTGTGGCACATTAGTATATGTGAGGGGGCAAACTTTTCAAGATGGGTGCTGACCATGGTGGCTATTTGGAAGTCGGCCATCTTGGATCCAACTTTTGTTTTTTCAACAGGAAGAGGGTCATGTGACACATCAAACTTATTGGGAATTTTACAAGAAAAACAACGGTGTGCTTGGTTTTAACGTAACTTTATTCTTTCATGAGTTATTTACAAGTTTCTCTTTGTTCACAGCCATTGACATGTTAACACGTGATGAGCGGATCGAAATTGTGTTGATATCTGGTGAACGCAGTAACCGGGTCATTGCAGCAGATTTCAATGCAAGACATCCTACGAGACCACCCATCTCCCATGCTACAGTTAGCAAACTGCTTGCTAAGTTTCGTGAAACTGGTCCAGTGTTGGATTTGCCCAAATGTGGACGCATGAAAACTGTCACTAATGAACAAACCTCAGTGGCTGTCCTAGCTTCATTCAGCAAGAGCCCACAGCGTAGCACTCGCCGCATGTCACTGGAGAGTGGCATTAGTCCAACATCCCTTCGGCGGATATTAGCTACTCACAAATGGCACCCTTACAAACTCCAGCTACTGCAGCATCTCAACGAGGATGACCCAGATCGGCGCACACAATTTGCAGAATGGGCAAAACAAAAATTGGAACAGGACCCTCAGTTCACGCAGAAGATTTTGTTCAGTGATGAGGCAAACTTTTATGTGAATGGTGAAGTTAACAAACAAAACCACCGCTATTGGTCTGACACTAACCCACATTGGATAGATCCCTCCAAGACTGTTGGAACAAAAGAAGTGATGGTATGGTGTGGTATATGGGGTACAAAGATAGTGGGGCCATTCTTCATCAATGGAAACCTCAAGGCCACTGGATATTTGAAATTGCTACATGATGATGTGTTTCCCTCTTTATGCACTGAAGCTGGCACGTTCCCTGAGTTTTTCCAGCAAGATGGTGCACCACCACATTATGGGTGTCAGGTCCGAGCATTCCTAGATGAACAGTTTCCTGAAAAGTGGATTGGTCGTCGTGGGCCAGTCGAACGGCCCCCAAGGTCTCCCGATCTGACCCCCGTAGACTTTTATCTTTGGGGTCATCTGAAGGCAATTGTCTATGGTGTGAAGATACGAGATGTGCAGCACCTGAAACTACGGATACTGGAAGCCTGTGCTGGCATTTCTCCTGCGGTGTTGCTATCAGTGTGTGAAGAGCGGGAGAAGAGGGTTGCATTGACAATCCATCACAATGGGCATTGAACACATTTTATAAGTGGTCAGAAACGTGTAAATAACTCATGAAGGAATAAATTTATGTCAAAACCAAGCACACCATTGTTTTTCTTGTGAAATTCCCAATACGTTTGATGTGTCACATGACCCTCTTCCTATTGAAAAAACTAAAGTTGGATGGCCGACTTCCAAATGGCCACCATGGTCAGCACCCATCTTGAAAAGTTTGCCCCCTCACATATACTAATGTGCCACAAACAGGACGTTAATATCACCAACCATTCCCATTTTATTAAGGTGGATCCATAGAAATGGCCCAACCTGTAGATATATATATATATATATATATATATATATATATATATATATATATATATATAACCAAAATGTAATATATTTTAACTGATTTTGATCAGTTTAATGTAACCCAACCTCTTTACTTTTCTTATAAATTTTTCCTTACTTATTTCCCTCCGTATGTTGCGATTCCCAGCCTCGTCTCCCTCTTGCCTCTCACTCTGTAACCGGACTACATACGAATTATTTTGTTCTTGAGCTAAATGTAAACCTAAATGTTCATTTCCGCCCCCTTGTCTAGGTGTGGCAGTCTGGCTATACTGGATATTTACGTCAAGTCGATCACCGATCTGTTCCCGAGTGAAATTGTAGCTTAAAGCGCCCACACTGGGCCAGAAATGTTCACCGAGCGCTACTCCAGCCAGATTTTTTGTTTTTTAAAACATGGTATGTACATTTTTATTCCATATTTAACTTACAGAGCGAGTAGGCGTGTTATCCTTTGTCAGGAAATCTACTCACGATGTGTATTTTTGGGGGGGGGAAAGACTTACGCCACTCCCAGGAGTTCATTCATAGACAGTAAGAGTCATTATGCTGGAGATGGATGTGTTGGTTTGTGGCGAGCTGAGGGAGGGTGTGTGTATTATGCGCTGAGTATAGTCTTTCTTCACAGCTGTAATCCCCAGATGTTTAAAGGATACGGTCTGAAAGTGACGTAAACGAGCGTTATTAAATACAACGGTAGCTGATGATAAACTGGAGACCATGTTGTATAATCCATTTGGTCTCATGTTCAGGTCTAATCTGCTGTATAAATCAGGACTTGGGGGCAGTCTGGACGTCTGATATCGCCTCAGATTGGGTAATGACACTCTTCTGGTTTTTACACCCGGTGTGTGTTTGGGTCTAATCAGGTCCAGGCCTGAGCTGCTGTCAGGGTAATAACACGCTGTCACAGCGTTACGCTCCAGCCTGTAAACACGGCGACCACGACGTGGGCTCCAGCATGCCTCCTTAATCAGAGCGCTCGTCCTGGAGACGGCAGGTCTTTGTCCAGCTGCAATGTCATCACTATGATGGCGACAGAGGGTCCTGTAGAGGTCGAGTTTATACCTGGAGCGGAGTACAGAATAGTTTAATGCTAATTGTTTATTGGTTTAAGGATGTTTGTTGTAGATTAAGAGCTGCATAGGATTATAGATTTATATATTGTGCTCTATCTGGAATTTTTATTTTTTATTTTTTCCAGACCAAAGGTGGCTTTAGAGCTAGCAAGAGGGAATGGAAGACGAGCCGTCACCCTTTGGGCTGATCTGAAGTCAGTAGTCCATCAGAATCATCTTTACATGGAACATCATCTGTCATGATCCATTACAAACTCTTTAAACGTTTAGTATTTAATGTAAACACATGTGTTGCCCAGCATTTGCTGTGATTTATACTCCTAAAACATTTTGGATTCTGGATCCAGCTGTCAGGGCCTCACTGTAAAGCAAAAGTCTAAGAATTAAATATTTTTTTTATTAAAAATGATATTATCAACATTATGAGTAGCTTTAATCAAACCTAGCAATCTGTTTTAGATCAAATCCTCCATCATGTCGTCTGAAGACCTGCTTCATCGTTTGAGACTCGGAGGAAACCTGATCTGTTTGTACAAAACGATTCGGATCAACAAATCATCACGAATTTGCTTCAGTTCAAATATTTTACCCAAGAATCAACCACAGCTAAACAACACGGACGTTGACGGATAACCGTGATTCGTCTATTGATCTAATAAAATCTCAACATCTATTGAGGTAATAAAAACTACTAACAAATTGTATAAATGTCAGGTTTCATACAAAGCAATCAACTTTTTTCCCTGTTGAGCTTCTGCTCCACACTCC
This sequence comes from Clarias magur, assembly GCA_013621035.1. Classification (NCBI taxonomy): domain Eukaryota; kingdom Metazoa; phylum Chordata; class Actinopteri; order Siluriformes; family Clariidae; genus Clarias; species Clarias magur. The sequence goes on along the minus strand of QNUK01000032.1, from coordinate 15,174 downwards.
CGACCAGTAGATGGCGGTAATGCACAAACTGCTCACAAAACTGATGCAACAGATGAAAAGCAATGCTCATGCAAAATACGGTATTTGTAGATTTTTCTGTTTAAAGCTGTGTTTATATATGTGTGTGTGTGTGTGTGTGTGTGTTACCTCGACATACAAGTTTAATCCGTTCCAGAGACGAGTTCTGAAATGTCGTATTGTGAAACGCATTGTCCCATAGGAAATAATGTAAATGCAAATAATCCGTTCCAGCTGCCCAAAATATTAACAATATTACCAATTTCCAAAACTATAATCATATTTCTGCATATAAAAACTATCAAAACAGTTAGAAAAGACACGTAAATGAAGTAAAGTATGAAATAAATAGACATTAAACCTCGCTTAACATTTAATTCATGATTCCTCTCGGCACCGGCTGCTTTAAAATCCAAACTGAAAGCGACTCCTTTTCTTCTTGCTACCGTCCTTGATACCATTCCTGGGACCCTGTAGCATCATCGGGACTCGAACATTCAGTCTTCCAACATCCAACTGCAGTCTTTTCCCTCTTTGCTGTCTTACATGAGTGTTTACCAGTGTTGGGTGTGAGGCGTTACAAAGTAACACATTAGAGTACTTGGGATCGGTTTTTGATCTATATCCCCCTATAATACTCCCCCTGTGTTATTCTTGCTATTATACCCCTATCTCACCTATACGGTTTGACTCGTGGTGAGATGGTGTTAGGCACCGTCAGTGACCGCCCGACGTTCTGCAAAGTTCTGCCAGGTCCCTCACGGACTTTGTAGACGCATGGAAACCTAATCACAGCGGCAAAACTCGCGGTTAATCCTGATGAACCGTACTTACGGCCACCGCGCGACACCGCGTAGGTGAGATAAGGGTATTAGTAGTGAACAGATTCTGGGCCAAACTTCACTGAGTGATGACGATAGAATCATTATAAAGGTCTTGACTAAAACAACATGCATGAGGAAGCACAAAGGAGTTTTCATTTTCTGCAATGGAAAAGTACTCGAACTAGATACTGTATCAGAAAGTAACGCTGTAATGTAACGGATTACTTTTTGAAGACAGTAATTTTGTAATGTAATTAGTTACTTTAAAAAGTATCGTCCCCCAACACTGATGTTTACAAGGAAAAACGTACCATAAACGTCCTTAACATTTTCTCCCATGTCTTGCAGTGTGACTATAATGCAACGTTGGTTGAGCAGAAACTCTCCAGTATTGATTGTTAATTGTTTTTTACGTGTTTAATCAAATGATTTCATCACACAGCCATAAAATATAATCACAAACCCATCCATCTGCAGTTCAGATCCTGCTGAAACTGGTTCATCCTTGCTGCTGTTTTGTGTTAATCACGAGAACACTGTGCCATGCCGCTAAATTCTGTTGAAAAGCAGATTAAAAGAGCTAGTTCTATATAAAAGACATCCTCGTTTTCACACCACCTCAGTGATACACACTCCAGCGCTTTTTTTCTTTTTTTCAAAATCTGATTTGCTACATTCTGTTTTTACGCTCGTGTTTTATTTACTCCATAAAAGTGGCTTTTTGCTTTTTAACCTCCTACCACTGGAACACACACTTCCTCACAAAGTGCTCGAAAAAAGAGTGACTTCTATAAAAAGCGTCCTTTAATGACGCACGACTCGAAATTGCTTCATGTATAAATACGAGAAACCACAACAGAGATGAGAGGGAATGTGAGAAACGGAGAACATGAAGAGAATCCTGAGCCGAGCGGCGAGGCCCCGCAATTATTCACCGTGGAATCATAAACACGCTCAAGCAAATCAAGCTAAAAGTACATTTAAGATGTGTAAATTTAAGGGGAGAGGGGTCAGACACTTGACGGAGCTCTTTTTTATTATTATTCATCCATTTTTTAAGTCTTATTTCAGATTTCCACTGCAGATGTACATCAGGAAAAGAAAAGAATTTTTCATAAAATTTTGTTTAAAAAAAGTGTTTGTGCAATTATCTGAATAATCCCAAAAATATACACAATTAATAAGAATAAAAGAAATCACATTTCTGATGATGCTGTATATTATGGTTATTTGTAATAGCAAATTTTAAGTGTTATAATTATGAAAGTTAATACACAAATATGAACATGTAATGAAAATATTTATAATTATAATGTATTATTATAATAAATTATAAAGTTTATATATTAAATGTATATTATATAAGTAATTCTCAATTATAAAGCGTTTCTCATAATAAACTTATAACCTTACTTATTAAAAAACTTTTAAAGAGTGATTTATTCTAATAGTGTCTCAAACCCTTCTGGGGTTTAAACATTAAATTCAAATTCAAATTTTATTCGTCACATACAGTACACAGTCATACACAGTCATACACAGTCATACACAGTATGATATGAAGTGAAATGCTTATACGACTGCTGTTGACCTACAATATTACAACAAAAACAGAAATAAGAGATTTAAAAATAAAGAAACACTTATTTACATAATATACAGAATAAGAATAAAAATGAAAATAAAATATTAGAATAAGAAAAATATTTTTTAAAAAGTTAAAGAATATCTAATAGAAATAGAAAATATATATAGTAAATGAAATATAACAGAAATGTGATGTAGTGCAGTCCAGAATGTAGTGTCCAGTTATTGGCAGGATAATGTGCAAGGCTGCAGTTCAAGTTCACAGTGTGCAAATGTTCCATGTGGAAACGGATTGTGCATCCTGGTAAAAAGTCAAAGTTAAAAAATTTGCAGTCCTGAGGTGTGCAAAATGTGCAAGTGAGTGTTCGGTCCTATATGGTGTTGCAGTTAAGAGCTCGTATCGCCTGCGGGAAGAAGCTCCTCCTCAGTCTCTCTGTGTTGGCCTTCAGGGAGCGGAAGCGCTTTCCTGACCGCAACAGACAGAACAGTCCGTTGCTGGGATGACTGAGGTCTTTCACGATCTTCCTGGCCTTGGTCCAGCACCGCTTGTTGTAGATCGTCTGAAGGTCAGGGAGCTTGGTACAGACGATACGTTCAACCTCTGTAGGGCTCGCCTGTCCTGCATGGTGCTGTTCCCGAACCAGGATGCGATGTTTCCCGTCAGGATGCTCTCTATGGTGCAGGAGTAGAAGTTCCTGAGCACCTTAGAGGCCAGTCTAAAGTCTCTCAGGCGTCTGAGGTGGTAGAGACGCTGCCGGGCCTTTTTCATCATGGTGTTGATGTGACAGGACCATGACAGGTCCTGCGTGATGTGAACACCGAGGTATCGGAAGCTGTCCACTCTCTCCACTGGGCTCTCGTTGATGGGAAGTGATGGGTTGTTCCTCTCCTGCTTAGTACTAAAGTCCACTATCAGAGATCATCACCACGACCGTGTCATCAGCAAACCTAATGATGGTGGTGGAGTTCGTAGTGGCTACGCAGTCATAGGTGTACAAAGAGCACAGCAGGGGGCTCAGAACACAACCCTGGGGGTCTCCAGTGCTGAGAGTGAGGGAGGCTGAGACATGGCCGTCCATCCTTACTGCCTGTGGTCTGCCACTTTTTGAAAACTTCTTTATTCTTTCGAGTTCTTTATCGGATAATTACAGGCTTTAGGCTCTGAAAAGGTTCAAATTCAAATTTTATTTGTTACACATACAGTGTAAGGTAAGTTAAATGTCATCAAATCCTCACTAAGATTAAACTGAAATTGATGTTTGCAAGTATAACAAATAAAATGTACACAGAATAGGAATAAAATGTGCACATAAAAATAAGAATAAATGGGATAAAATATACAGAAAGTCAAATTAAATAAACATGCAAGGAAAAATTATGTAAAAAAAAACAACCTAGAAATATGTAGTGATGTTATAGGAACACGACATTTTGTAGCAACATTCTTCTTAGAATTTGAAAAAGAGGGACAAATGAAGAATCCTTAAGTGTTTTCATCTAAAGGTTTCATTTATCAGCATGTTGTATTGGTATGATAGGAACCCCTGTGGAACTGTAAGCTAGCAAACACTTCCTTTGAGTTTTTTTCCCCAAAACTGCATTCCTCAAGGCTGTTTTCAGTTCTTAAACTTTCTATATTTAATCCTACAGCAGCGTGTTCCTCGATCCGGTTTTCCAGTGCAGCCTTAAACAACCATTAAACTGAACATGTTGGTTCTTCTGAGATCTTTTCTGGTTCTGATGAGAAACCAAAGTCCTATACAGGACACTGAAGGGCTCTAAGAGGCACTAATCTGTAATATCTGTTGATATCTATAGATGCATTTGGTGTGTGTGTGTGTGTGTGTGTGTGTGTGTGTGTGTGTGTGTACAGTCGAACCAGAGTAGATAAGTCCAAACTGTCCTCCGCTAGCTATCTATCGTGTGCCGTGTGCTCCTATGCGTCACTCCGTCATATGAAGCGAGTTTATAAATAACGGTGTTCTGGACGTCCAGCCGTAATGAGCTTTATTAAACCTCTGCCCCAGGGTTCTCTCGCTCGCTCAGACAGGTGTTCTGCTGTTCTGGTGAGACCATTACACTGATTAGAGCAGAAAGACATGAGATAACAGAGTATATTAGACATCTGCTCTGATCTGGAACACACACACACACACACACACACACAGGAGATCTATGATGTTACATAGTGAATGACAGGATGCTGCACTATAACTGCACGTCCCAAAATGTTCTATTCCTCAGCAGTTTGCCAACATTTACAATTTTATTTCATTAAAGCTGTCATTCTTAACTTCTCTCTCACATGTCTATCTGTGGATCAATCGATCGTCCGGATTTATTAACATTCTGACAATTTTTGCATTATTTTACCCAGGAGCCATTTTTCATGCAGAATGACGGATATACACTCCAACACATCAGTGAACGACTTCTTCAACTGTCCCTTTGAGGAAACGCATAAACTTACTATATAGCTCCAAAATGGAGGAACCCTTTATTATACAAATACAAAAAAAACAAAAACACAGAGGAACCGTTTTGGTACCAAGATACAAAGTTCAAGCAAAAAATGTTGGAGTTTTGGGTTACAGTCTAGTCAGTAATGCACAACAGCTTAGCAAAAAGGGTTGTTGGATGAGTAACAGTTTGTAGCTTCTACTATCAAATCTGGTATTTAAAAAAAATATATACAGTATAATAATAAAATATTTAAATAAGGTAACATTTTAATTTAAATAAGGTTAATTGTGTAGTAAATTTCAGTAATCTTTCTTTTTTTTTAATCAGCTTGATGTTTTTTTTTTTCCAGCTGAGCAGCATTCCTTTGCATTGTTTATTATTTGTGTTTGTTTTATGATTATTTTTTGATCAGAGCAGTGAAGTTGTGGTTTCTGATCTGGAACTTCACATTCACATCAGGCATTGTTCCTCTGTCTGAAAAAGCAGGACTTGCACTCTGTGGCTCACCAGGATTTACTCCAACCTGCACATAGACAATAAAGGCTATAATTAACACACAAACCACCGAGTGTGCCGTGTTTAGTCCGGGTTTGGGGAGATTAAGGAACGGTTTTGAGAATTTCATGAAAAAAAGAAAGAAAAACAGAAAATTCCTGTTAGCTGGAAAGCTGAAGAATACCGAGGCCAGGCCAAGTCTAGGATTAATGCAGACTTTTATTAACAGTTATATTTTCCCAACGCCAACTAGGCAAAAACAAATAAGAAGTCACCTCCAATCATAATTCCTAAAGTCTGGATGGTCTGCTGTACTGCATGTATATAGTCATAATCATTCATCAGCCTTACGTAGTCGTGCACACGCACATCGGCATTAGGCCAAGCTTGCACAAGCTCATGGCAAAAACAGTGAAAGTGTGTCTGAAAGATCGTCTCCAAAGTGCAGAAAACCTTCCAGTAACGCAGCTCAGCCACTGCAGCGCCACAGAATCACCCGGCTTCTCTTCTAAACCACTTTCTGTTTGTTTTGGCCTTGATTATGGAACCACTTTCTTTCAAGTCACGAAAAAAAAAAAAGTCGTTTTAAGTTTGACAAAATGTTCTGAGCATGAAGTAAACAATGCACGTCGTGAGCTGTTTAAATTTTTAGTAATAGTAGTAAAGTAAAGGGGGAAAAGTGAACCAGCTCAGTAACTGGTGAAGTGGTGATTAATCCTGCAGGCTGAAGACACACACACACACACACACACACACACACACACACACACACACACACACACACAAAACCTGCCCTGGCATTTCCTGCTTCTTTTTAGCGTGAGAGATAAGTCCTGTTTGCGGGAGATCATTTACTGAGCGCGTGTCTTTCTGTAAGACCACATCCTCTCGTCCTCAGCAGCAGCAGTGTGTTCTGGGGAGATTCTGGTAAACTGCGATCCTGCTTGTGTTAAATTGGAGACATACACAGAAAAAGCAGACTGTTTTATTCTGTAAAAAAGTAACTCAGCAAGAGCAACCCTGCTAATTGCACAACGGGATTAAGGAGAACGCCGTGTCTAGTGCACTACAGGTTGTCGAGTGTCTCCACCGCTTGTTGCACTGAAGGTTTTGGAGAACACTGTTCCGTTCTGCTGTACACTCTATTGTAGCTTGAGTGCCACTAATACCATCTAATCGAAAACTGAACTTACTTTTACTTTTCTTATTATTTTGATTTTCAGAAAATTTGTTCTTCGTATTTAGCTTGACAGTTTCAGTAAACACAGGGCGACTCAAACGTCTTGATCCATAGGCAAAACTATATTTAAATGCATTAAGTTTATTATCACTTTGACTTTTTTTAATTTTATTTTTTATATTATTTATTATTATTATTATTATTATGTTATTATATATATATATATATATATATATATATATATTTTTTTTATTAAAAATATATATTTTTTTATTATTATTATTATTATTATTATTATTATTTTTATTATTTTATTATTATTATTATTATTATTTTTATTATTATTTTTTTTTTTTACAGATCTGCACATTTGAGTTCAGCGATAAGTCTCTTAAAATGTGTTTTCCTCATTTTGGGTTTACGGGATTTTTTTATGTCGTACATGCTGCTCTGATAACTTAATTATGTATAAATTAATAACGCTCTGATAAGCGATTAAATGACCTTGCGTTAAAATACATTTACTTTGTTCTTATTGGCATCAACAAGTCCGTTAAGAAGACAGTTTGATCACATATTTACCTTTTTCGTAATAATATTCTACATTTTTTTGCATGTCTCTGCATGTCCCTAAAAGTCCCTGTCCTTATGTCCTTACAGTGTGTCATTATGGTGTAACTGTGCCTTTAAAAAAACAGACTGAAGTAATGAGTGACATCACAAGCAGCATTTTGTCTCTCTGTAACAGAGGCTGAAACAGCTGCTGGGGTTACATTAAGTACTTACATTTACGTATATTTAGAAAAATGTAGAATATAGTTGATAAGCAGAAACCATTGATTTTCAACAGTTAATCACTTTATTACTAATTGAAGGGCCACCAGGTGCGAAGCAAATGTTAATCTTAACATAGAAAATCTACCGTGTCATGGTCAACTAATCTTACTTTGACAGAACAGACAGAGTGCATGACTGGGAATACATGATATCTGACACAGAGGACTTGGTACATGACAGGGAGGACATGGTACATGACAGGGACATCGTTTGTGGCAGGGAATAACATGAAAAGAAACATAGTACATGACATGATGGACATGGTGCATGACAGGGAGGACCAGTGCATGACTGTAAAGACATGGTGCATGACAGAGAGGACATCCTACATGAGACGGATGACATGGTACATGACAGGATGGACATGGTTGCGTGATAGGGAGGACATGGTGCATGCATGGACATGGTGACTGATAGGGAGGACATGGTGCATGAGAGTGAAGACATGGTGCATTACAGGGAGGACATCAAAACCTAGTCGGTGCAAATGATTTCATTTTCTGTATGGGAAAAAATGCAGCTGTTCAGACCTGCGTGACCAGGACGAGCAAGGCTAACTTCTAAAGACTGCTAACTAACGGGGGTAAAAAGGAAGTGTTTTGAGTTCCATCTAGGAGGATTGAGACAAAGTGGAGCTGAGATCAATTAGATTCGATTCAGTTGCATGGCACTCCTCAAAGTGTGTAAGGGTCAGATTAGCAAATAGATAATAATAATAATAATAATAACAAAGGCAGGGCAAGGAGTACAGAGATAGTCACGATTGTTGTGGTTCTGACCCTGGACAGAAGAATACAGCACCCAGAGAAAGAGAGGGACGTGAGACACAAAGACAGAGAGACGGGATAAATGAAATGTTGTTATTAAACTCAGTGAAAGAGAGAAAGAGAGAATAGGGCAGGAAGGTGAGTCGTAGTGAACACCAGTCCCAGGGCGGAGCTCAATATCTCACAGTGCTTTTTTTTACTTAACCATCTGTCTGTTGAGATGAGCAGGAGCTTTGTCCCACTGCGCCGCTGTCAGACCCACTCATCCTCAGACGTAAGAGACACGGCGTCCTTTAGCAATGTTCTGGAGATGATGTTTTTCTGAAGCAATGCTGTAACCTCAACCTGTTTTATTAACTGACAGTGAAATGTCTCCTGTAATGATTTTCATAATGAAATCAAACATGTTGTTAATGACGGGACAGAATATCTTTCTGAAAATGTAGAGTCTATAATAATTATTCAATCGAAAAGGCAAATTTCCTCAGTGGTTCCTGTAACTCATAAAGTATAGGAAAGTACTGTATATTAGTAACTACGTAGGCTGGGTCCATGTTACAGAAACTTGCTATGGATTCTCTCTCTCTCTCTCTCTCTCTCTCTATGGCACTTATCCTGTACAGGGTCACGACGGCCTGGATCCTGATACACCCAGGACGACACGGCAGTCTATCACAGAGCACACACTCACATTTGTAAATGCCAATTAGCTAAATGTACTGTACATGTCCTCATGACTGCGAGCGGACGGGGATGACATGCAAACTCCTCACACACACACACACACACACACACACACACACACACACACACACACACACCTGCATGCATTCAAATCACCTTAAAACCTTAAACCATTTAAAAAAAGAATTTCCTTAAAACAAGTCAACTTGTCAGGGTTTGGAGTGTCCATGACAGGGTGTACTTACTATTGCAATTTGCTCCTATATTGTCTGCGTGAAATAATTTATTTTAAAAAGTGTTGGAGAGTACTGTAAATAATAAACTGATTAGCATGTTAAAAGAAACAAACAGTAGCAGCTTTTGGTTTAGGAAAATTGATTAAATCTCAAAGTCACTTTACCTTGAAATGTTTCTATAAATCAGAACCAACACTCCGACTCGCGGCGTCTGACTCACAAGCCGTCACAAGCGTTTCACTCTGAGTACAAGAACGCTGAACGTTTCCTTCAGATATCAGAACTCGTGCTGTTCCACCGGTTGATGCAGAGATGATTTCCTCCTTTACTGCTTTAGATTGTTCTGGGCCGGTTCTGATCAGCACACAGAGGAAAGTCCAGGTCTGGTTCTACTATAAGTATATAGTTAACTATAAACTATTAACTATAAACTATTAACTATAAACTATTAACTATAAACTATTAACTATAAACTATTAACTATACTGTATATAGTTTATATAGTTTAACCATATATATATATAAATGTAAATATAGGCACTTTATATGCAATTTATGCAGACAATTTATGTATGTATGTTTTTTAAAGAAATAAATATAATTTTACCTGTGTGTTTGTCTATTTTCCTAAATTCAGTTAAGTTTCTAAATATACATAATTCTGTGTAATGAGTTTACCATAAGTGTACTTTTTTTTTCTTTTTTCTTTTTTTTTTTTTTTTACAAGTAATTAATAATTTTAACCTTTGTGTTTTACTCAAGTGGGAATTCTGCCTTTAATTCAAATCTGTGGTTTCGCATTTTCCCCTTGTGTCTTTATCAACAGCAAAACCAATCTGATTCTTAAAACTTTTTAATGATTATAATTTTCTCAGAAGATCAGTGCTCTCAGTTTTGTAGGTTTTTGTTAATGTTTTATGTGTTTTATTATTATCTGAAACACTCCAGGGTTTAAAATGTCTTGTATTTCTGTTTCACACACACACACGCACACACACACACGCACACACACGTTGATAAATGTACTTCTCCCTTCTGATGTTTTCTTGTTTTCAGAATTGCAGAAACAGACGGAAAGAAGGTTCCTGATTTAGGCTGAAGTTTAACTCATTATTATGTAGGCAGGTACGGAACAGACACATCATAAACACACACACACACACACACACACACACTCAGACCACATACAATCATCCCACCCATACACCAAAAGTGTGTATAATTATCCGTGTCTGTTTAGGGTTCCAGTCTGCACTCTGAGGAAAGGAGTTCCTCTTCCTCCTCCTCCTCCTCCTCCTCCTCCTCCTCCCGTTATCCCTCTTTCCCTCCCACTCCCACTCTCAGCTCTATTACTCTCCCTCCCTCCCTCCTCTCCCTCGCTCTTGCGCTCAGACGCCGCTGTCGAGCTCACCCGCTTCACACACAGACGAGGGTCCTCTGACCTGCACAGACACCCGGGAGAGGAACCGAGGGGGAACTCAGGCTCTTGTGTCCGGAGCACGATGGAGGCGGAGATGTTGAGTGGAAGAAACTCTAAGCGCAGCGTGGCTCCGTGCACGCGCACCAAAGTGGCTCTGATCACACTGGCGTGTTTCTGTCTTGCTCTGATGATTGCTGTCATTGCAGGTGAGTGTCTCTCTCTCTCTCTCTCACACACACACGTGCACATACAAGTGCAAAAGTTTAGACACCCTTCCTATTTTCTTTCTTTCAATTTATATATATATATAAATATTTATGTATGTATATACAGTCTATACGTTTGCGCTCCAGACACAAATCCCCCGAGCTCCTCCTCGGTTCCTCTCCCAGGTGTCTGTATGTTATATGTGATAATATCATGATAATAATCTGATATTATTAATATTGTATTTGTAGAACATACATCACATCATTCTTCTTTTCCAGAAGTGTGTCTATTTATGTGTGTGTGTCTCACATATTCGTTCCAGTTTTGCTGCCAGATTTGATTGGATTGTATTTGATCTGCATAATATTTATTTTTTGCTTTTGCTTCATTATTTATTTTAATTATTTAATTTCTTCTTGTTTTTTTTCCCCCCTCTCTTTTCCTTCATTTCTTCCTGCATTAATGGAGAAAGACATGTTTTTTTTTTTACTGTCTGTGCTGCTAACAAGCTCCTTTTTGTCCTCCAAAAAGAAAAAGACGCCAGTGCAAAAGTTTGTGCTCCCTGTCCATGTGATGTACTGTAAATGATCTATAATTACCCCGGCTTGTGTCATATGCTCGTCTTCACTTATCTCTTTTGTATCTCTGATGGGACGGATCAGAAATCTAGACGCTTAAATTAAAAAATAAAATCTGTTTGTCCCTTAAACCTGTAATGTGTTATTAATTTAAACATTAATTTAAACACATAAAGATAAGTGGGAATATAAAGATAAAGATAAGTTTGTAGGAAATTCTGGGAACGTTAGCGAGTCCTGAGAAGGCGTGCTGTGTAATATTTTTAACTGAAATAACATTGTGAAACATCTGACGTGCTTTGCTCGGTTATTATAACGTTGACAGAACAAACTTGACAAGCAAAATAAATGACGTCTTCTTAAACTGTAACTTTAAATAAATGGTGTTGTTCTGCTGCGCTCACACTGTGAGCTGGAGGAGGTGTGTATAGAACCCCAGGACTGAGCGGTTTAATATTAGAAACCTTTTTAAGAACAGAAGAACCCTTAAAGATGCAAAGAAGCAGCGAGGAACCTGTTTACGGAGGCGTTCTGACGGCATGCTTGTACTTCTGGGTCCTGAATCAGGTTTAAAGCAAAACTTTTTGCAAAACACTTGCACTTTGCACTGAGCTGTAGCTCCTTTACACACACACACACACACACACACACACACACACACACACACACACGTACGTCACTGTAAAGTCAAAGTGTTTCAGTTCCAGTGGTTTAGGTGTGTGTGTGTGTGTGTGTGTGTGTGTGTGTGTGTGTGTGTGTGTGTGTGTGTGTGAGAGAGAGAGAGAGAGAGAGAGAGATTATTTTAGGAGTGTATGAAGTTACACACACAACCATAAGAGTTGCACAAGACACACACACACACACACACACACACACACTTAAACACACTTACTGAACATTACTGGCTAGTCAGTATTTGGCTTGAAATACGGTATAAACAATACTGCAACTGCATGTTTCTCTATTCTGTGTGTGTGTGTGTGTGTGTGTGCACATGCGCATGTTTGGATTCTGTGTGCAACAGAGCATGAGGTCAGCGTTCCTCTTGACATTCACACCAGGGACAGCTGTTACAGCGTGATGTGAGTTACGGCTTGTTGCTCGCTCTGACACTTTTACTTTTCCCTCCTTTAAGTCTCGCAGAAATCCACCAGCGAGGAATTCTGTCTCACGCCGGAGTGCATCGAAGCAGGTAAGCACGCTCGGGTACAGGTGTGACGCAAATATAAATAAACCGAATGAAAGCAAGCCAGCGCAATGCCAAAGACGTCCACTAGAGGGTTAAGGCTCTTATTCAAATACGTTAGAGCGGTTGCTATAGTAACAACTCGTTCAACTCAGATCCTTTTTTGAAGGAGTCTCCAGTGTCAGTGCTTTGTAATTGTAACTTTAGGTTTTCTCTGAGGAATTTTGCGGGTTTCTCGTTAACAAGATGAGTTTAGCTTATTTCTCTTTTTTTCCTCTTTTAGAAAAAAGAGGTCAGAGAGCAAACAAACATAGCTAAGTGAGAGCGTGAAACATAAAACGTAACTATAAATGGATAGAACTGATTTAATAAATGAATGAGTGACTGTGGAATAAAGGGAATAAAGCATGTGTTGTTCTCGGAAAGCCTCAGGGTGGAGCCTCTAAGGAGCCTCTTCAATAACTCTAAGAACCAGGATGTAAAATGAAGTGAGCATGCTGAGCAAAACGTTTGAAGCTAAAGCATTAGATTGACGTTTTGCACTCGAATGTCGTCTAGCCGGCTCCATCCTTAGCAAGCTGGACACCAGTGTCGACCCGTGTGATGATTTCTACCAGTACGCGTGTGGAGGCTGGCTCAGAGATCACCCCATTCCGGAAGATTCCTCCAGCTACGGGATCTACCCCTGGCTCCGGCAGAACGTGGACCTCAAACTCAAAGGTATAATACTGATACAGATGTTAGCGCTGGGTTTCAGCTACGACATTTTCTAGCTGGACGTCGTCTGACGATTTCTGTCGGTTTTATTGTAGAGCTGCTGGAACAGCCCACGGCGAAGGGAGACATCGAGGCAGTGAAGAAGGCTAAGATGTTGTACCGCTCCTGCATGAACGAGAGTGAGTTCCACAGCTAAATAAATCTGCCTCCAACGCTGACTAACACCAAGGACCTGTGGGCGGAGCTAACACACTCCAGATCACTGATTGTTTAAATTATCAGATAATTATCTCAAGCTTTAAAAAAAACATGCTCACTAGCAAAACTAACAGTTGTTCAACATTAGCTAGTTAAACTCTGTACACTACTTCAATAATTAAGCTAGCTGATTAAAATTTGATACACTAGCTTTTTTTTTACAGGTATAGCTAGTTAAGTGTTTTACATCAGTTTGATGCATTAACTTACTTCTAAAGGTTTATACATTAGCTATTTAGCTATTTAAAGTTTAGCATGTATACTTGTTAAACTAGTTAACTGTTTAATATTCTGTACATTAATTATTTAACTAGCTATCTATTTCATGCTTTGTAAGTTACTTCAATAATGTAGCTAGTTATAACATGTTAAATTAGCTAGGTATTGAATATTTTGTATGTTAACTTGTTAAATTAGCTAGATAATTAGCTGGTTAAGTGTTTGATACATTAACTAACTACTAAAGCTATGTACATAATTTAGATATATTGCCTAGCTTTTCACATTAAATTTAATATCATGAATTTGTAGAACAAGCTAGCTAAGTTACTTTGACAATAGCTATACAAAGTTTGTAGATTAACATGTTAAATTAGCTAGCTATTTAATATTTTATTAACTTGTTAACTTGTTAAACTACCTAAATAGTTTAATTTTGTTTATTAGTTTAACAAATTAGCTAGCTACTTAAGGTTTTGTGCATTTGTTTGATAGATTAGCTTCTTAGACTTTTTTTTTTTTTTTTTTTACAATTGTTTGATCAATCCATTGTTTTTTTTATTTTTTATTTTGGTTCATTAATTTGCTAGGATATGCTAAGTAGTAGTGAAGCATTTGCTCTGTAGCATTCAAGTGCTAGCTAATTGTATGTTGTATGTATGGAATAACCTGCCTGATTAAACCATTTGAATAATATATATTCAGATACTTTAAATTCTCCACAAACAAAACCACAGGTTCCTGCTAAAGAATTAAAACTAGATTCAATTAGGTGTGAATTTCCCGCTATGTGTTTTATTTACATGCTAACGCTCGTACATTGTCTCTGTCTAAGCTGCCATCGAGCTGGTGGACTCCAAGCCACTGCTGAAGGAGCTGAAGAAGCGTGAGTTCCGCTGGCCCGTCCTGGGTGAAGTTCATGGTACTGACATGCAGTGGGACCCGAGAAAGTTCGACCTGCTCCAGACGCTGGCTCAGATCCGCACTCAGTACAGCAAATCCGTCCTGCTGCGGCTCTACGTCTCGCCTGACGACAAGAACTCTCAGGAGTACATCATCAAGGTGAGGCTGAGGAACCCGAGCACGAGGATTCAGCTAGAACTTTCACGAGGTCCTTCAGGAGATGCTTTAAAATGTGGAATTCACTAAGCATCGAAAAAGAAATTTAAAGGGAGGGAACATTGAATAAATAAATTAATTTTAATGAGTAAAACTTAATTGATTCATGTAATCATGACACAAGGGTGTTCAGTAATTTTCCTCATTTACGTATTATATTTTCCTTATTTTTAAAATTCTAGTACTGATCCTAAATTATAAAGAAAAAGTCTTTTTGTTTAGTTTTATTTGAATAAACATTTGTAGTACTAGTTTTAAACCAGTAATAGGTTAAATATAATATTTTTGGAGCAATTTTGGGCATTTCACAATGTAGAAAATTATAACATATTATTAAAGATTTATTGTTTTAAAATGACTGTTTTATTAATAAAAA
>QNUK01000319.1:0-132500 GCA_013621035.1 Clarias magur | reverse complement strand
TTTTAAGCAAAACTGTGCTATTACTCTACTATTTAAACCTACACACTATGCTCTTACTGGTGGAATGAGCAATCAAAAAGGATTGGCCACCAGCTTGGTCAAATTTAGCCATGAAACCTACATCTAGGCATTTGGCAGATGCCCTTATCCAGAGCAACTTACATTTTTTTTTTTTTTTCATTACATCTGAGCAATTGAGGGTTAAGGGCCTTGCTCAAGAGCCCCAACAGTGGCAACTTGGTGGGTGTGAGGTTTGAACCTGGGATCTTCTGAACCATAGTCCAATGCCTTAACCTCTGAGCTACCACAACCTCCTAAATCATCCAACCTTAATACTGTACATTGTGAAAGATAGTGGCATAAGAATGTGGCTTTTTTAGTGCTCAAAGAAATATTTTTTGTCAAATGAGAAGAGGTCCTATCTATAGGTTATTTGAAACAATACAATAATAGGAAGTAAGTTACTTGCTATTTGCCGTATGGTAATTACACAATATAATGAGCACCATTTACAGTATCAGGATCTACAGTGATAGCTTGTCATGATACTGAAAGGAAGGACAAAAAAATCTACCTAATAGTAATTATTTGCCATTACTTGGTTAACCATCATGGTTAGAGTTTAGAGCTCGAGGTATCACTGCAGGTATAAAACTATTTTGTGTACAGAACAGAATAGCTGAGAATAATAGAACATCAGTGTCTCCAGTCTGTAATCATGCCATACTGTATATTTTCCAAATAGCAAGCATAGACAAAAAAACTGACTGGAATTAATGATTGAGAAAATAAATATCTTGTTTATGTTTATTACACATAGCTAATTAACCCTGCGTGTAGAGCAGCTTTGTGATTCAGAGGTTAGCTCTGTTGCTAAACTTTACCAGCATTGTGGGTTCAAATCTTGCCAACTGTCTGTGTATGGAGTTTGCATGTAATTTCCATGGTTTGTTGGTTTCCTTCAAACCCCTCTACACCAACCCCGGACTGATGTTTCCAAGTTTGCTTGTGGTATATAATTAGGTGTGTAAATGTATGTCTGCATCTGTGCCCTGTTTTGTTTTGGCACCCCATCCAGGATGTTTCCTGCTTTGTGCTCCCTGGGATACGCCCCAGGCCTCCTGCCACCCTACACAGGATAAGCAGTATAGAAATTGAATGAATGAATGAACCTGGAAGGGAACAGTCAAATGTAATCATTTGTTAGAAAGAAGCCCTGAGACAACAAGAGGAAGTAACCTTAGGAGAAAAAGATAATAATCTATAACACATTTCTTTTTATAAATTTACAGTGGTGGCCAAAAGTATGGAGACTAAAGTAAAATTCAATGTTTTTAATGACATTTATTACAACAATGACAATTAATACAATCATAAAAAACAATGTATTTTATGCAATAAAATTGCTGTACAATATAATCAATATTTCATATAAAGTCCTTTATTGTCCAAAACCTGCTTGATCCAGTTTATTCAAATGAAAAGATGCCTGCAGTACTCTGGTGTCACTCTCTCTCACCTATGCCTGCTTGTGCACTTCCTGAAGATCATGTACAAAACATTGCCATTGAAATTCACTCTATATTCACTTGATAATTCACTAGTTTTCGCCATTTGTGTTTGCAGGGTTGAATACTCCGTCTTCAGAAAATAAAAGTTATATATTTGTTCCATCCATTAACTAAACAAGTTGATTGTAATTATCAGCTGATTTATTAAAATATTATTGTAACTCTTCCGACAGAAATTCCAGAATGACCTCACCTGTTTTGTGGTGATCCCACGACCACCACGTTGTCCCTGTTGGGCTTGTGAGCAAGGCTCTTAACCCTCAGCTGCTCAGATGTATAATGAGATAAAAAGTAAGTCGCACTGGATAAGAGTGTCTGCCAAATGCCTAAATGTAAATGTGGATGTAAAGGGAGAACTTATTATTAAGCGATATCACACAAGAGGGTGTGTGTTGTGCTGAAGGAATCACAGCCGTGCCAATATTCCGCACAACAGCACGGCCTTGAGTGTGGTATTGCTTTCTTACAACAGTTTCACAAACACCATTTATTATAAATGGATTATGACTTGCTTGCTTATTTAACCAGCTATTTTGCCCGCTAACACATATTCTTCCGCAACTGGCAGGAATAATTAACTGTGACTGGTGGAGCTGGCAACTGGTACTATATATTCAAAAGGTGGTGAGAAAAAACCATGGAGGCGTGCACAGTCCTGCAAATCTCTTAAATTTCTCTTTATATTCTCACTTATTCCGCTTTAAAATATCACTTCTGGGTTCATGGGTTGAAACCCAAATAGGGTCAAATGGAAAGCTAGTGAAAGATGTACGGGTACAATCCCTTGTCACACACACCAAGAAGAACCCTTGATCACGGGTTGGGAAGCGAGTTAGGAGCTAGTTAGCTTTGTATCTGTAAATCAAACAACATAGGCATTTCAGAATCACTTAGAAGCAATTAATAAGGCCTCAAAGTGTTGTTTAGGGTTCCAACATTATCAGATGTGATTTTTGCTGAAAGTGTTTCTGTGACTGGTTTTAAATATGGGTTTTGCCAAGCAGCTGCTCTCCCTTCAGTATGGCAGACCATACAGACCTATTATACTTTCATCCACTGTGTGACCAACAGTTAGTGTAGTTAATGGCTGTAGAACACTTGGGACGCTCAGTGATACATATAGTTAAACGCCCCAATGCAGTTACTGTCCAATACCACCAATCATAGAAAACCTCTCGTCCATTCCGATTGCTCGTTCGGAGCTACCTGCTGTGTAAGACATGGCACGTGTTGTTTTATCACTTTTGGCTACCACTGTACACACATCATTAGTGTTCTACAGTACGTCTATACAAATTGTATCAAAATTAGAAATATGTACAGTAATGATTGAGACTGAGCATAAACTTTTCTTGACAATTGTAGTGTTTAGGCTACCCAAGATAACATTAATTTAATTTATAGCCTATTCATGTGTGTACAACCACATCTAGTGTTTACACAGCATTGTGCAAAAATCAAACCACATTGACTGTCTAGTGTTTTTGTAGGCAGAAATGCCTTGTGTATATTAGGGAGGTCAGAAGACAATGGCCAGACTGGTACCAGCTGTCAGGCTAGAATTTTTACAGTAGAGTCTAAAAAAAGCATCCCAGAATGCACAACACCTTGTGGTGACTGGGCTTCAATTTCATGTAGACATCTACATTAAGTTTCACTCCCGTCAGCCAAAATAAAAAAATAAAATAAAAAAAGGAATCCGAGTCTATAGTGGGCACAGGCTCAAACGAAGCTATACAGTCTTTAGTATGATTTATGTATTTCTGCATTTTTAGGCCAAGTGTATATTTCACAACATCTGAAGGTGTTAGTGTTTACGAGCCGGTTTACCTGACATTTGTGCAGAAGCATTAATACACCATATGATTGTACGGGCATCTATGCCTGGGAAGATATTCACTCAGGAACCCAGAGCATGATTCATGCTTTATTATAGATCAAGCTACAGCAGCTCACAGTTTGATGTAAAATGTGGACAAAATACTATATGATGATGTTAGATGACATCATGTATAAGAAGTTATAACATACTATTTGTTCATGATGTCATTTTGGATAGAACTCTGAATGAAATGTATGAACGCACAAATCTGGTGTTTTTCAGATCGGATCACGTTATGTGGTCACACAGTCACCACATCCGACAGACGGTCATGAGGCTTGCATGAGAACGGTGATAAGAGAATTCACATGACTTTTTGCCTCTACATCTTAGGTCAGCATGGGGCAGTGCTAACAATAGCTGCTAAAATGGCTAAAGCGAGGTGTGTGGCTTTCTCCCTTCTTCTGGACCTTACCTGGACTAACTGCTTGTTGTCTCCAGACCAAAATCCCAAGCACTGAATGAGTGGTGGCACAAAAACGATTCGTCTTAATCCAGATTTTCAGAGTCAGATAAAATCAGATAAAAGTCACTTTTTCTGAATTATGATTGGATTGCGAACCATCATGACATGCAAATCTGATCTGACCAAAAAAAATCTGAACTAGACAAAGTGGTTTTTAATGTGAACGTAGTTTGTGGGAGCCTGCAAGTCCTCAGTCTGATAAACTCAGGATACTGTTAATGCCGAGTCTTTACTTCTTCCCATGTCCATATGGGTTTCCCCAGCGTTTCCGAGTTTGGTCCAACTGCCCGAAACATGGCAGAAGACGCATGGTTAACTTCAAATTGCTCTTAGTTATGAAGGTGTGTGCACATTTTGCAGTATGACCCTCGCACCATGACCCTAAAGTGAAAGAAGTATCTGGAGCAGGTCAAATATTGAGACTTTTGATATGCGGATACTGATCATATCTGTATGCCTGATTAACATCTTCAAAAATAATAATAGGACTAAAAGTCATAATAATGCTCATAATGCCGGAGGTTGTGACTGCAGAATGGTTCATGCATGTATACGTGCTGGTGTGTGGAAACATATGTGAAGCAGTGAAGTGATGGAGGGCCAAGCGTGACAGGTGGACAGACATGATAAGGAGCGAGCACTACCACGAAGCACCGAAAGCTCTAGGGAATATCCAGCTGAGAGCTGCTAATAGCTGATACTCATCACTGATAGGGACTTCCTATCTCTCCTCTTTCTGTCTCTGTGGACTAGTACACTCATTCAGGTTAAGCCTAAATTCTCCCCATTTCTGAAAGTATATCTAGTATAACAATGACAAGACCTTTCGCGTTAAGGATTTGTCACAGAGGTGTAAACAAAATGCCCTTTAGCTGCTAGTGTAGGTAAAACGAACATGAGTGGGAGTGCTTTGAGCTTTGAATGATCTTGATGTGAAAGAACTGTAGGCTTGTCATACTTTTTTTTAGACTGAGTGATATGATCCTTCTTTTTTTCTCTAAGCAGTTAATAGAAGAGTCCAGAAATCGCATGTATGCATTGGCATAGATCACATCCTCGCTTGTTTATATTTAGTTGTTTGCTGTTTGTTGTACAGTATCTCTTGTGCAGGGTAATCTATCACGATCGTGACAAACAGTGAGTCAATCAGCAGTGTGGGAGGCAATGTGTCACAAACACACAACGCCATCTGCTCGGAGTTTGTTCAACAAAGATCGATTGTGCTCGAGGACGCTTTTCCCTCTCGCGCTTTCTCTCCCTCCCTCGTCCTCTCGCCTCCTCTCTTCTCCTTTTGTCCGCTCCGCGCCGAGGAAAATGTGTGATGCCAAAAGACGCACTGCAACAAGACGACGGACAGCTCAACTGATAACAACAACAAGAAAAAATGATACTTTTTGATACCACTTTCTGCTCGACCAAGTTTTCCTGATCATACTTTTTTTAGTCATAATTACCAGGGAACGTTTGAGTTATGCAATCGTGTTAATCTTTTTAATCTTTTTAAAAAAGATTTCTGGATAAAGATGTGTCTTGTTTATTGTTAAACGCTGATCAGTATTGGTACAACCTAGCTTCACCTACCTCTACATTTGCAATGTTCTGTAATATACGCATCATCCATACCGCTGTTTTCTGTATTCAGGGTCGTGGGGTGGGGG
Organism: Clarias magur; assembly: GCA_013621035.1. NCBI lineage: Eukaryota > Metazoa > Chordata > Actinopteri > Siluriformes > Clariidae > Clarias > Clarias magur. The sequence goes on along the minus strand of QNUK01000319.1, from coordinate 126,923 downwards.
GATGAGGGGGCTATCCCAAGAGACACATGCTCATATTCACACACTATGGGCAATTAGGGAACACCAATTAGCCTAATTTGCAGGTCTTTGGATGGTGGGAGAAAACCCATTAAGCACGGGGAGAACATGCAAACTCCATGCACACAGAGACGGGAATCGAACCTGGCCGAAAACCCAACCCGGACCCTGGAGGTGCAAGGCGACAGTGCTAACCACTACACCACCGTGCCCCCACACCTAACATACTAATAGAGAAAAACATTTCTACCAAAAGTGTTAGCCTACCTTTGGTTTTTGAAAGATAGAATTACTTTGATAAAATGACATTGGACCGACACTGACTAAATTACATTAGCATAACTTTGAACAAATGACCCCGACACCATATGTACGATTATATAAAACGTCAGAACAACATTTAACCTTTTAAAGTATTTACAGTACTGTGCAAAAGTCTTAGGTACCATGTGTTTCTACTACAAACTTTTCTATGGATATATCTATTTTTTAATTTTTTTTAATATTATTATTCAATTGGTTCAAAAATAGTTTCAGATGTCCAAACATTAGTATTACAACAACACAAAAATAAAGGCTACAGAAAAATATTTGTGTGCCAGAAAAGAATTACTGTATACAGTATGTGACCACTTTTCAGACAAAAAAGGTGCCCTATTGGGTTTTGCTTGCGAGGTGCAACAGTCAAAATCCTCAGAAGAACTGCAGGTGTTTCTGCAAGACGCTCAGTAAAACTTAGCAGCTAATGTCCTTATAGAACTCGACAAATTGTACCTGAGACTAAAGGGTCCTCAAAGTGCCGTCACGCCAAATGACCTGTCTGAGTCCTTAATTAGTGTTATCTGGGCTTTAGCGGGTATTTATTTATTTATTTATTCATTCATTTATTTGTGGGCAGATGTGTTCTATATGCCTTCCAATAAATACATAAATGTGCCTAATGCTTTTAGTCCAGAGAATAGTTTGTTCATGCTACATATAAACAGAAGCTGGAAGCTGCACAAAATAGCTCTTCCAAGTCGGAGTACAGATTTACCAAACCATTAAATTGTGAAACAGCTATGAATACATCAGTCTGAATACATGCTACAAATAAATATCAATATTCCATTGTTTTGACTTATTCCATATTTGGAATGCCATTTTATTCTAACTTGTAAAAAACAACCTAATACCTTTTGTTAGTTTGATGTTGTGTTTTGGATGACAGTCTTACAACCTAATCAAAGGAGTTCCTGGGAGGCCAGTGGGAGGCCAGTGCACCACCTGCATTAGTGTAGCGAAAGTGAAATTTGCTCTCAGGACTGTGTTCTGTAATTCTACACATCAATAGTCCTGTTTTCACTTGAACGCCCCTTATATATGACAACATCTAACAATGTGGAAAGAGGCTGCAGGGTGGTCTCCTCCAGGTTTCTCATTATGTACTTTTGAGTGTGGCCTCCTTCCAGTTTTCACTTTCATTAGCCAAAACCCAAATCTGTCTTTGTCTCATCACCTAATGTAAAATTCACTCACGCCTTATAAACACAAGCCTTATCCTCATTTTTTGCACTGAACAGCACCGGGGAGTCATTTTCTTTGTGATCAATCTATTTTTATTTGCTCATTTATACAATTTATAACTTTCGCGAGTGTGTAAGTGTAAGTCGTCTTGGTTGTAATAGCATGATGCAAGAGCATCACGGCCATTTCATCTGCTTACAAAATTAATCAATTTAGCTCAAGTCCTGCTGATCACTGTCCGGTTTAATGTTCGAATCGTATAAGAATTCACCTCAGGACACTGTCGTGAATAGATCCGAAGCTCTTCAGGCACCACAAATGTAGTTCTACATGCTGTCTGTTGCGATGTACAACACCAACTCGCTAATGTAAAGTGCATAATGTAATTAAAGCATGGCGTAGCAAGCACTGTTAGGGCTTTGGTAAACAAGTCGCAGCTCTTTACACAAGAGTCGACATGGCGGAGACTTGACATGAATAACGTCCACATAGGCCGTTTGCCCCGGAGCCGTAGGTCGGGACCCGTTTGAGAAGAGCATGTTGCACTGGTGGATGCACCAGTGCGAGGCTACCAGTCCTCTCTTTGTTCAGACGGTCTGCTGCATAATGCCCTTTGACTCTCAACATGCCAGTTAAAAGGGATATAGAGAACGGACAAGAGGGGACTGCGTATGGTGTTGTCTAGAGAGCTGGACCCGTTTTGTTGACTGAGACATCCGTGCATGAGCCCAACTGGAGCCAGAGTCCCCCGTAAAGCCAGGGGTCCTACCCCCATCAGACTCGCCATTGACCCTTGTTGTGGTGTTTACACCCAGGCAGGTGCATCCATGATGGCGGGCTGCACGAGCGGGCATCCATCAGGGCAGCCATGGCCCTGGAGGGAATGTAAAGTGGGGCTCCTACAGCATGAGGGTGAGGCCCCTGTCTGTTCACCTGCCACATAAGGGCACACCAAGGCCTATGGGCACAGACGGCCTCTCCTAGCCTGCTGCTCCCCATGACCTCTGGGGTCAAGGTGCTTTCCTTTCATTCGCTCAGGAAAATGGTGTCATTCTGTGGACGGATCTAATACATGTACACATAAGGTGTCACATTTACTTGATTTTTTTCTTTTCTTTTCACTTTGCTGTTTTGGTTGATCGCTTTGTACATGAATGGGTCAACCGGTTACTGGTTACTTTCAAACACTTCCAAGAGTTCAGTGTATAAATATTTAAGCCTGAGGACAAAATAAGGACAAGAATATTAAAATATGTTTTACTGTCAGTGTCACAGACATTCCTTCAATATCACACACAAAAAAAAAGGAAAGACACTGCGTGATAAGAAGGTAAGAGAATTCTAGGAATTATGTACAAGATATGTGCGTCTATTGATTAACATTTATTGTTTAAAGTGCTATATACTGTACAGTACAATAAAATCATTAGTGATTATTAGTGAAAAAGGAAACACATGCTTGTTACTACTGTAGGATGGCATCCTTATCTTATGTATCTTTCAACTTTTGTTTGTTTTTTTTTTGTTTGTTGGATTTTTGTAACTTACAGTAAATGAATTAAAATAGAATTAGTTGTCTCGTCAAAATCCACTCAGGATGCAAACTTTAGCATTTAACTGTACTGTATGTAAAAGCAAAAAAAAAAAAAAATCAAATATGCAGAATAATGAACAAACATAAGAATGCGATGCTATCCAGCATCATGAGAGTTGTTTGCTTTTTTTTTTTTTTAACACCCAAAAACCTCAACACTTTTCCCTCCTGGGGAAATGGCCACACTTCTCTGGGCTCTGCCTATGAACAAACATCTGCTGTGGGAGCGAGGCGAGCTCCCTTGACAATGCTCCTTTAACAGATCCACCCTTCTTTCATGCGATTTAATCGTGTGTTAAATGGAAAGAGCCGTAAAAACACTCCAAAAATGAACCCAAAGTCCAATAACAAATTTGCAGATTTTTAATGAAGGGTTCTCCTCACACCCCCTTCTTTCATGCTGGTGCGTATCGTTCTCCGATTTCTCCTCAGCACCTCAGAATTCCTCTGTTATTTCACTTTCTAAACACCTGCTTTGTCCCGTTGATAATTATAACCGATGCGTTTCCTTTCCTATCTCTCTTTTTTTTTTTTTTTTAATCTGCTCTAATAGCGCTCAAGCTGAGGTGCTTTGCAGCTAATAATTACAGAAGCTGGCCTGGGGTTTGGCTCATCTCTGCTGGTGGCTCTGTGCTGCGGTCCTGATCACAGCTCCACAGCGCTAACATCTCAACTGGGAGAACTCAACATCACGTCCGTGCCTCTCGAAGCCTCGCTACAGCTGTCTCTCAGAATTCCAATCTCCCCGGAAATGCAATATTCATCCCTGTTTAAGGACATTTATTTTGGAGATCTTATTACAAACTTGACCTTAAAAGAGAAGAATTAATAAGATGGCAATATATCAGGAAAAATAAACTGGTCCTTGAAGCCCTGAAGGAAGAGCAAACAAATCGCTGGCACAGATCTCACCTCTGGGATTTTTTCCTCTCCCTCTCTCCCTCGCTCGCTCTTCTTCCTCCTCTCTAGAAGTTAACACTCGCACCGCATCATTAGTAAGGCTGCTGTTTCTTCTCAGATCAAATGCTGTTTGCTTTCTTTTTTTTCTCTCTCTCCAGAATCACTAGAAAATCTGTTCATTTTGAAACCCTGAGGGTTTGCCCAAAGGCTTTAAAAGCATAAGCACGTCAATCCGTGCATGTCTAAAGCACTCTCTCAGGCTGCATATTAAAAATAATCAAATAAATAAATACAGTGAGCGTTTAAACGGTAAATAGTCTAAATCTTTGGTGTTTGAAGAGCAAAGGAATGCTGATGCGGGTGATGCTACGTCTCAGACGAAGGCATCAAGGGGGATACAAAACTCCGCACTCTAAAACTGCGGCTTGTACGTGTGTGCATCGAAAAGAGTAAAAAAAAAAAAAAACAGTCAAAAGTAGGTGTTTGCATGAGCGAAACACTTCTTTGAAGACTTCCTGACCTGACAAAAATGCTGAAAGTATTTTGAAGATGGGTGAGTTCGGGTGTTTAAATGGCTGCTCGTTCTTTTGAAAGGGAATTCTGTGCCCTGTTCAAATCATTCCGAGGGTGCCACTACTTTTTTCTTTTTTTTTTGAGAAAATGAATGGACATGAAACAGCAAAATGAAAACGTAACTCTGTGTGTGTGTGTGTGTGTGTGTGTGTGTGTGTGTGTGTGTGTGTGTGTGTGTGTGTGTCTAAGAAAAGTAAGAGTGTGCTCGTTCTCCAACTCGGTCCTGTCCTCTCAATGTCCTCTCCCAGCGCCCCAGAGTCACGCATCACTCATCTTGTCACATTGAACTCCAGATGCTCCTACCCAGGAGAACCATCCAGGCCCTCTCATCCCTCTTCATTCCCTCCAACAATTTAGTAATGAAATATTGATTTTTAGTTAGATTCATATTGATGCTATTAGCTTTGCATTGATAAATCACCCGTCGGTGGCGGAGCAAGTGTTTGCCATGCCGAGAGCTTGCGAGATTACAGTCAAGTCATTGATGTGTTAATTTGATGGATATCTTTGATTTCTGTGTCGTTTTTTTTTTCTTTTCTTTTCTCTTCTTTACTTCATCCTCCCACCTCTTTCTGCAAACTGTGTTTCATAACAATGCCTGAGCAGAAATCACACTGAACTGAATTTATGGGACTCCATTTCCTTGGGAGTGCCATTAGCCTCCATCTGTCTGTCTGTTTTTTTTTTGTTTTGTTTTGTTTTGTTTTTGTTTTTTTCCTCCCTTCCTCTCTTCTTTGGCTCGTCCTCGCTATCTCTCTTTCTTTATCTATCTATTTTTACACCTAGGTGATATTATATTCTTCACGTCTTATCACCCACTCAGTAACACACTGTCAGCTTGCTAACATCCCAATTAGTGTCTTTAGAGAGAAGCACAGTACAAACAAAAATCGCTCCCAATCTGCTTATGGAAGGCCAGTCAATAAGCAGTGCAGACAGTATTGACCCATGGATCTTACTTAACAGGAGAGTTCAGTTACAGTTGAATTTAATGAATATGAATGACTGGGTGTAATTTTTGTACACGTCTATGTTAAATCACACTTAATTCGGGTCATGGATAGATTGTAAAGGAAATGATAGGACTTTCAGCTAAGCACCTGCTTTCTCTCTTCTATTTTTTTTCTTTCTCTTTTATGGCCCACATTTAAAAAAAATATATATTACTTTTGCTAGACCACTACTGCAGTGACATTTTGATTAAATTAATTTGAAATTATTACAGTGATGTTTTAAAAATGTCCTCTCGTTATATGCGATTAAGGACAATTACATTTTTGTTCCTCCCAAAAAAAGACCATAATTACAATTTTTTTTTTTTTACCCCACCACATACACACACATATATGGGCCAGATCAAGTTTGCAGTCTTTAAGGCACCAATTTCATATAATCGATCCGCACCCAAAATGTCTCTGCGTCTGGCATTTTCAAAGCCAGCTTTAAAGCCTTCGTGTCCGTCCCAAACTAAGAAAGACGAATACAACCGGAGGACCTCATTATGTGGCACCGTGGTTCAAGGCTAAAGACTTTATCCTGATTCACTGGCCAACAACATGGCGTCAGTTCAATAAAGAACAAGGTTACAAAATGGTGCATAGCGTCCGGCAAGTGGTCATGTGATTCCACGGCTGCAGTGCACTTATAGCTCGAATTATTTTCTATATTTCAAACAATATCTCAGTTTTTACATTTTACATAGGACAGCTGCATGCTCCGGAGAAATCTCTCTCTCTCTCTCTCTCTCTCTCTCTCTCAATGAATTAGCAAATATAGTTAATGTGTTTAACTGGCATACATGCCATGAGGGTGTTAGCAGGTTTCTAATAATGCACTTAATAAAAAAATAATAATAAAAAACTATTGTTATTATTTAAATAGGGTTGTGCGCTCAAAGTACCATAATCAGTCATCATTTCACTTAAAAGAAAAAAGAAAGAAAGAAAAAAAAAAGGGAAAAGCTTGGACTTGGAATATTCAAAATATTTTTTACAGGCGAATGTGGTCTGGTGTGAACTAAAATGAACAGTACGATATTAATAACAGATCACTAACAACTCATGGAAAAACATGTTTAAATGCGAGATGATAAATGGATCCAAACATTATTGAAAAAAGTTGCTGTTTAATGATTAAGAGCCAGTTTATTGTTTTAAAAAAGTGGAACAAGCTACGACATTGTTTATCTGAATTATTATTATAAAAAAAAAATTTAACATCACAAAACCTTGCAATTTTAACAGGCCTGTGTAAACTTTTTATATCACTGTATTCGTAAATATTGTATCAGGTACAGGGACTGGACGGACTATGAGAGCCGAAAAAAAGTCCTTCAGGAAGCCTGGAGAACTCTTCCTCAACACTACATTAAAAGTACAAGAAAGTTTGGCTATTTGGAGGCAAAATATGAAGAAATCTGTGGTGGCCCCCCTGCCACCCCGTAATGAATCTTTTGAATCTTTTTAATGGAAATTGGTCACAAAAAAGACAAACAAGTAATACTAAAAACCTGTGTCTGGACACACAACTGTAAATAATTTAGTTTAGGCATTAGAACAGAAACATAAAGTATGTATTAAAACCTTGTTATAATGATATTTTATCACACCAGTAATAAAATCTCTCGACAGCTCTATTTATATCTCTATTTTTTTTTTCTCATTTCTGTTTATCTCATGACTCCTGTAAAGAATCTAAGTACACATATCAAACTTCTTTTATTTTTCAGAGACTTTTAGCTATATGCTTGCTATACAGTATGTGAGAAGAAGAAATGTTCCCTTTTGGACTTTGTTCCTGTCAATGTTACTTTCTGTTTTTTTTCTCTGCTTTTCACATATAATAATAATAATAATAATAATAATAATAATATTCTTGTTGGTGCTGGAGCTTGAACCCCCGACCTTCCGATCAGTAACCCAGTACACTTAACTGATTGAGTCACATATAAGATCTACATGAGTTTTTGTATTACTGTCATTTTTTGACTTTTTGTCCCTTCTGATTTCTCTTAAGATTTCTTCCTCATGTCTTCTCAGGGAGTTTTTTCTTTGCCACTGCCACCTCAGATTCCTCATTAGCGATCTAAATCTACTTGATGTTACCTATTGTTTAATTTTTTTTTTTCATTATTCAAATTGTAACACTAACATTTCCAGAATGGTGCCGAATTACAGCACCCTGACCTTCCAAGCTGATATATGTTATCCAGATAGAACAGATGCCTAATTCTTATTCGCAACATCCAAATGGGAGTTCATATTTCCCACAACAGAGTCCACAAACTCCACAGATCTTTATTATTTCATAGTGAGGACAGTGAGTGTCTACAACAACCTCATAAAAGTCTTGAAGATATGTTACCATGAATTTAAAAAGAATATATGCTTTGCAACACTGACGCGGTACTGTCAGAGTAAAAAGCTCTCTCTCTGGGATAAGACGGAGTGGCTCGCCTTGCTGTTGTGTTGATATCAGACACAGGCTCTTCATCAGAAGAGTAATAGACCCGTGAAGCTAACCAGGAGGCCCAAGGCTGTTTGTTAGCTCCTAACAAGGTGAGCTGGCTTCCACTGAACAGCACACCAGCACCACAAGATTTATTATGGATCCCTGTGTCTGCCGGCCAAGTACTTCTCAGTACGGATGGGCTGAGTGTTATTAGAAAGTTTTGGACCTTTATTATCTCAGCATTTTTATGAAACTTTACAGAGACGGTAGATCGGGTGTGAATAGATGATGGATGCGTACGAGGATGGATGACGTTCTGCCTCTATATAGTGATCAGTGTATGAAGAATGTGTAGGAACAGGCTTACTGAAATCTCCGTTTGAAGGCCAAGGAGATGGATGTTAAGTATATTGGTGTTCAAATACCGTATATTGAGCTACATGGTAAATATACACAGTAAACTCAAGTATGCAAATAATTAAGGTTAGCATAGAATGAAGTGAGACAGATTTTTTTTCTTTTCTTTTTTAACTCAGCTTAATCTTCTTCTAGGAAAAATTCTGTTCCGTCTTGGGCTCTGATCCCTCGTTCAATACAGTTAGCTGGTGTCATCCAGCGGTCAGTCTCAGAAAAGGAGGGGGGAGTGTTTTGGAAGGGCTTTCAGCAGTGCTAATCGTCTTGCTCACTGTCAATCGCATGTCAATATTAGCAGCCTGGCCCTCATCCATCAAAGCAGTCACTGATGGCTCCCTTGTTAGTGCTGATCACCTGGCCTCAACCGCAGCAGCCGTGGCATCATCCATCACTCACCCCGTACCCGTTTTTCTACCGCTAGTGGCTAATGGCTGCTGCTCAATTGTCTCCTTTACCCCGAGTGCTACAAAGTTAGCAGAGCTGCGGGGCGATGACAAGGGGGAAATCGAGAGGAGAAACTCAAACCTTTCAAGTGTGTGCACTGAAGTAATGAGCCATGGCAGCCACATATACCTGAGCCTGCTTTGATAAAGGTGAGCTGACGTGTCGGGGCCAGATTAGCGCTTTCCGTGGCCCAGGCACATGTCCATCTATCATCGGGATCCGCTTGGGAGGAGAGGAAAATGTTAGCAGAACGTTAAGCAAGCCTAAAGGGAGGGCAGAGGGAAGTGTTAGAACAGGAGCTAGTACTTTGTAGTCATCATTAGGCCTCCAAATAGGACGTTGGTGGCCAGAAGGCTTCTGATCTCAATTTCAGCTAGAGCAGCCCCCAGTATTAGTGAAATATGATACGTGTCTGTGGGCTATTCATTCTCCGTGTCCATCTGTATTCATCTTCCCTTCATTTCTCCATTTTCTTTTATCTCGCCAATAAAAGGAACAGGCAAACAGATATTCGAGAACAATAGCCGGTGCTGTGTTGCACTTGTGCAGTATAAATTTTCTTTGGTGGTTGTGTTGCTGGACCGCAGCATCCGCAGGATGATTAATTCAAACTTAACAGCAGAGTAGACACTAATATTCATCACCTTGCCCGCATAGCACGGGAACGCCAACCTAGACACTCTAATTCGTCCATGCGCACTAGGCTGTGTTATAATACAGCTGGCAAACAAATAAAGTGTGGTATGAAAGGGGGGGAAAAAAACGTGTATTAAAAAAAAAAAAAAAAAAAAAAGCAAAAGTGGTTGTAGTGGTTACTTAGCTGTGGTTAATTCCATGCTAACAAACACATCTAGGTAAAATGCTAATATTTATATTCCCGATTAGCATAAAATGCAGATTTGAGTGCGTTCTGTCCTATAGGGCAATATTGTGTATTATGTATCAGTTTGTGCTCTATTGTGTTGTTCAGACATTCAGTCAAAAACAAATCCTCATTGTTGAATAGGGGAAGCATCGCTAACATCCGTTTTAGCTTTTAAATTAGCATTTATATTTTATGATTAAGCACAGCTCTATAACAGAAAAATAAGACTTTACCACACAGATTTATGTGCTGCTATAGAAATGTGTTCTAGTCCCACAATCCTTTTTTTTCTTCAGGAAAGACGGAACTATTTTGCTCCATTGTTCTTCACATTGTTGTTTGCTTCCTGTTCAAACAAAAGAGACAGCTTATGCTTTAAATGATCTATTCACTGCGACTTTCATGTTCTCATATGTTAATGCACAAAGCCAAATCCACACAAAAATGGCTAAAGAAATATGCGTCTGTCGAATGCCAATTTTTTTTTTTTTTTTTTTTTTTGTCCCTCCTTGTCACCAGGGAGCAAGAGTTTTACAAGCATGCCAACATGGCAGCCCTGGGCATGATTACGAACAAAAATGCTGACTTCATTTTCACGTTTCTTTTCTCTCAATAGCCAGAAGATCTCATCAGCAGTGTTTCTCTTCAGCATCTGTTATGGATATGATGGCCACCTGTCCCGCGTTCCCTGGAGATAGGGGAGACGGGACAGACAATTTACACATGTAAAATGCCAAAATCTGGTGTTCTCACCAAAGTCCTCCTCCTGTTGTTCACAAGAGAGCCACACACCTTTGTGCTGAAGGTGGGGTTTTATTTCATTCTGGGTTACTTTTTTTTGTATTTGTACTTATTCATTTGAATAATTTTGCATTCCTGTGGTTAAGTCATGTATTAACAGTAAAAATTTAAAAAATAAAAATAAAAAAATCAGAGTCACCATGGCTTAAGATTTATTTTATGAAAGTAATCCAAGTTTTTAAACATTAGGCTCATTATTTAACTGTGTACAATATCATGTCTCTTTAGTCAAGGCTTTCAGCAAAAACCTTCCAGCCACAGAACATTAAGGTCTCAAATTATTATTTATAGGTGGACATGTTTTAAGTTAAACCTGTTTAATTTAAGCGAGCAGACAAACTAGATAATACTCATTCTCTCACTCACTTATGCTCTATACCGCTCATCATGTTTAGGGTCACGGGGGGCCTGGAGCAGATCCCAGGAGACTTAGTGCACATGGTGGGATTAGCGCACCCTGGACTCGGTACCATTCCATTGCAGAATGCAAGCACATGCTCCCACACCCCAGGCATTTTGGAAATGCCAATTAGCCCACCCTGCATGCCTTTGGACTGACCGGAGAACCCGGGAAGAAACCAACGGAGCATGGGAAGAACAGTGCTAATCATAGAGTAACTCCACCTTTCCGCCATCAGCTAATGCACATGATTTTAACCATAATTTTGGGTTGTGATTTTATCCACTGCATCAACAAGGAATAAAACAACAATAATGATTTTTGTTTATATGCTTGATAGACCCCAACCAAAGTGTTCTGTTTCGTTTTTTTTTTTTTTTTTTTTCAGAACGTCTTTGTTACCAGCAAAATAAATTATTTCCTTGCAGATTTTGACATACCATAAATCTTCCAACAAAAAGAATATACGATAACCTAGGTGAGTTTGAACCCTGGCTATTTTTAATGCATGCCCCGGATGTGGTTAAACAGATCTGTAAAATGTCTGGGTTTGTGTAAAGTGTTCCCTTGAGCGCGGGAGAAAGAAATCAATGCTCCGCTCTGTTAAATTCCTCCCTTCTGTATTCTCTGTTTGGCGATTTGTTTTAATGTTGACAGTCTTGACAAGCTCAAGAAGGTGAAAATGCCAGATGATGTAGAATACAGTGGGCATGTTTCAAATACGTTCTCGTATATTCTTCTCACCTTGAGGATGTGAGAAACTATTTTTTGTTTGACACCTATGGATATTTTCTACCGCTGGCGTTTAAACTCATCAGCTAATGGTCATTCCTAAAGACGAACAAAACTAATTTATTATTGAAAGCTAAACAGTCGTTTAATGCGGAAATCAATCCTAATGGGCCTGAACGTGATTACAGGCATTAACGCTTTACCTCGTATGTTTTCATATTGTAGATAATGAACAGAACCTGCCATGTTTTTCCAAAATGTATAATTTGAATGGAACTAGGTATTATTTCAGGCTACGGCGAAACATTTGCTCATTTTTACTGGGGTGTCACACAGCCCATACACCGTCACTCTGCAAAAAATAGCAGCTATTGAAGCCGCGGAAATAGTTACAGTGTGACAACTAAACATAGGTGTTCTCCTTTAAGCTGAATGTGAGGCTTTAGGGGAGTTTAAGTACCTGTTGATATGCACAAAAGAAGGACGTGTTAATAGATACTGTTATGTGTAGGGGGGAAGCACGGCGTGTTGGCGTTCAGCTAGGCAGATTGCTGTCGGGCTCACCGTAAGGCGGCAATAAAGAGTTAATGACATGCTGTGCCTGCCTCACGCCTCCTCTGCCTCGGCTCCCTATTGTAAAGGCCCGCGCAACACAAAGCCGCCAAGAGGGATAAGCAGACAGAGACGACGGGGCTGCCAATGAGCAGGAAATGAAACAAAGAGACGGGGGATGGCCTGATAGCAGTGATTATTACCCAAAATATAATATAAAGATGACAGAGAGCATGAGAGGGAGGAGGACAACCATGCCACCCACTTAGCCCCTTATAATGAAAATGAGGAAGGTGCAAATACAAGCAGGAGGAGACAAGCCATTTACATGACAGTGTATATGTGTGCCGAACATCTAAATGTCCCACTGAACTCCAAGCCAAAACGGATAGGCCCAGTGTGTGTGTGTGTGTGTGTGTGTGTGTGTGTGTGTGTGTGTGTGTGTGTGTGTGTGTGTGTGTGTGTGTGTGTGTGTGTGTGTCGGATTTCTTTTTTTTTTTCCATCTTCTGGATGCATGCCAGTGAGGCAGAGTTAAGCTACAGCTTTTAAAAAGCCAGTTAGTCCAGGCAGTAAAGTGTATACAAGCTCTCTGCACTCTCATAACACCGAATGCCAATGTATGTGGATGATCAATGTGCTTTTCTTTCATGAGCATATTTTTTAAATTAACTGACCGATACCGTTAACGTCTCAGCGACATGCGAAACGAGGCCTCGGCGCACCAACAACGAGTTAAATCCCTGGCTTATGAAGATATTACCATGTATTAGCAGCTCTCAGTCTCCCAAACAAATGAAATCCGCAGTAAGTTGACTTTAAATCAATAGTTTTCAATTGCAAGCAGCTGAAGTTTTGGGCCGAGATGAAACAAAGTCGCGGTCCGTGCGTCTGGTGAATAAATCTTAGGGTCGTGCCCTCCACGCGGGTGATGGGAATGTCACTGGAAGAGAGTACTGCAGGAATGAACTCGCGCTGTATTAAGAGAAAACATTACAATTTTTTTCCCCTTTTTTTTTCGAGGTGTAGAGCAACTAGATTAAAAAGGATCAGAGAGAGTTATTTGATTAAAAAAAAGTTCTTAAATGAGTAATAAAACACTTTGAGGCATGCTGTTATAAGAAAGTAATCAATACCGCATCACTGCATTATTGTTACTGTACCACCTTACTGTTCATTTTCAGTGATTTATTCTTCTTATGCAGTACCACAGCAACTCATCAATCACAAATCTTTTATTGATTGAGCAATGATTCAGTGTAGTTTTTACCCATTTACCGTCTGGTTATATTCATTGTCATGAAATATGCATAAGACTTAATAGCAAATAGCAACTTGTTGTCAATTTTGTAATTATTATTAAGTTTAAAGGTCAATGTGAATGATTTGTTACATTCATTTTAGAACAAGTCAAACAACGATTGTGTTTAAAAATTTCTTGCGGACGAAGGCATAAAACCAACTGACATTTACAGAAGACTTTAAACATTTGCAGTGTTGAGGCTTTTAGCCACAGCAGAGCATTTGAATGACGGTCCTGACGCCCATGTGGAAGCCTGATGCTTGATAATCGACAGATAAGAAGAGATGCATCTATCTGTGGGAACTGTACACATGATCATTTACAAACACCACTTGCACGTTACAAGAACCCAGCTAAGAGATATTACCAACCTGTATTGAGGGCATGACCTCTCTTTAAGCCCTTTCCACATGTTTGGGCCATTAAAGGCACCAAGGTACAGAGAAAGTATCCGAGCGCTATTAAAACGTTGGCACAAGTGCATTAGCGTAGCGGGGGACTATATAGAGAAATACAGGCAGCTTTTTTGATCTCATAAATGTATTCTGTTTTTTTTTGCACAATCAAAAAGTCCCGGGTTGACTTGAACGCCCCTTATCCGTTACTAGAAACGTTTTTAAATAGAAGTGCTGTTGTAGAAAATTAATCAGACTTGAGAACTCCACATCTCTATAACAGAGCTGATATGTAACATCTCTCTTACTGAATGCAAGACATCCTAGATCCATTTATGTGCAGACGTTCGTTCAATACAGCGTGAGAAGAAGCAGCCCTCTCCCCTCTGTCTGACCCTCATGGGCATGGTGTTCTATTATGTTTTAATATGATAGGCAGATTCTATTTCCTGTCCATCAATCAGCCACTTAAAATGTGCTGTAGTAGAGATTATGATGAGCAAATTACACATACGAGGGATCTCAGCCTCCGAATGGCTATGGGAGCCGTTAAGAGTATAATTAACCTTGTGTTAAGTGGCATTTGCTAATGATTAATGCGCAGTATTAAAAAAGGTAGATTGTTTCCAACAATGAATATCTCAAACACACTCAGCTCATAGGGATAGTTCGACACCGACACACCTCCTTATTTCTACACGAATTGATATTAGAGCCATTATCCTTCTGTGCGCGCGATGTGATGGTAGTGTAAGATGCATTTATTTAGTAAATCAATGAATTATCTGGAACAACAAAAAGCATAATGATTGCTCATTTGTAGCTCAGATAGCATTCAGGTCTATTTAATAAGTTCATTTAAAATAAAATAAGAAGAAGTAACATAATCAGTAAAATGTAGAGCAGGTTAGAGTTAATTAGTATATATATAATATATATATATAATGATCTTGTATATTAGTGATTTCATATTTTAACTTATTGTTATTTGAGAATTGGAATCGAATGCTGTTTTTTTTTCCTTTGAGGAAAACTCCATCAAAAGAAACTCATAAAGGTGATACAGTATGTCTAGAGTCTAATAAATATCAGACTTATTATTATATTATTATTATTATTATTATTATTATTATTATTAATCTGTTAAAAAAAAGGAAGAGCCTGCCAATCAAATGCATTTTGTTTTAAAAATGCCCATTAAATATTGTAAGCTAAAATGGTTAAAGCGAACTGAGATCAAGCAGCATAAACAGATTCCCCAAATGGAAAGCACTTTAACTGCAATTAATCAATAAACTTCATTTCACGTTATCGCATTATTAATGTCAAAAAGCTCAACTCGTTTAACCTGGCTCAGTTCTCTCATCCATTTTGAAAGTGTTTGTGATACATAAAAGCATTGTGCTCCATTTTTTCTTTTTTTCTTTCCTTTATTGGAGAAATAACATACACAAGTAAATGATGCTGGAATGGTGGCCAATGTTTGCTGGCAAATTATCTGGCTCTTTTTTTTTTTTTTTTTTGGACACAATCCACAATTAGTGCACATATTTCCTAAAAATGTTTCAATTGCATCCACAGAGTCCGTAATGAAGAAAAAGAAAAAGGGGGGGGGGGGGGTGAAAGATAGAAAACCTATTATATGTACAGTGTATACTGTACATGTATGAAGGTAGATGTTTTTTCCCACATATAGATATGATATAGGTAGTTCTGTAGGAGAAGTAATTAATGTTTGAAATCATCCAAAGTTTGCTTTCTAGTATCAATAAAATGTAATCAGTTAGTCCGATGGAAGTTTATACTGTATGTTGATTAATGGAGGTAATAGAGTGTAAAATGCATGCTGTATATTCTTCTCTCTTGCTACCTGGTTTAAAAAATATATATTATTATAATAAGGTAAAAAAGAAATTATTCGAATGCTTTTAGGCATTTATATCAAACCAAATCCTGGTGAAAGTCAGGGGGGTGCGGAGTCTGTTGAGGCGTTTGTGTCGAGCTGCCATGTCCCGTCTACCTGACAGGAGGATGTAAAGATTTACCGTGATTCAGCTTTGTCGCAGGCATAAATAAAAGAGAGGCCCTACTCCCTCTCTGTTCTTTTATTTCTCTTCCTCCTGCTTTCACTCACTCCGGCCCTGGCCTCTTTGCTAGCCTTTCATAGAGCAAGACGCCTGTCATTCTAATCATCTTGCTGCCCGTCTTCTGTACCTCCGACTGGCCGAGTCACAGAAAAGGAGAGAGAAAATGACGCCGAAAGAAAGAGAAACGAGGAGCGAGAGCAGCGCGCTGGCTGCCAACGAACATATGCCTTTGTAACAGTCCCCACTTCCTGAGCCCTGAAGCGAACTCGTGATGGCCTTCTCAGCCGTCACTGCCTGCCAGTGCAGCCAGGATCCGTGTCTGTTAAACTCCAGTCTGACTGATGCTGTCAGGAAGCTTTATCCTTATGCTGTAACGTTGATGACATGTGCATAAAAATCATACCTTGAAAAAATAGGAGCTCAGAAAAGGCTACATGCTGCACAAGACATGACGTTCCTCACCATTAACTGAGATCTTGATAAGGAAATCCAAGAGATTTACAGTGTTTAAAATATTAGATTTCACATTTCCTTTTTTTTTTTATTTGTTCATTTGTTTTATTTAACGAAACTTGCTTATCATGTTGTGAATGTTAATCTAACTGTAGAAGTTTCTAGAGCCAGTCTCCGAGACACGAGCTACAGTATGTTCACAGTGTCTCAGCTTGCTATAGTGTGCCATCTGCTGGTCTTCTGGGTAACAAACTCATCATTGTCAGTGCACTCATGAGTCTGCCTTTGTCTTATACAATTCCATAACCATTACTTACCATACCAGTTAAAACTATATCTGCATTCAAGCATATCACATTACAAGGCTTTTCTAAGTGTATGCATGGAAGAAGGTGTTGGTGAAGTGTCTATAATAGCAGCTCTGACAATAGTTTCATCTGTAGTTCAACTTTTAAATGCACTCATTAGAAACCCTTTTTTTAACAGTAACAGTGTATATATACAGGAACTTGTATTGCAGGTGCAAGTAGTATTTTTGGAGGGACTCTGGTGTCAGCATTATGTAACAGTCACACGCAAAGCTGACGGTTTGAACGGCCTTCAAGACACAGAGATTTAATATTTGATGGTAACACGACATGCCTCCTTTTTTCTTATTAACTTCACAAGAGAGAAAAACAGGTGTGGTGCAATGTGCTGTCGTTGGAAAATAATCCCTGTTGCATAGTACTCATTGAAAATCGCACTATTCATATGGAATTCATAGATTGCGGCTAATGGATGATTCTTTAAACTAATAATATATCATACTTTCATTTAATGGCTAGACATCAGGGTCAGAGCACATCCAGATGGACAGGACTTGTGGAGTGTACCAGGTATGCAGTGGAAACCCAGGTATGCACCCAAAGCCCCAACCCAACCCAACCCAACCCAACCCATTCTTACTCATCGTCTATACCGCTTATCCTATATACAGGGTCACAGGGATCTGGATCCTATCCCAGAAGACCTAGGGCATAGGTGCCAATCCATCACACAGGCACATTCACACACTATAGTCAACGTGGGAACGCCAATTAGCCTAATATGTCTGTCTTAGGACAATAGGAAGAAACCAGAGTACTCGGAGGAAACCCACCAGGCACTTGGAGAACATGCAAACTCCATGCATGGGATGAGCATGAACAACAAAAAGTATTGCATCACTAATTGCTGGGGAAAAAAAGTTATTTCTGGTTACAGTAGAAAGCGTCAGAACACACAGTGCATCACAGCTTGCTGCATATGTGAGCACGTAGCCACATATGCTGGTCGGAGTGCCCATGCTGAGACCAAAAGTACCTACAATGTGTACTGTATGTGATCATCAGAACTGGACCATGAAGCAATAGAAGAATATGGGTTAGCCTGATGATGAATCATGTTTATTTTTTAAATCATGTGTGGATGGCTATGTGTGCGTGCCTCACTTGCCTAGGGAAAGGAGAAGAAGGCAAGCCAACAGAGGCATACATGTGATGCTCTGGGCAATGTTCTACTGGGAATCCTTGGGCTTTGACATTCATGTGTCGCTAGAAACTGGAAAGATTGTTCAGGAATCATCGAGGAACATGACAAAGAGTTAACTCAAGATGTTTCTCTCCAAATCAAGCAAACTAGTCTGATCCATGGATTCCCCATCTCACAACTTACAGGACTGCCGCTTGATGCCAGATATCAACCAGCATACCTTCTGAAGTTGTGTTTACTCCATACCTGGACTGATCAAACGAATAAGGTGTCAACATTATACGGTCATTTGTATGCCGTAATCTAGATAGTTTCTTGTGGAGATTCTGGAATCTAATCCTGAGTATTAATACTGAAACTAGAAATATTATTTCAGTATTTTATACCATGATGCTTTTTATGTTGTTTTTGTTTTCTCAAACTTCTTTTCTCGCATTCTGCCAATTCTGCCAAGCTGTCTCTTTCATTTAAACCGGCTATCACAATTGCTTACTATTTAATTACTAAGAGGATATCAGATATCCATACAGCATTAGTATTGGGGAATGTTTAATACTCTGTCCTCAGGTATAATTTTAAAACTAAAAAAAGAAAAAGAAAAAAGAAAAAGATTATACCTAAAATACTAATTTAACTCAGTCATGTATGTAATGGAAAAGTCCTTTCCCAGCGACCCCATAGCAATAATGAGTTTTCTTAAATTTCTGCTGACCTATTTTAGCTAACACCTATAAAATACTTTAAGAAGGTAGTGTTTGTTTCAGTTCAACTTCACTATGTTACATATGCCACTAGGGGACTTTTTAATCCACTCAAGACAAGCGTGTAAAAATATTTCCAGCACCATGACAGTCATTAAGAGGTTGTGATGTGGACACTTCCCAGTATGTTATTCACCTTAGTAAAGTCGGTCTTGGCTTGTTAAGACATTTTCCATTAAGAATAATCCTTCAGCGCTTGGCTTAAGGTATATCTATGCTCTCGGTTTGCAGCTCTTTGTCGACTTTGTGGTAACACTGGAATGTATTCAACTCCGGTGCCCATGTCTATAACTCTTTCCCACTGTGAGTAATTAGCATTTCGTGAGGGTGATTTTCAGATATAATTAAAAATAATAAAACAACAAAAATCAAATTACTCACCATTTGCCTTTTTTCTTACTGCGTATTCATCTTAATGACTGCCAAAGTGCTTTTACCTCGGGATTATGCAAAACACTTTGAACTAGACAATGACTTTACCTGTTTAAAAGTGTTTGTCTGCGATGCACTACATAATGTAGTCCATAACCTGTACTGAAAACTAGCTTTCACTGGTCCAAATTTGAAATTTGATTGATCTCATTATCGTCTCATTATCATTGTTAGCCACTCCTCAGGTCTCTAGTTACCCAAATCTCTCAGGTCCCCTCAGACGATTAGCATAATATACTGTATGCACAGTGGTATGTGTATCTCCTTAACTTTGTTGTGTGTTTAGGGAGCCTTCTTTCCTCACTTCATTTGTCTATTACAAATTTAATGTGGACTAAAAGACCTGATCAGAAATTCCACTCCACTTGGTCTGGGATACTTTCCCCCATCCCAGATGCCAATAAAGAGGACCATGCCGATAAAAAGTCCCCCAAGATAATTACACCAGAGTTTAAACCTTCAGGCTAATAGCATTGGCACGGACACATTGCCAATATACATTTAGCACCCTTAGGTCTGGATGGGCCATAGGTGGTTGGCCAGAGTCATGTCCCTCTTAAAGGTGTCTGGTTGGAAGATTGGGTTGTCCATCATCATTGGGCCTGACCATTTCCCATGAGTGCCCCAGAAGCTGAACAGTTGTTGCTATTGAAGGCAAGGTGATTGAATTGTCCTTGCACTGCTCTGACTTTGAGAACATCACTTAGATGTAGAGCACAATGAGTGGTTAAGATGTTCTCCTCCAGGCAAAGACCTTTACTGACTTGATAATTAGATCAAATGACATGGATGAGGGAGTACAAGTTGTAAAACAACAAAGTGCTTAAAAGTTTAGAGCATTGTGCAATTTTGTATCATTGGATGATTTTGGCCCATTTTGTCAGCATTGAAGATATTACATTGGGAATTTATTGTCTTTGGTAGAATTGTAGCACTTAATTCAGTTTAAGGTTATGATTCCAACAAAGGATCGAGTTTGTACATACAGTATGAAACATAGCGAAGCTTATACACCTACAGTAAATAATACATTCATATCTGAATGTATTCAAATAAGTATTGAACAGATCATGTGTTCTAACATCATGTGCTAGAAAGTATGTGTTCTCATACTTTCATAATGTAAAAGTCTCGAGGCATCCCTCATACTTACATATTGTGCTTCCAAAGAGCCAGGCCTTCTTTTATTTAAAATGTAGTCTGGAGGAAAAGTTCTCCGGACTCCCTGAAGGACGTATTTGGCTCTCATTTAAGGCAAGTTTTTGGCCCTTATTTTTAGTCTTGTCCCTGTACCCAACCCCAGTTTCAGAGGAATCTTTGTTTGTTAAGCCACGCAATGGCATGCGAATCATTCAAGTGTAAAAAAAAATCAAATCAAATCAAACATCTCAGTGAGAAACAGATGCAGATGATGACAGAATGCTGAGTGGAACAGACAAGAGGGGAAATGAGGTTGCTGTTGAGGTTGTTAAATAAAAAAATAAATAAATAAATAAATAAATAAATAAATAAATACAACTTTTTTAAAATAGTATCTTTAGGCACTTTGCAGCCTGTCATGTTTGTTCACATTTCTTTAATTTAAACTACTCAATTGTGTTTAATTTAACGTGACAAAATGAGGAGTGGCTAAAGACCTCAGTTTACCACAATACTATCTATTGACTTAGTCTGATCATGGTCACTGTGCTATACATTCGAGCTAATGTAATCACAGACATCAGGGTTAAGGTTATATTTTAATCTATATGTATATATTGGCTAAGGTTATATTTTGAGGACTGAACAGACATAGATAGAGACATTGCCTTTGCCATACACTCTAAATCTATAGCTTACATTAAAGATGCTCTAGAAACAGCATCTATTCCTCTGCTAATCCTCTCTTGCATTTACTAGAAGAACGCTGGATATTCCATAAAATGTCAGACTGATACCCTGAGCTCCACACTACAGGATTTACACTTCTTTATACGTGATGTTTCTCATTGTTGGATGGCTTTTCTTCTAAAGTCATTGTGCTAAACAGACAACGCTACCACTGCAAGCGACAGAAGGATTTTTTTTTTTTTTTAAACGCCAAAAGCGTAGCATTAGTTTAAGCTCTGGGATCCTTTCTGCCACATGCTTTAGTTAAGTATCAGTAAGGCAAAAAAATGTGGATGGCAATGTATGAAATGTCATTAATGTTAATGCTAATTACTTTTTGCCTATTAAATACAAATTAGTGTAGGCGATGTTAAATGTCAGTGGATGTCCTGGGAACCATTTGCGCTTTTAAGAGCAGGGGCCAAGCGAATAGCTTCTGATTAGCATACGTTAGATCCTCCTAATTCTCTTCTGTGCAGATATGAGTCACGAGTTCGAGCAAACCATAAAACCCAGACATGGTAAAAGACTGCTAGGTGCCTGTAAATACAGTACAACATATTTTTTTGTAAAGGTTGTTTGATTCGTGTGCAAATCATTTTTATTATATTTTTTACTTGGCAGTATAAATAAACTTTGGTGAAATCTTGGGTATTTAGTTGTTAATAAAAATGTCTGGAAAATAATTTCCTTTCGTATTCTTCATTTTGTCCTAAGGGCATGTGAGTTTTGCATTGTGCTGTAGGCGCTGTATTTTCCTGTACTTTCAATTGATGTTACACATGAATTTTTGGTCCTGAATCCAATAAAAAAATACGTGCACCGACTTCAAAAAAACAAGCTCCTTGCTTGGGGCACCACCCTCTTGGCTACTGGCCTCATATTTGACAGCAGACCTGTGAGGTGAGCTAAAGTGAAGTGAGTGTGTGCGTCCCTGATGACTAGCGTGCGCTATCTCAGCTGTTTGGGTGTAAATAATCGTTGATATGCATAAACAGCTCTCTCCATTCATTACTGTCAGCGTAGTGAGAGGCCTGCAGGCAGAGGTCGTCCGCCAGGGGTCCGCTCTCCGCTCTCAACCCCGCGGTACCCGTCATTCCAACCTGCTCCGCTGATGCCCTAAACCCTCCATTAGCAAGGCTCCGGGTCACGACCTCTCCGTGGCATTTGCAATTCCAGATCGTTTGATTAGTGGCGTATTTACATATTTCAGCCGCCGAAGCTGTTGGGGTGTCGGGAACACTTGAAGTGTTGTAAATTCCTTTGGCCTTTTGTCGAGCGTGGTGATCAGGGCCTGGTGCGTGTTCCCTACTTTCTTCCATTCTCCTTCAACAGCGCCAACAGTGTCCTTAGTTACTTCTGACAACTCCCCAGATTCGCTCTGACCTCTAACCTGTGACAGGACTAGTAACAACTGGAGTGGATCATCCTCTCTCCAAATGGTGTGATGGGGCTCCTCACCATCTTAACCTTTTGAAAAGGAAGGATTAAATGTACAAAAGAATAATAAGATTTTATGTATTATTATCTTGAAACTGAACAAGACTTAATAGTTTCTGCTTGTTTGTTTTGCAGGTCTACTAGTTTTTTATGTTTTTTGGCATGATGACAAAAGTTTGTACCCCTTATGGGTTTCAAATTGAATAAAAAAGAAACTGTACCTATATTTTAGAACTTTAGAGCAAAATATAATAATAAATATAATAAATATAATAATAATAATAATAACACAAGGTCATATTGTTTATTGTTTGATTAAAAATATCTAAAAATGAACCTAAATTAAAAAATATATATATAAATATATATATAAAACACATATATAACACATTCTCTACACCTTTCACTCTGAACCTGCAGTAAGTTCTGATTTAAAAACTTTAGCAACCAGGTGTAACTTGTTACCTTTAGCAAGCAGGTGGTCATTTGAAATGAATATCCGGGATCTACAGTACTACCTGCCAATTAGCTTTACGTGCAATTGATGTATTATTACGTTCTGTATATAAATACTTTACTTTATATAAGCCCTTCCAGGCAACTGACATAAGTCTACTAACGTTCACCAATCAGCCATAGCATTAAAACCCCTGACAGGTGAGGTGAATAACCCCCCATTACATAATTACAGTGCAACTTGTCAAGGGGTTCAATAGATTAGGCAGCAAGTGAACACTCAGTTCTCAAGGTTAATGTATTGGAACAAATACAAGTGTGGAACATGTATTGGAACAAAATGGACAAGTGCCAGATTGTGATGGCGTAGGTGCATGCACTGCATCTCCAAAATGGCAGGTCTTGTGGGTTGGGTTCATGGAAGAACAACAAATGACAAGGTCATGGACACCAAGGCTTACTGATGTATTTGAACGAAGGCTAGCACATCTGGTCCTTTAGCACAAATTGATGAAAAAGATAATGATTACCATGATAGAAAGGAACACACAATGCATTAACACATGGTTTGTACGGGACTGCATAGCTGTTGAGTGTCCATCCTGACCCGTCATCACCACTGAAAGGCACGTACATTGGCTCATGAGCATCAGAATAGGACCATGGAGCTATGCAAGGAGGTGTGCTGATCTGATGAATCTCAATTATTTTTATATGTGGGCTTTTTCATGTGCATGTTCTGGAGGATATTCTGTTGCGAAACCTTGGGTCGTGGCATTAATGTGGTTGTTAATATGAAAAAATACCTCCTACCTAAACATCATTACAGGCCTAGTATACCTTTACATGGCAATGATATTCACTAATGGCCGTGGCTTCTTTCTGCAGGACATAATGCACCCGGTCATGCAAAAAATGTTCCCGAACAGTGGGACATGGAGCAAGACAAAATCCTCAAGATGATGACTTGGCCTTGAATTCCCCAGGTCTCAGTCAGGCTATGTCATGCTGAACATCAAGTCCATGGTGGTCCCACCTTGCAACTTAAAGAACAGCACTTGTGGAGTTCATGCATCGACGAGTCACGGATATTTTTGGCCACAAGAAGGATGCAAACATGTTATGGTACCTGTTTGTGTTTTTGGTTTTCTAGATCTATGGCATCTCATCCAGGGCCGGACATTCACCCACTTTATGTTCAGGGGTCCCTGTACAGGCTCCAGATCTAGGCTCTGTGATCCTGACTATGAAAGTGGTTACTAACCAAAACTGAATGATTATGATAATAGTATCAATATATTGTCATACAAATATACACAAATAGTAGGAATAGACTGGTGGTTCTAACTTTAAATGCTATGTAATAAATATAAATATTTTTGGACTCATAAAACATAAAATTCAGATATTTCAGAAACAGAACCTTGTGTCAACAAAGCATCACTGTTAAAATGCCATAGCTCAGGAATTATGTCCACTTAATGACTTTGGTTAAAAATAAGTCAGGTCCCTGCTATACATCTTTATAAATGTTTAAGTTAAATATTATAAAAGTTTAAAATTCCCTCTTGAGTAAAATTATTGACCATGGTAAAAACATGAACATTTTTTTTAGTGTTTTGTCTATTTTTATTGGAAAAATCAAGCATTACTCGAATGTTTCAATCTTTGAGATAGGAAAGCTTGTTTCCGGGAAATATAAGAAAACATTTATTTTGACATATATGTTTGAATTTACTTTAATTGTGACTTACCTCATAATAATGAATCTGTGCAATTTTTGCGCTTCTGTTCATCAGGATTTTCGGCACTGACCATTAATGGATCCTATATAACACAGTTCTTTTTTTGTAGTCAAGATCTGTGAACGCCCCCTGACTAGAACTCGCCATTTGGAGGTCTGAGGCACAGGGGCGTAAGAGTGTAATCCAGTGTAATTTGTCACAGTGCACACATGTAGCAGTGGCTACGCATGCACAAGTGGAGCAGATCAATATGCAGTACATTCTCGCCATCAAGGCTTTCAGTCTTAATATATCTGAACATGCGTCACATGAAAGGGTCAGAGATGGAGAAATAGAGGGTCTAAATTCTGAACAAGCGGTCAAGGTTTTAAGCGCACAACGTGATTATCATTTCAAATGGTTCTCTAAGGAACTTCAGCATGCATTTCTGGTGCTTATAGAAACTTGGCGTTATGAGAGCTGTACCAAAAGTAATGCAAAAAGCTATGCTAACTTTTTACTTAACTGATGTAGGTTGTTCAAATTGCACATGCTGATAGAGTAACTCTTTTGAAGTCACTTTTGAACCTTTTTTGAAAATCTTTTGTCACTGCAAGTGGTTTGGTGAAGTATAAATTGCTGTTAAGTGTGAACGAGTGTGTGAATTTGTGTGTACATGGTACCCTATAATGGATGGGTGTATTTGGGTACCTAGGAATGAATGAATGATTTAATGAATATTCTCTAATAATATAAATAAACAATTTTTTTATTCTTTTGAGCATGTGAATCTTTGCCTTATAGCATTACACATTTAGGAAATCTTGTTTTTGTGTAGACGAAATAGATATTTCCTTTCTTCTCCATTCAAAAACCAATGATGAGAAAATGATACTGCTGCACCGTAGATAAAGTGCACTGTTTAACGAAATGAACAATCCAGGCTTCATTAAATCAGGATGGAAATCAGTAAGAACACAACCAAAATGAAATATTAGAGGTAAACTTTATTTTGGGAGTCTTCAGAGTTAAATAATGGACAGTGTACATGTGATGGAACGGATCCAAACGTGTAACGGACAGTTTTGTTGTAGTTATGGAAATAAACCTGGCAAACACAAAGTCATACCACAAAAATCCATACATTGAATTATTTACTATCTCTACTCAAAAGCACAAAAATAATGTTAAATAAGAAGGAAATAAAGGGAAAGAATCTACTATTAATGAAAAGTTTAATCAGTTTTCCAAACAATGCTATTTCACTCATTACATTCTGTTCTAATGCATCTAGCGTTTAGCTCAGCAAAGTAATCATTTCATCTATAATAGAATAATGTGTTGCTTGAATGTTTTAATGATTTGATTTTTTGACTTATTGTGTTCCATTCAGCAGTACATCATGTATGAGGGGGTCACAAATTGAAGAAAAACCTGGAGAAGACGTTATAGCATGGTTTGTGTCACTGCCAATCAGTATAACGTTATTCTGGCTGCGGTCAAAAATAAATAAATCATAGGTGACAAATTGCATTTCGCTTTTGTTAAACTAACATAACAAGATTAATTTTGCAATGGCTCCAGCTGGATTCAAACCAGAGCCTATGATTATCAGGAGTTATTGCTTATACTCTTAGAATACGCTGTAAAAACGACCAAGCAATGTCACTTAGTTTAGTTTTGTAATCTTAGTTTTACTTTTTTGGAATAGTCTTGTTATTTATGCTCAAAGTTGTGTTTTCTGGGCGGCTAGCAGCACCGAGCAACATACTAGTTTGTATATTTCAAAGTAATCAGCAGTTATGAACGGAATAAATTAATTAATATGTTTGGATCCTTGATCATTGATTTAAGAAACAGGTTCGTCCCTGCAGTACAGGGACTTTAAATTTGTGACACTAATCACTGAAGTCGATTAGGAAACTTTCTATTTGTTTGTTAATTTGTCGCATGCACTCGATCAGTCTTCACCAATGTGTAGGGAAATTTAAGGTTAACCTTATACGCAGCTTTCCCTTTAAATAAAACTATCTGACAAATGAATTCATATAAATGTGACCATAACAATGGTAACAGATAACAGTGGGGATGCCTTATGGTTAACATTTTTGGAATCAGTAAATAGTCCTTCATTAAGATTCAGCATATACATTGCAATCTGGAAATATCAAGATAAATGTTCCTTGTTGACTACTGTAAATATATGAATGTATTTAAACTTGCACAACTGTGTATTACTAAATATGTAAATACCCAAGTATATTATTCAACATTCATAGAAATATATGGCCATGAATTTCCTTGCTTTAAGTAGTTACCATCTAAAAATATGGCATTCTAAAGCTTTTTAAAGGCGTTATAAAACACGCTACCTCTTGATCTATAGATCTGATCAGAGCTATTAAGCTAATTTCTATAAAGCAATAATTTAAACTGATTTAATAAGATGAATTGCAGTACTGTACATTTATATTAAGTCCTCCAGCAATAACTTGAATATTGGGGGAAAAAAATAATCATGGCTTTAAGTCCTTATGTGCCATCAGCTTACGTCAGATGTTTTTTTTTTTTTCTTTTTTTCAACCTGTTTGAGATTTTAAGACGCGATTAATGGTAATCGCATAATTCTAGAAAAATCGAATCCGAGAATTGATCAAATACAAACTCTAACTAGTTGAAAGCAAACAAACTAAACTGGAAAAATGAATAATTTCCTGACTTTCTTTATAACGTCACACAAAATATAACAGTTCTGCAAATTCCTTTAACCTATGGAAAAAAAACATTAAAACAATGTTAAGACTAATTAAAAGGTTTCTAGAAAATTAAACTGGCCCTGATTTTAAGAGACACATGAATTAAGAAAATCCAATATAAAATTCAAAAATAACAGTATTGAATAATACAGCAGGAACAGGGTCAAACTGGAAAAATGCATCCTATTTCCTAGAAATGACCGTGTCAGGTTCTCAATGCGTCTGTCATGTTGTCACTAATTTCACATCGCACAATCATGCACAACCATTTTTAATGATATTGAACCAAGTTATTACTATATCTGATCAGATCGCACTACAATTTTTCCAGTCTGACAGTTTGGAATAAATACTGCAACACGCACAGTGTGAGGAATTGGACCCCCAGTATTTGTACTAAATTCTCTGAACGTGAAGTGGCGCACTGACACCCTGAACGTTGTAAGTACTACACGAACGTAATATGAAGTTAATATGATATTCCACAACATGAATCTACCATGGCCATAAACCACTGAGCAACAATGCGGTCAAATCTGGATAAGAGTGTCTACCAAATGCAAATATAAATGTAATCCCAATAACAACTCAATCAGGACAATGTCCAATCTTACCAGTCTGCCCTATGTTTGTTGTATGTCAATGAAGTCCCTAGCAGGTGTTAGTTCGCCATTACCTGGTCAATTTCATTAATACATTTTTATTAAGTTCTTCCTGAGTATTGATTCTACCAAGTCCTCACCAGGCTTTTTAGAAAAATGTGGCAGCTCCACATTAAGGGAAACAATACTACGTCCTTATGGTTGCTACTGCATTCCTGTCAAGTCATACAATTTCTTAAGCCATTCCCTTATTATTTTGATCATGTAATGGTAACGTGGCTCAGAATGACGGGGGGATGGGGGGGGGATGAAACCTTAATTATCCAATAAAGCTTTTTTTCTAAGGTTTTGTACCAAGTACAAAAACATCTTCGATAAGCACATTATCCTGGAATCATGAATTCTGCGAATTCTGTATTATTTCTGAAAGAGGGAGGAAACTCTAGAACCCATGGGGAAAGGAGGGAAATGAGAAGAACTGGTGAAAATCCACACATACAGTAAACAAAGCTCAGGATCAAACCAGGAACCCTGGGACTGTTTACTGCACCACCATTCCACCTGATATCAAGACAGCTAAATTTCGAACATCTGACACACTGTTAATGCACAGTCTTAGAAACCATTGTTGAAGAACTTGAAGAGCTCTTTAAAAGGGTTCAATGGATAATTAAGGGTCCTTGACTTTGGAATTTCGTCGAGGGTTCTTCCAGTGGACAACCGAAGAATGCCTAAGCTTTCTAAATGTTTGTACATACTCTAGACTGTACATACCACAGTCACTGAAAAAATAATGACATAGCTTTGTGGGTAATGCCAGACAGATAACCTGCAGGTTTTCTAGAAGTACCACAATAAATCTAACAACAACAAAAAAAAAATAATAATAATAATATTAATCATAATACAGACTTTGGAATTGTATCTAACTGAAGTCCTGAGGAGTTAAACACACAAGCACACAACCTAAGGCTACCATTTCAATTTATAACATCATCCTGGCCATTATTTGTAAGGAAGCAGCATTTGTAAGGAAACAACTGATGATAGTTTGGGACAGTGCATAAAAAGCTACAGTACGTTGCATCAAGGTCAACATTTCGGTCAAGTATGAGATGGGTTCAGGGGAAGAAGGGAAAAGGAAGCTTATACCAAATGTTTCTGTTATGTTTGCAAACTGACTTAGTTTGAATTCCACATGAATTCACACACAAAAAAAGTTGACATCAGCTTCCAATTACAGTTGGCACAGAACCTGAAACTAAAGACAGCCAAGCTTCTACAATATAATATATACACTTGAATGTGTTTAATAAAATCAGCCCTCCTTGGTTACATCTAGGAACACATTACCCCTGAGGAGATAACAGATCTTTGGATGGACATGTTCTCCTCTTTAACCCGTGTAGCTGAGGTTTCCTGTTCAGGA
Source organism: Clarias magur (assembly GCA_013621035.1). Taxonomy (NCBI): domain Eukaryota; kingdom Metazoa; phylum Chordata; class Actinopteri; order Siluriformes; family Clariidae; genus Clarias; species Clarias magur. The sequence goes on along the minus strand of QNUK01000319.1, from coordinate 97,457 downwards.
AGTGGTCGCTCTGTGGGAGGATCCAGGACTTGAAGGGTGTGTGTGGTCAACAGATGGGGCATGGTGGAGCCTCCTGTCAGGGTATTGGGCATTGTCAAAGGTGAGCCGATGTACAGTCTGGACATGGGTTTTCAGGTTGCCTTTCTGCGAGGCACTGTAGGGACAGTACTGACACTGGAACGGTCTTTCACCTGGAACAGACAGACACAAGGGCAGGCCGAGGTCAGCGTCAAGATGAGACATTGCGAGCAGCGAGAGAGATTTTGGCCGGTGAGCTAGCTGTCAAAGTGATACTTTCCTTTTTTAGGAGGAAAACAGAGGCAGGTTGGGAGCGCAGGGGGTGGAGGAGGGGCCGTAGCCATGATTGATGAGCTGATGACATGCCATATGGAGACGGTTGACTGTTCCCCCTGAGGGGAAGTCAGCCTTTTGTTTTCTGTTTCTGTCAGCTGCTCGTAGAAACACAGAAACCCACAGACACGAGTATCACTGCCTACCTTCCCCTGAGCCATAGAACGTCATAACGATGGTGGATGTTGAAAGTCTGGGCACATGAAGTTTGCACTGAGAGGGAAACTTGACAGGCATACACACACCTAAGCTTTTACTTCTGCTCATCTCTTTCAGAGCATCGGAACAGGTATAATTGTCCTGGTCCCGCTTTTCTCTGCTTAATTAGACTGATGCACTGCGTTGTCCTCGTGCAATTGCATAAAAATATCCCCCCACACCTGAGCAAAACAAATGAGTCTGCCATTCATTTGCTCCATATTATTATTTTTGAAAAATGAATGAATTACCCACTAGGAAATAATTGTCATTTCGAGAGGCTGAAAAAGGGGGCATTATCATAAATCACGTCTTATAAAAAAAAGGAGACAGACACTATTAATCAAGACTATCTGAGTCTCGCTAGCAGTATGATAAGGTCTGAGCCAGAGTGAGCACTCCTCCCAGGGCAGCGGCCTGGGCTCCCCAGGGGAAAATAAAGTGAAATTCCGTCCAAAACACAACCCACTTAATTACATTAAAGGTTATTGTCAGTACATCACACAGAGGCTAGAATACATATTTAATTTGACCTTTCGTCTCTCTCTGATTTTACCATTTGTCGTATGCAACACATGCAAAGGGGGTAATTCATTAAGGAAGGCACCCTTGCTGCAGCAGGCCACATCTCTTATTGTTAAAGCAGACGCAATACATTTGTCCTTCCAGTTTTCCGAGAATGCCGGGCACAATGGGACCTGTTTATTTTTAGAAAGTTGCGTGGCAGCGGTGGTCATAGCGATCACACAAAATAGCTGAAGTGACATCACAGCACATGGCACAGCGGAGAATGTATAGCAGAAGACGGTACTAATGGTCTAGATCAAAACACACACGCACACTCACACACACACCCACACACACACACAGACACACACTCGCCAAACAGAAAATTCAACATACTTGTTGGGGGGCTTCTGCAGATGTTGGACTCCCAGGAGTCCATTGCACTCTAAAAGGTCTGCAGGAAGAAGGTGGCCAGCTAAGAACACAAAGTGCTAAAAATTAAAAACAAAACTTTATAATATAAAAAAGGTAATGTCTATGAGCAGTGCCATGGCAGATGTACATTAAACACATGTCTATAAAGGCTAGGCTTGATGCTATTTTGAATCAATATCTTACACTGAAAAAGAATAACAGCAATTTACAGAGAACATGTAAAAGTGCTACTTCCATTACAGGTTTTTCAATAGTTCTTCGGATGGTTAATCGTTCTAGCCGTCTTAATGTTTCTACTCGAAGGACTCTGTTTACCATTCCACTTTTTCTCTCTACCATATCATAATATCATCACACACAGTAGGTACTAACACACACCTGGTACCACAGCTTGTGTTTTGGTGGTAGTTTAGCTTGGTGAACTTAGTTAAGCAATATCACATGAGAGGGAGTACTGTTGTAACGAATATCACAAAAGATAATGACTTGTTTGTTTATTTTGCTCCGTCAACACGTATCTTTCTGTGACTGGCGGAACTAGCGTTAAGCTGACCGACAGTTAGCAAACGACATTGAGCTTAATTAACAGCGGTGAAAGCAGTTTTAAATTCTTACCAGCACTATGTAGCCAAAAGGTGAGGAGAATGAACCATGGTTGTGGTGGACCGTCCAGAAAAACGAGATTTACTTATACTACTTTATATTTCTACTTTTTCCACAATATCTGCTAAAGTCTGGGGTTTTGGGGTTGAATCTCAAATAGTGTTAAATGTAAAGCTAGGGTGCATGCGTGTGTTAGAAGCTAGTTAGCTTTTTTTAGCTCACGTTAGCCCTGAACAGAACAACCTGGACGGTTTAGAGGCAATCCGGAACAAATAAGGACACAACTAGTGACACAACATTATCTTACTGAAAGTGCTTCTGTAGCTGGTTTTAAATGTGTTTTTTTTTTTTTCGCAGGCAGCTGCTCTCTCCTCTTTACAGTACACTCCTGTGATGAAGTATTACATATATTTACATATACAGTAGTTAAATGTCCCAGTGCTGTTATGCTCTATATCAATCATATTACTAAAAGATGTATGCTTAGTATTCTTTTGATTTTCCTGAGAGTTCGATTAGCTACTTAAAATACAGTCTACTGTTTTTCTTTTTTTCTTGGTCCTGTCAATGTTCTCTGTCTTGGGTAGGTAAGAATAACATGCTGAATATTCATTGTTTGTCCTGGTTCAATAAACCAGACGGTGCTATCCATTCAACACACAGTATTAATCTTGTTAGTCTTCTCACTCTCACACAAGACCGTACATGCTAGATATCTAGATAGAAGAGATCTGTAAAAGGAAAGCTGCCAGAATGGCCGATAAGATCCCAAAGGCTGAAATTTAATCATGTTTCTAGAACTGAGGCACACAATGTCAAACCAATAATCAAACGTCTCTATTGCTTCATTGAGTACATTACTTAACAATGTAGACATACCTTATACTGTATTTTTAAGTCATTTGCATGATGAGACATGTTCATTAGAAGCCATACTGTACATGATCAACTTTTTAAAGCTGAGGAACATCTGCTACCTAGCTAGACTACTTAATTTGTCAGTAATAATAATTCCATTGCCATTTCCTTGGGAGTTGCTGCATATCACAGCAGCATTAAGAATTTCATTCACTGCACCAAGTTACTGAAAAAGCAAGATTTCAGCCAGGGACACCTGTATGAAATGTCTCACAAGGTTAGAATCAGATCATTCCTTGGCAGTCATACCAGACTTCATTTCTTTCTAGACACCCCAATGACGGCTTTTATTCGGTCTCAGCATCAGTCTCTAATAATGTATTTATAGCCCATGAAATGATGTTCTCTCTCCAACTAAAAAAGAGAAACATGTAGTTCTTACGGCAGATTGCCACATACAGTAACTGAGAGCTGATCAGGAAAAGAAAACACACAGCAGATTGGTAGAGTACTGTACCTAATCATACCCTAACCCAGATTAAGGTTTCCTGGTTAAAGATCTCAAAGGCATTACATTTGAGATTTTATCCGACATCTTTTTAAATAAACTCAAAATCATGGTCATTCTTATCTTAATGACTGGGTGGTACCCCACTCACAATTAACTCACAGTCTTAAATTAAATTAGATACATGGAACCGTTCCACCATTTGTTTATTGTGAGTTTCGTTTACCAGCTAATGCTCAAAAGCAATCCACCCACTTAGAAGGCATCCAAGTTTTTCATCTCAGCCTCCTTGAGGCAGCACTTATCTCAACAGGAAATTACCTTATGACTAAGAAAAAGAGCGGACAGAGAGGATGGTAGCTTAAAAAGAGTTCTACTTGAATGCGTGTGTATTTAGTCTAGAGAAAAGCGAGACTACTTTCCCATTCCATCTTCTGCCCGCTGCAATCGCTTAACACGCCAGTACTTTAACCTGCTCAGAACAGGTTTTTAACCTAAACAGAACGTTCCACAGGATTGGCTTTGCTCAGAAATCCTTTCAATCTTAAGGGTCTCCTTGTTTCGGGCATTTACAGGGTGATTTCTAGACAAGCCTAGATGACTACTTCATGTTCACCCTTAAAGAAACTGGCTATTTTTGCTGCAGCGGTGGTGAGTCACTTTCACAAACTGCAGCTTCTCAGCCAGGAGAAAAATCAAGTAATCTCATCAAAAATGACAAAAGTTTATGACTGTTAAGGACAAAACGACAATCAGCCTCATGCAGCAACATTCTCTAAAATTTTCCTTTTAATTTTCAATTAAGAGGAAAAAATAAGAGAAATCAATGCCAGATGCTCCAAACGTTCTTAAGAATCCTGATCCATTCTTACCCAGGCAAGCCGAATGAACCACTTTATCTTATATAGGAGGTACATAGGATTAGCATACGAGTAATTACCACAGGTAACACCCCCTAAACACCATAAAAGGGCAGGTGCAGATTGTGTCATGAGCAAGTCACTCAACCTTTAGAGACACCACGGAAGAAAGGTAGGAAGGTAAAGAAGAGCTACAGCAGTAATGAAAATGAAGCACATTGTAATCAACTTAAACAAAGTAAACATGATCTTCCAGAGCATGAGCAGGTAACTCAAAAATGCAGCAATGCCTGATCAAAAGATGTGTGATGCACTGAATGTCATGCCAGCCATGACCAGTGTGACTGAGTTTTATATAAAAAAAAAAAAGTAATAAATAATAATATTAATAATAATAATAATAATAAAATTAACAATCACTGATGACAGAACTGGATAGATTGTTTCAGAATGTCTGTTGCAATCTGAAATGGCTCACCAGTCATTCATTTATCTTATCAAACCTGTGTGATCTCTAAAAACATGTTCTCTGTGTAAGCCCTGGATGGCCATTTTCGGAGCAGAATCAGGCATCCAAGGATTTTTATTGGGATGCAGTTGACTAACATGATGGGAGTTTTTTTGTTTTTGTTTTTTTTATCGCTCTCAGCTACAGTCATTGGCGAATTACAGAAATGAAAAGGGAACAAACAAAATAAAGAACATTTGTTTGGGTATTGCTTCTTTCTGATGCATTTGCAGAAGTGGTATTTTGCTTTGGGCTATGAAAAGACCCGGCCATCCTAATAATGTCAACTTGCCGCACCCTTGTATGATCTGACCTTTGATATGATTACTTGGTTTGGTCTGAAATGGCTAATCTTGGTAGGTGTTTTACCTGCTATAACAGTAGAAAAGCATTATGAGGAGTCCCACTTTACTCCCACTTATCTTAAAGTGTGGATTGTTAACAGATTAATATCACACCATCAAATAGACAAGCCCATCCTTAAGGTCATATTGAAACCTATGAGTATGTGTGTATATTAGACTCCCTGGTAAAAAAAAAAAAAAAACATTACATTGTTTACAAGTTTGCAGGAGTGGATTTACACACAAATGGGAGCAACCGGTCAGAAACACACACACACACACACAAAAAAAGGACACAAAAAAAAAAACAAAAGGTCCAAGTTCATTATGGGAAAGTGGTGGCCACAGCGGGTTGCTTGCGCAGGAGGCTGCTTGTGTATTGCTCTGCAATTTGTTAACTATGTTCATTCATTCATCTTCAGCAAATTATCCTGGCCAGGGTCACTGCAGTTACTAATCTGTTTGTATTTGGAATTCAGACCCAACTAAGTTAATTAGAAAACGTCTCATGCAGGAATAAATAACTCTATTAACTGCAGGAGTGGATGCGATTGGTCCAACTTTTTAGCCGAAACAGGACGGATTAGTTAACCGCTTCTGTCAGGCTGGATTGCTCAAGCATGTCTACAGAAAAGAGAAGGATTGGTTAGAATTCCTAAGTGAGTAGATTGGAGTGGCGTTATTAAAAAAGTATAATGTGTACTATGGTGTACAACTGATCTTAATTATTATACCAGGAAATTGAAAGAATTGCAGGTTTTGTTCAAGGTTGGTAAAACATCATCCTATTGCCAGGTTTTACTGCCAGAACTTATTGTTTGTTGCTTCATTGGTTTAATAGTTTAAGCAAATAAGCTCATCTGTTTTGTTTGGCTTTATTTGTTAATTTAATTACTGTGATAAAAATTACAGTATAACTGATTCTTAAATGTGCTTTTGTAGTTGTGGGATTTAAAATAATAATAATAATAATAATAATAATAATATTCTTCTGTCTGGAAATATAGTCCTTTCAGCAGTTTTCTATCGGTGTTCATAAAATAAACAAGACATGGGATTACATATGCCATTTTTGGAATTGACAAATGCATGTTGTCATATGTTCATATATGAATAAAGCAACACTGGCATTTTCATTGCAACAGTGTCCTCAGATACATCACACATGCTCGGATTAGTATGTCAGCCTTTGCACCAGCCATCTGGCACCCTTTTTTTCCTTCTCGAATCGAACTGCAAATTCACTGCCCTGTGATTGCAGTGCTGTTTGCCTGGTTTGGCCTATGAATCTATGAGCCTACAGCTTCTACAAATAAAAATCAGATGCTGGCTAGTAGAATAATTATGATTTACACTTTAAATATGAAATAAAATTTATTGTAGAGTTTCTGAACAAAGCTCCTTTAAAAGCAACCAGCAGCCAGAAAATGCACGAGCCTCACGCTCATCCGGCATTAGCCTTAGATTAGCATCACCAGTTAGTGCAGCAGAAGCAGCAGACAGTGAGCTGAAACTACCAATTTAGGCTGACATACAGAGTTAGCATATGCTAATGGAGGCCTGGGGCCCCTGCCCCATTTCATTTGGACACTAACACTGAAGCAAGCAATCACTGATGACATTGATTATAACTCCATGCGTGGAGAGAAGCCTCTTTCTGTATAATGTAGCATTTGGCCTCTGTCACTGGGGATCAGGCCGGCTAACACAAGCAACCTTCGCACGTTCTACTAAAAGAACTCACACGTCTCTTGTGTTGCCTGCTTGCCTAAGTGCTTCCAGTCCACCCGACTGAACAGAAGTCTGTTCTTTTAATGAAAGATACTGTGTTTCAGCAGGACATTGTTGCACATGCATGCAGATTTCTCAAAGAAATATTACTTATTTTCGCAGGAATCCTTTCAAATGAATAATTCATTTAAGTCAGAGAAAATAAAAACACACTTTGTAGGTGACAAGTTTTTGTCAATCACAAATAAATTAACACTGCAAATCCACTGCCCCATGATTTCACAGTTGCTCATTTGTTTTAGAGCGAATACACAACAGATGGATCATAACTGATAGTTCGTTCCAAAGCAAAGCACATGGATACTTTGTAAAAGGTTACACAATTGATGTTGGTGCTTGCATTCAAAGTTTAATATGACCTACAGTACTGTGCAAAAGTCTTGAGCCACTCTCACCCCATGTTTTTACATAAATTTGGTATAATTTTGTTTCCTTAGGTTAAGTTTTTAATTGTCTATCCTTTGGGGTTTCTTTTGGGATAAATAAAGTAAGTAAGTAAGTAAGTATGTGTGTGTGTGTGTGTGTGTGTGTGTGTGTGTGTGTGTGTGTGTGTGTATGTATGTATGTATGTATGTATGTTCTTTCTTCTGAAGAACCAGACTTTCTAGTATTTGTATTGTAGTTTTGAGTCATAGTTTTCTATGACTCAAAAGAACATTTTTGGCTCTTATTTTTGACAGTTTTTTGCCTCTCATTTCCAGTCCAGTCCCAGTACCCGGCCAGTTTCACAGGAATATTTTTGTCGTTCGACCTATGAATCATTCAAGAATGAAAAAGCATCTAAGCAAAGGCATGAACCAGTGAGAAACAGGCGCATATAGTCATGATTGTGATCATGCTGGTTATTAGTAAACTGGTGATGCCGAATGAGCGGTAGGAACAGACAAGAGGGGAAATGAGGTTGCTGCTGAGGTTGTTACATAAACAACTAATTTCTAAATTGTTAAATCGTTAAGGCACTTTGTCGCAGTAAAACCTTTGTTCCCATTTCTTTAATTGAATCTACATCATTTAATTTAATATGAAGAGATAAGGGGTGGCTCAAGACATTTGCACAGTACTGCAGATCCTCTTCTTCAAAACGTTATGAATTCATTGTTTTGAACTTTTTTAATACTATGCAGAATGCCGTTATCTTCAAAATGAATGTTTATTCTTCAGATTATTGAAAAGTCAGCTCACCCACACAAGTGACATATAATTCACTCGTCATACACAAATATATTTCTGGAGGCAGAAAAAAAGCCAAGCAGATCACGCAGAAAGATCACTCACCAATACATTTCCAGACAGACACAAAACATTTGAACTAATGAGTTTATGTGATTTCATATGTTTTACTGGCTAATGGCTAATTACGCACTTGATTTAATTTCGGCATTCGTAGTTCGAAACTAAGTATCATACAGTTCAGATCGTGTGAGTCGATGTGTTTAAAGGGAGATTTAAAGGGAAATGTATAGCAAAATCAGACACATTAATTCACATCATTTATTTCTTCCATTATTTTCAGGAAAGTCTGATGTAATTTCCTGTTTAATCCTTTAATTGTCCAGACAAAATGGTTAAGCAGATACAACTAATTACACAGTTGACGTGTATTACAAATACAGTTACGATGTGCAACCTGTAACAGGTGACTTATTTACAAAAAAAATAAATAAATAAATGATGCTTTAGGCATGAGATGTGAAATGATTTCTTGCATGAGCGCAAATATGGTCATTTAAAGCTTATATTTTAACATAGCCTGTAGTTATAGTGGGATGGAGCAAGTGAAAAGCTATTTTATCAGGACTTCATTAATGTTTTAAGATACATATCTGAAACATGCACAGAGGTTGCTAAGACATCAGATCATACATCAAATCATACAAATTGAATGAATGAATGAATGTCTTTACCTGTATGGGATCTCATGTGTGTGCGGTAATGGCTGGGTTGGTTAAAGCTCTTCCCACACACTGGACAGACATACTCGCCCTCTTTCTGACCTGACCTCGCCATCCCTACAACATCCACACGCAATCACACACACACAATAAGAAACAGGAGGAAAACTAAGTTACAGAGAGAAAATATCATATGGAATATCACAAGAGAGAGGGATAGGGAGAGAACGAGAGACAGAAAGAGAAGCAAACATCATTAGTATGTCTTATGTGTCATTATGTGAGCTACCTTGAGGGCTTGGATGAGAAGCTGTCTGGCTGCATCATGCGAGCAGTTCTGACAGGCTGACACACACAAGGCCCCACACAACCGCATAAATTACAGTGAATTAAAAGCCTTGCCCTGTGATGTGCCCTCATCTACACTACCATGTCACATGTCAGGTGTGCCACTCTCTCCCTCTCTCTGCCCTCCCTCCTGCTCTCTCCCTCTCTCTTTCCCCCGCCTTTGCTCTTTTCTCCTCTAGCTGAGCAGCTGGATGCTCTTTTTCTGCATGTCGCTCTGGCTCTGTCAAAACCTCATCCGCTCGGGCGATTTGCTAGGACACCCGTGTGGCAGCAGAAGGGCCCGGCGGAGACACGGGAACAGAAGTGGAACTTGGAGTGGTCCGCCTTTACGTTTTTCCCCTCGGGGGTGATAAAAAAGAGCACGCACATAAAATGCTGTCCTCTTGGCTCGTGTCCGTCACTTGGCACTGGTTGCCCCTACCTGCTCTGACCCCTGCGGCCCTGCATTGTCGTGGTGACAAGCTGTGACTGAGAGCGTTGGTGGCAGAGCGAAACCAGGCCACCTTTCGTAAACACGAGTCTCCAAGTTATTAGCATGCATGAGCTGCGCTAACAGGAAGAGCAGCGGACGGCATGAACAAAAGGGAAGCCCGATGTTAGAAAGGTCACTGTATTGTATGTGACTTAAAGGGCTAAAGTGGAGCCTGATGATATCAGGCTGGACAGCTGACAGGAACTTCCTGTGTCTCTGTGTAGTTTAACACTCGAGTCCTGGCTGCATCGAACAACAACAGCCCCTCAAATTGTCTTGCAGCAAAGAGGAGGGGAGAAAAAAAAAGAGAGAGAGAGAGAGTCAGTAATCACCATTTTTTTTTCAAAGCAGCTGGTGGCTTAATTTGACTCCTCTTGCTCTTTCAGTCTCTCTCTTCCCCTCTCTGTGCTGCTTTGCATATTTGTAGCGTTGAGGCGCTGTGAGGCCTCGGAGATTGCCTGCCATGGCATTGGGAGCGTGTTGTTTAAAATACCTCTCAGCGATAGCTGTCTGAAATGTTTTTGCACATTTTAAGATTTTGCATAAAGATGAAGACATTACTCAATAGTTCCATTAACCTTTTGAGGCCGTGTGTTTGCGTCTGTGGTGTGTATTGGTGTGTCAAATCGGTACACAGGGATCCCAGCTCATGCCACCAGAGGTCCCTGTCTCTTAAATACAGCTTATCTGTTTGTCCTAGTCACTCGATATACTCCTCACCTGATTCACATTATGCTGAGATCACAATTTTACTTAAGCCCTGTTTGCTTTGTGCAGAAAAGAAAAGGCTTGTTTTAGGGATGCTGTATATATTTAAGGCCACATGGAGACGTAGTGGTTATCTCTGTGGCCTTGTGCCTCCAGGGTCCAGGGTTCGATTCCCGCCTCCTGATCTTTATGATGGGACAAATCACCTCTAGTGTGTGGCAGAGTGAGTGTGTGCCCTGCGATGGACTATCACCCCGCCTAGTGCCCAGAGTCCCCTGGGATATGCTCCAGGTCCCCTGTGACCCTGTACAGGATAAGCAGTATAGATAATGAGTGAGTATATATTTGTGCTGGTTCTTTTGTCCATGACTTTGTATTTAGTATTGTTTTTTTTTTCTAATTTTAACAAAAATGATTGCTTTATGTAGCCATGGCATATAAAGCACATCATTAAACATAGTTACACCAAAAAATCTAAATCTCTTGTGATTTCTTGTTTACTTCCCCTGCTTTATAAGATCCTACAATACCCAAATTAATGCACTCTTGTTTCCCTGAACCTGTAATCGAATGGGCATTTCATATTTAAGAACAGCAGGCATCTAAACTCACTGTACATGGATACCTGCTTCCAGTAAAAGATACAATAATAATAATAATAATAGTAATAAAGAAGAAGGTACAATTGATGTTAATTAAATAAGGAACAATGAGCACAAATATTTAACTTGGAAAAAAGTCAATTAAAATGTGCCTGACCGAAAAAACATGTGTCTACGGGACGCCAGCTGAATCTTGGAAACCATCGGCATTTAATATGTGTGATGTACAAGCGCAATAATGTTTTAATTAATGTTTATTCGGTGTATCCCACTGTGTTGTGTAAACGCAGATCAGTTATGGAGTGACAGGCGATAGCTGTGCAACAAGTTAATAAATGAAGTCGCTTTCTAGTGATGCTTCAGTAAGCAAGAACATCTCATTAGGCAAATATGTTTGCCCTTGATTCCTCCTGTCCTTATTTGCTTTTTCTTGCATGCTTTTTACTTGCTGTCGAGCTAAGAGGTGAAGAAAGGAATGGAAACAATATGAAGAAGAGAAGAAGCGCCTTTGTCCATCCAAGAATTATGAAATATATCCAATTAATAATGAATTCATTTGCGAAAGCATGTGCAAATTATTATGCAAATGGGAAATTTTTACAAATAGCTATGTCTTAACCTGATAAACACGTATACAGTAGAAATTCATATATACAGCATGTGTTTGCATTTTGGAACATTACAAGTTCTTATATTTCATGACATGCTTGAAAGCCCAAGCAAATTATCTTTAATACTATATTAGTAGATTGTGGTCTTTAAGCAATATCACACAAAAGGAAGTGCTGTATACTGAATATCAGCACGGCTATATACTGAAGGCATCACAGCAGTGCTGATATTCAGCACAACAACACGTCCTCGAGTGTGATATTGCTTTTGTACAACAGCTCTTTGAACCCCTTTTATTATCAACAGATTATGATGTTTGTTTATTTAATCAATTATTTTTCTCTGCCAAGATATATCTTTCCACGATTAGTGGAACTAACTAACCACAACTAGCAGAGCTGGCAACCGACAGTTAGTGACAAATAGTGTAATCAGCATCGGTAAACATACTTTAAATTCTTAACAGTACTAAGTAACCAAAAGGTGAAGAGAATAAACCATGGAGGCGGTCGACAACCCTGACGAACCTACAAGACTTGCTTCATATTTCCACATATTCCACTTTAGAATATCATCTAACTACGTGGGGTGCACAATCCTGTTGATCAGAGCTTAAAGAGGGATTTGGGATTCAGATTTGTGTTAGAAGCTAGTTAGCATTGTAGCTTGCATTAGCCATGAATAATATTTTTTTTTTTTAAACAGACCCTGAGTTATACATATAGATAATCCAGTGCTGTTATGTTGTATATAAACACTCAAATGCCTTATTCCATTCAGATTACTCAAACAGAACTAAGAAAAAAAGACCATCCAGGATAACTTGCATATTAATCTTTAAAACTGGAGTCTAACTAGCTACGCCTCTGCCATAGTCTCTGCTATAACTCAGCACAAATGTTTTGAAGAACTGAATGGCATTTTTGGGAGATTTTGAGCTCCAATAGCTCCATAATATGAAAACTGATTGTAAATCGTCCGAAGGAAACCCACCAAGCACGGGGATACCATGCAAACACAGACGCTGAATCAAAACCGGACCCTGGAGGTGCAAGGCATCAGTACAAATACAAAAGTTGTATTTTTTCTGTATAGTGCCTAATTAAACCACTTAAACATTGTCTTACAGTATATTACAGTAACAATATTTCACCTTGAGATGGAGGAACATTTCACTAGAGTATTTCCTGTTCTTACCTGCTTGACCCATCATCATGTTATTAACGCCCCATTGATGGTAAAGTGCTGCCAAATCATGCGGATTGCAGTTCTTCAGGAAACTGTAGATGTCTGTAAGAGCTCCTGGACTGTCCACTGTCTGCTGCTTTTTAGTTTGGGAATGTGAGGAAGATCCACCAAGACTGAGCCTACTCCAGAGGTCATATCCATGAGAGCTGTCTGTATCCTGGGTTGGAGGTTCGGATCGAGTGAAGGTTTGAGGATTGGGACTTCTCAGCTCTGAAGCATTGTGCTTGTTGTTGAGCATGAAGCGGAGTCTCTCTTGCGACAGCAAGTTACTTTCCATCAATCTGCTTACTGTGTTGGGGTTTCCACTCTTTTGAGGACTTGGTGTTGGTCTTGCTCTGCTTGTTGATGAAGTGATATGTTGGTGAGTATCCATTTTATTTTTGGAGCTCTTGACTTCATCTACCCGGGTTCTGCTGAGATTTTGCTTGGAGGAGTGGGACAGTCGACCTTTGCTTTGTGAGTAAGTGGACTCGGCACTGCTGCTTTGAGGCTTGTCTTTGGTACCTCCGGGGGTTAATTCAGGGGGACTTGTGCGGAGGATTCGTGTTTGTGGCAGTGAAGGGCAGTCCTTGCCTTCCAAAAATGGAGGTGGTCCAGTGCGCCTCTTGAAATCGAGAATCGACTTGGGTGCCTTAACTCCATTTTTAGGAGCCCACTTAGGGATCAGAGTGGTGCTGTCGATTTTATGTGCAATTCTTTGATGAATCCAGAGAACTTCAGGGTACAGCGTGGCATGGGAACAGTATGGGCACTGATGCCTTGTTAGACCATTCTGTACTGAGTCTACAGCTCCTGCTTTGTCACTTTCAGCCTCCACAGAGAGATTCAACAGACTGGCATCCATTTTGTCAGAACTGGACTCTCCATGCCCTTTGCTATTCTCATCTCCATTCTCATCAACGTTCTTGGAGACAGGTGCTGTGTTGTTTAGTGCTGCCCTCTCCAGGTGGGTGGAGGTGGTGTAGGGCCAGTAGTGGTGCTGTAGTAGTGCATTCCTCAGCCTGGGAAAGCCACTGTGGCTGGTGGTAGGACTGTGGCTTTGGGTGATCGTGCTGGTTAAGGCCTCATTGCTGATAGCTGCATGCTCAATGCACATGTGGGACGCCATGGCAGCTGAGTCAGTGGTGTGGAAGTCACAGTGGTCACAGGTGTATGGCTTTTTATCTGTGAACAAAAAAAAAGTGTGAAAGAAATTACATTAATATATGTTTTTAAAAAGAAGGTTTCCAAATTTGTAAATGGTAAACGTAATTTTTTTAGAAAGCCAATTGATGCCAATGTATTCTGCAGTCTTTAAGAATATTTAAATATATTATTCGTATTTAATATTTTTAAAGTTCAGTGAAAAATTACAAAAGTATTTTGTTTCACAGATGGCCATATAGTCTATAATTAGATACAAATATTCTTCAGTGACTTGCATCCCAAATTTCCCTTTATAACTGGGAAATCAGTGTTCTCAAGTGTTCTCCTGACAGTGTTGGAGAGCACTGTCTCTCTCACATACTATATAAATTATCTACTGTACATTCCCTTCTCATCAAAGTATTCATTGAGCACTTGTACACTGTGAATATGTGAATATCCGAACCCTGGAAGAAGACAAACCTGTCAGCATAGAAAGGTTTTATATTGGGGTGAAGAAGTTGAGTCAGAGGAATTTGGTGTTGATTTGCACTGACACTTTCCTCTAAGGGAAAGTGGATCCAAAATATGTCAGCATAAAAGAGCTCAAACTAGAATTTCCAACTCATTCGACCAATCTTTGACTAGTCGTCTTAATACACATATGAATTTGGTAAAAGACTATGCAGTGTCTAACGGCAAAAGTCTAAGGCAATTTTGCGTGTTAGACTCCAGCAGAACTGTGCATTGTCTACTTAATCAATTTGACCACAAGATGGCAGCACCTCACAGTACAAGAACATGTTTTGGGGGTATACTTTAGTGATGTCATTTCACACAATAAATGTTTCCTTAAATAGTACTTGATTTTCACTGCATGGAAAAATAATTACATGATCATTAATGTTTAAGGGACAAAATGTTCCGTTCCACATTAGAGAAATATGTGGTTAGATAATGACACAATGGTACAGCTGAATAAAACGTTTCCGTTGTTTGCGCACAAATATCCTACTGTAAAGTTTACTGTTGTTACAGTCAAACAAGCACATTGAGCAATCCAACCGCAGAATGGGGCAATGTGTGTGAACAGTAGCTGCATCCTCCCACACATTCAGCTGTGAGAATAGAAGAACATAAGGAAGGCATAAGAGGGAGTAACTGAGAGGGCCTGGGAACACAGCCTGAGCCCACCTTCTCTCATCTGTCACTGAGATGTTTGTTTACATTGAGTTTGTCTGGAACCAGCAGTAGCCTTCGCTCTCTCACTCTCTCTCTCTCCCTCCCTCTCTCTCTCTCTATCTGCCATCTGTTTTGTATTTGGTGCTTGAGCCTGGTTGCTGTATGGTTCTCTTTTTGGCCTCTGAGGGACACTTTTTCAGCCAAATCAGGGTAGGAGGTCCTCACACATTAACTCTTTACAAGTTTCCTCGGGTATGACCATTCCCATGCATTACATTTCCCATAAGTCATATATCCAGCCTAATGGTAAAGTCACTTAACGGGTCAGTAAAATCTTTGACCCATAACTTTAGTCAGTGTTTAATCATTACTTTCTCAAAGCTCATTTCCTGTTTCTTTTATGGTGGTGCTGTTTTATTCAGGACTAAGGATATGAAAGGGACCCTTCTTAGGTTTTCTACACTGGATGCCCTGAATCAAACCAGCCTACTAGCTAATGCACACTAAGTCTTTGTTACTCCAGAAAATGGAACCGCTTTTGGTGAAACAATTTGCTTGAACAACAGTGATATGGGTACATATGATATGAAAAATAAAGTATGTGTGTGTGTGTGTGTGTGTGTGTGTGTGTGTGTGTGTGTGTGTGTGTGTGTGTGTGTGTGTGTGTGTGTTTAGTTTCCTCTTCTTCTTGGTCTCGCCAATTTGTTGGTTGGTTCTGCTTTTTTTTATTGTGTAAGAAGTTAGCAGCTCTGATGTCACACAACATCTTTTCTCCATAATCAAGGGAATTCAGCTCAGTTTGTTAATTATCTATAAAATGACAAGTGCTGTGGCTTTGGTGGTGGGTTTTTGCATAAATGTTGAAGATTTGGAAGCTGATATGTTCGAGTGTAGTGTACAATTGAGGAAGTGAGAGCTTAGCAGCTGAGCATTTTGGTTATAGGTATTAATACCCAAGTTGTTCAGGTGGGTTTTATACAGTAATTAAGGAATTCCGTATCTGACTAAACACTGAAAAGTATTTACTTGGAATGCATTTATTTCCATGCCCTCAGGTTCTACCTACATAGCTAACTAATCTGAGAGTTTCAGAAGAGATCAAGTGTTAAAAAAGTCAGGAGTAATGACTCTGTAAAATTAATGTACTTATGTTTTTTATTATATAGATATGAGCCGTATGGGTTTCTGTTTTCTCATATGGTCTACCATGAGAAGGGAAGAGCAGACGAAAAGGGACATAAAAAAATTTCAGGGGTTGTCTTCCTGAGACAGGAAATCCTAAAATAACATCATGCAAAACAGACACGTAGTCAAAAGAGCAAAAGATGAGTGGTGCCTAGTGCTCTGCAATAACTGGAGTCAGGTCATCCAGCTGTTTGAGTTTAGCACTGCCTCCAGAAAGAATGGTCACCTTATTTACAGGGAGTTCTCCAACAGTTAGTGAGAAATACGGCCAGGAAGATAGATGCATATGTACTGTGTTAATAAATAAATAAATAAATAAATTCCATAGAGTATCATAATCCTTTACAGGGCACTCTCTGAAATATTTGGCAGTTTCATAATTGAAGACTTTTTCTGAGCCTTTTTTTTAGCGAATAATTTATTTATTTTTATAGTTGTCATTTTTATGCTGCAACATAAACAGGTCGTTTCTATAGAGACTATCTATAGAGACCTGATGTCCTCCTTTAGAAGCTAAGAACTCTTCTTGATCTCCTTAGCTAATTAGAACTCAAGAGAACCCTCTCTAGATATCCATCATTCTTTACAGAACATTTAACATTTCCTTTAGTAAAACAAACTAAACAACATTTTAGCAAACATCTATGGTCACTTTTTTAGGATGCTTGAGGTCTTGCCTTTAATTAGAACATACGCAAAAGGCCTCATGTTTTTAATAAAAAGAACTTTAAAACTTCACTTAGTAGGACAAACCATAAAAAATAATACATAGAAAAATAATATAATTCTAAAAATAATAATTTTTAGAATGTTCTTTTTAGTTAACTAGAACCCAAGCAGAAGCCTGTTGTTGTCCACAGAAGCTTTAAAGGTTATTTCAATGAGCCAAAGCCATTTTTTTTAAAGAAAAAAAAAAAAAACATTAAGCTTTCACTTCTGTAGGAGGTCAAGCACACCTTTTGCTTAATAAATCATTGAATGTTCTCCCAGGGGCCAAACCAACAGATACTCTAGGTGAAACAAGAGCCATTCCTTTTCAAGAAGGTTCCAAGTATCATTACTTAAAAAGGAAATAACTCTTAACTGTCTCTTTTAGTTTATTGAAACACAAAGGGGAACTTATTTTTTTTTTTATTAAGAGTATACTTATGCAGTGAGCCAACCGAATAAAAAAAAATTAAAAGGTCCATTTCGTTATTGTATAACTAACTGGCTTTTTTTTTTTATTATTCAGTTGATTATTGAATAATCAACTGCGCTTCAGAATTTTCCCACAAGAGGTCTCCCTGCTCCAGGAATTGAGAATGTGGATTACACAGGGAGTAACACGCAACTCTAAACACACATGCAAACCATTTGGAATAACAGTTTACGCATCCTGCAAAGGTTTCTCTTTAGCTGGCATCTTGGCACCCCTTTTCCCGAGTTCTACACACTGTGAAAGAGAAATCGACAGGGCCCAGTGAATTCAGTTCTATTCGGCTGTATTGCAGGGAGTGACAGACACATCTGTACACAATAGTGTCATTGCTCAGTTTAGCTTGTGAAATCAAACAAAGAGGATGCTGTATTTCAACACTGTCTGTATATTTAGGGCAGTTGCTAATCCTTCCTCATAATGTCCATCATTAATGTTTGTTTTAGTTCCATTTCTGGTCATATATTAGAGATAACTGTAACAGTAGCAGCTTGAAGTTGTTTAAGCAAAATATATTTATAGCGTCTCTTCCATACATCCTAGATGACCTAACAAGAGTTTTGGCAAGTATGCAAATGTGGCTTTCCCTTACCTGTATTGTCTGAGAATAACGTCTGATTTTGGTCCTCTGCAGAGTCCACAGATTTAGAATGACTGGGCTGTGTCTTAGGAAAGAGATTTTGAAGAGGAACCCCATTCATGTCTTCCCTCATGCTGCCATGTCTTATAAGCATGTGAATCACCATCTGTTGCTGAGTTCGGAATCCTTTTCCACACTCCAAGCACTCGGAGGTCTTACTCTGGGAATTTTTACGGTTATGGCGAGAAGAGGGACGGTATTCGGAGTCGCTCAAACTCTCCACGCTTCCACTCTGCTCCCCATGTCTCTGATAATCAGTAGTGGTGCTGGTGCTGCTTGACACTTGGGTCACTGTCCCTCGCTTCTTCTTATTAGGGATACTTAGAGTGGCATCTAATTGTTTCTTTCGTTTCTCCTGTCTCAGTAGTACATATTCCCCCTTTTTCTTGTCATAGACCACATCTGCATCTGCTAACCTCTCCTCCCAGCCCAGGCCTTTTTCAGAAACCTCCATCACCCTGCCTCTGGTGGCCAGCTGCCAGGCCTGATAGCTGCTAACAGGGTCCAACTCGGGAATCCTCTTGCCAAGCTTTTCCTCCGAGAGCTTCTCCATCTCACCTGACATTCTTAAGTTCAGGCACTCTAGGAAGCGTCTCTTGGTGAGGGGAGATGAAAGACAATCACCGTTGTTAGTGGGATTATCTGTGTTCTTGTGGACTTGATCGTGCAGCCGCAGACTCTTGCGGTCATGGAAGAAGTTACCGCACTTGGCGCATAGTTCATATAGGCAAATGTCATTTACCAGGGAAGCTTCAACCTGTGTCACCTCGTTAACAGTCGCAGGAAGTTCAGAATCATTCTTTGGCTTGGACTTGGTATTGTGTGTCTTCATGTGGCTGCGCAAGAACCAGGGTTCACGGAATCTCCGGCCGCAGATACGACACCCATGATCCCGAGTGTTTTGATGCTTCTTCATGTGGGCTTTGAGGAACCAGGCTTGTGTGAACACTTGGTCACATTGATCACATGGAAAGTCCCCTTTCCCAAGCTCATTCTCTTTCTCTGCTTCCTCCATGTTTGGACCATCCTCCATGGTGGAGTGTTCCTCCGTGGGATGTGGGTTTTGCGTTTCAGCCTGCAAGTGCTCTTCCTGCGAGGTATCATGAAAGTCGTGCATATGCTGCTTGAGCTCAGCTTGACTCCGGAGTCTCTTCCTACACAGCGAGCACTGCTTGCCTCCCTCACTGCTTGCCCTTTCTTTCTTAACCCCTTTCTTTCTTGTCTTAGTGGTTTCCTCGCCACTGACCATCTTATTGCAAGCAGAGGTACTTTCTGTTGGACTGGAACATCCACCCTGCTCCTCCGGCACTCCTCCTTCCTTGTCTCCTTCATCTTCCACCTCTTCCTCATTTCTTCCAGTGCTCTGACTCATACCATCTACCTTATGGGTACGAATGTGGGCTTTCAGGCTGCCTTTCTGGGCTGTCCGATGCTGGCAATGGGGGCACTTGTACGGCTTCTCCCCTGTGTGCTTCCTCATGTGCTGAGACAGAGAGCTTAAGAAAAGGAAAGTCCTGCCACACAGGTCACAGTTGTGAACCTGTTTCTTTTCCTCATCTGGATCACGATGAGAGGGTTCAGAAAGGGAGTCCTCCGTAACCCCTTGCCGCTCAACATCCATGTTGATCCTTGAGTGTTCTGCTTGGCTGCTATCTTCTGTCCAATTTGTTATGTCCTAGTATTGATGTGTCTGTTTGGGTCATACGCCTTGAATGGAAGTTCTCTTGGCAGAAAGTATCATTGCTAAGTGGTTTGTGAAAGTTGTCTTGTTTTCCACTTGAATACAGCTGGAGGAATGTCTGCTAGGAATCATTTTTTACCAACTGGAGACCTGATTCATACTGGGACCTGTTGAGCAAACAAGAACAAGTTTTATACAATGAGTCAGTCTGTTTGTGTAACAGATGAACAAGAATTAATTAATGTGAATAGGAGTGGTGCAATGCTTATAAGAGATATAATAGCCCGAAATATACTACAAGGAGCTTATCGAACTTTAGGACTACTGTTCATTCAATGCAAACACACACACAGTGTTATATCTAAGGTCTAGATGTCTTAGTTTTTAAAGGTGGAAGGCAGCCAAGTACATTTTCTTCGTACCTACTGTACTTAAAACAGTAAGTAAAGTTTTTACATTGCTGTACTTGAGTACTTCATTCCTGCATGGTGTTGCATTAAATAATCACAAAGTTGTGTAGCATTTGAAGTGGTAATATTGCCACCTGCTGACTATTATATGTGATTGACTTGTTTGCCTTCACGTTCAATCATGTAGCAGGTGTTAGAAATTGGAAGTGGAGAGACTTTGACGTAAAGGTTACAGTGAGCTAACACAAGTTCAAGAACTGTAATACTTAAGTAAATTTGAAGGAGAGTACTGTACATTTTCTCAAGCAGAAATATAAATGAATGACTTCTACTTTTACTTGAGTATTTTGTTTTTTACATAGGATATCTCAACGTACGGGATTTGTGTACTTTGTCCACCACTAGTTATTTGGCATAAACTTAACCCAGGCAATCATATCCACATGAGACAAGATATTAAACACTGCGTACATTATACTACTATGACCCGAGACTATGTGGAGGTTAAGTGCTATCAGACTTCTATTTGCTTTTTTCGTCTATACGAGTTTAAGATGTGATCAGTGCAGTGTAACTGGACACGATGTACTAAGCACAATGGACTCTATTGATACACTATTTAACAAGACGGCGAGCAGGAGAGAGCAAACATCATTAGTTTGTCTAATGTGTCATTATGTGAGCTACCGTCAGGGCCTGAGTGACGAGCTGCCTGACTGCACCATGTAAGCACTTCTGATAGTCTGATGGCTCAAGGAGGCCGAAGCACAGACAGAACTTTCGAATGCCCTCAGCGACGCAGCAGAATGTTACACTATTCACTATTCCATCCAAAAAGAACAGGGAACACTTATCAGTTATCATGCAGGCCAGTCAGGAACTGAGGATTTCCTGTCATTTTGTCTTGCTTTGCATTTTCATTTTAAACAGGCCAATGATTTCTTATTTTCAAAGGAGTACTCTCAGAGTCTGAATGAACAGAGTCTGCGCAGAGTTCCTGCTTTGAGATTATTTCCTTGTATCACATGTTTGTTTATTTTAGGAAGTTAAGACTTCTATAGTGTCGTTAACAATGTTTATTAGATGTTTATTGGAGTATATGCGCTTTTAAGTCTGTGTCTTGAAGACAGTGGTGCCAGCCTTAACTTCAGTCAGCTTCCCTTGGTTTCAGAATGAGTGATGGCTGTGTGCCTACAGACTTAAACCGTGTGTGTGTGTGTGTGTGTGTGTGTGTGTGTGTGTGTGTGTGTGTGTGTGTGTGTGTGTGTGTGTGTGTGTGTGTGTGTGTGCACTGAGGCATTAAGCATTGCATTCCCCATGAGCAGGACAGGAGAGGAGACGGGCTGGGACGGAGCCTCAGGGCCAACCCTCCCTCTCTTTCTAACCAATCAATAATCCATTATACAACAACTGCATTTCACCACACACACACACGGACTGAAAAAAAACGCAGAACTCGACTGACTCAGAGAAAACAGACAGTTAAAAAAAAAAAAACTGATGGCAGTTCATTTTTAGTGGTAAGGCAGGGCGAAGTGTCTAAACTGTTTAAATAAGAGTTACAGTACATTAGAGCGCAGTTCAATTTTCCAAGAAATTTAATTTTCATGTATTTTTCGCTGGAAGTCACAACGATTATCAACAGCATGTCCACTGAAATCCTAAATTATGAGTACAATGTTTAGTTGTGTGCTATGTAAACATGCAAAAACATCGAGTTCCAGTGGCAAGCTGTTGCTACTGGGAGTTTTGGAAGATGTATAAGAAGACGCGCACACACACACACACACACACACACACACACACACACACACACACACACACACACACACACACAGATAAACAAACATGCAAAACAACAGCAGAGGGGTTATTATTCAATAGTGCTTGTTCTCCGAGGGCTTACCTCAGCTCTGCTGACCTACTTATCCCCAGACAGTTGAGCTCATCTTGGGGCTCTATCAATGCAGGATCAGTGCATTTTTTTCAAATTGAGCTTCTGTTTTCGTGTGTGTGTGTGTGTGTGTGTGTGTGTGTGTGTGTGTAATGTGTCTGTGCGTGGTCTTTATCCAAATGCTGTGTACCCAGTTGCTTAGGGACAGATATCTAACGAGAATGCGATTTAGGGCAGGGAAGACAACAGAAAAGTACATTACTGTAGACAAGCCAAATGCCAAAGAATTTTTTGACGAAGTGCTTCGTGTTTTGTGTTTTGAGGCCCTACCCTTCCACCTGATCACAAGAAGGAACATGGATCAGTCATTTACATATTTTGTGGATTAAATAATCCTGTCTTTGAGTTCCGCCCCCATAAAACATTTTCTAACAATAACAATAATTCTGCTGAAATGTACAATATGTTTTACCTTGGAGTGGCTGCGCTGCTGTTTCAGCATTTTCTGACTGTGGCTTTAAGGAGCTCGAGTCTCATCTAACCTCGTAGGTCATAGTAACCTCTACCTAATTAACATTTGGTAATGTATCATTGATTCCATCAACGTTTAGTGTTGTTTTATCGATTTCTTTTCCCTAACCCTTATTATCACGGCGTCCTCACTGTACTCATCATGTACTTGTAAGCGGTACTACTGCGCGTTGTAAAGCACATTCTCGAGAGCAAGCGATTCCCACTACGTACACCCATTCCATTTCTGAAACTATCCTGAGGATTCCAAATCCCCCAGTCCACCACTGCATTGTGTGCCTCCCACCAGAACTGTCACAATAGTTCATGTCCGTACCTCCTCCTAGCAGCAGGGAGTAAGGCAGCACCATTGTTAGTGTCTGGCCTGTGCTAGGACTGAGCCTGAAGCTCTTCTTCACAGGAAGACAAAAGAGGAACCATCTCATTTCAGTCCCTAAATCCTAACGGTGGTCTCGATGAGAACTCTGAGCAACCGAGGCGAAGACCGTGATATGTATTATACCCGAGTGCACCGGTGGTTGCTACCGAAGTGTCTCGGAGGAATACACCCCGGGGGTTTGTAACAGAGGAAAAAGAGAGCTGACTGACAGCAATGCTCTCGGTTTGACTTGCAAACTAAAAAAAATATCCAGATTGCAGATGTGATCGCGAGATAAATAAAACCGTGGGACAAACAGTTTCTATTCAGTCAGCACATGAAGCTCAGCGGTGCTGCTTTCACAAGGTGAAGGGATTTCTTTGTTCATTCCTGTTTGTTAACCAGAGCCTTATGCTTCACACGCGCACACACACACGCGCACACACACACACACACACACACACACACACACACACACACACACACAGAAATTAAACATAACTCAAACATCAATATTTATATTCGAGGGAACTTCAGGGCTGTTGTTTTCTCCTCCAGCTCTTGACTTCCTTTAGCCAAATCCTAAAGCAAAACTCCACAGAAGCTGAAGCTACTAAAGACAGTCACCAGGTAATCATCCCAACAATATCTACATATACCGTACAAATGTACAAAAAACTTTTTTTTATTTTTCCCAGTGTAGTTCTGCTTACAATGAGAACACTGGGACGTGTATTGTCAGAGTTGTGCACAATGTTTAAACAGTTGACATTGCAGCATTACAGTCCCACCCTACAGTGCATCTATTGTGGTGCTCTACATGAGATTGCTGACATAATGAGTACAAATATGACTCCGGTTACAAGCCTCACGGCATAATTAGATTTCGTTTTGTTTTCCTTTTGCAGCACAAAACATGATTTTCTCAAGAATATGCACCCGAAAATGAGGAGCTCGACATTTTATTCCGGTCATCAGCTGACATGGACTATAAGCCAGACGAGATCGTTCGACGTTTTCTGTTTTACTTTGTCATGTTTAAATGTTTGGCATTTATATATCTATCATTTTTAATACTTGGTTTAGCTGAAGATCAGCTTTAAGCTAGGATAAGTCTGGATGGATATCTAGGTTATAAAAAAAAAAAATAGTGCTTGGTATTGTATGGAATATTATTTCGCAGTTTTTGTTTTTACAACATGAATAAAATGGGGATTGCATGCATAATTGAATGCAGTATAATTGAAAACTAAAGATTGGCTATTATGCAAAAGCATAGTATCTACAGTATATTTACATCTATATTCATATACTTTATTACCTTCATGGAAATTCGAGTCTAAACCTTTTAAACGGTCGTTCAAGTCAAACCGGGATTTTTGTTTGCACAGAATAACAGAACCCAGCTACAAGAGTAAAAACTCCTTTTTCTTATATAATCCCTTCCTCCACTAATGCTTGGATGCCATCAAGTTTTCTCAGTACGCCTGAGCCATGATCAGACTGGCTGCTTTCATGTCTGAAACGCTGGCCTCCCAGGAACTCCTTTAATGGCAATACATGTGGAAATGGCTTAGAGTGAGGTCGATCCTGTAATGTGTTTTACTGCCATTTGCAAGGTATGTGTGCAGATTATTGGATAGAAAATATTTTTTTTTTTTTTTTATCATTAGTCCATTCATCCATTATTCATATTATCTTTTACTTTTTATATTTAGACAAAATATATAAAGATTACTTATCATTTATTACTTTTAGTCTCATATTCATCATGAAAACTAGGTCATCTATGAATATTTTTTGTCATTATTTTCATTGACAAAATGAACACTGGATTCCATTCGCTGAATGTTCACGGGAACGACTGCGATGGGCGCTGAGCCACCTTGGACGGGCGCGTCATTCATGGACATATGGCGTTCTTTAAACGTTTGCGCCATTCAAATCTTTTAAAGCAGCTCAGAGGCTCCTCGATGTACTGCGCTTTAATTTTTCTGTAAATGTCAATCGTTTTTTACGCCTTGATTCGCAAAGGAAATTTAATTAAAAGTCCCGGTTTGCCTTGAACACCGCTCATACTTGAGGTTTAAATTTAGTTGCCCTTCCTAGAGTCTTCACATCACTGTGAGTGTCACATCACTCAAGTACATTCAGCACAGAATGAAAAAAAAAAAAAAAAAAACCTTGAAAACCAGTTGTTTGCTACCCCGCCTTTGCATTTGCAGTCATTTAAGCAATGAGTGCCTGTAAATCACCAACACGCCCACAGCCTTTCACATAAACATCAACACTGGTCATGTGGGTCCTTATTAAATCACGGCTACTTTGTTATTATTGCATATTCATAACAATATAAATGCTTTATGTGAATGTTTGTATAGTGAAATAAACATCTAGAGAGGAAATGCATGACTTAGGTGAAGATTTAGCACGTCTTACATCATTGTAGACATCAGAATACTGTCAGGACCTGATCAGCGTCCTTTCCCCAGTAATCAACTATGTTAGTGTTCGGGGTATAACGGGATTGTTTATGATTCTAATGGTTTCCACGGTTGCTGTTACTCTGGGATACATGCAACCTTAGGCTCACCCTCCCCACTGTCTGAGCTCTGCATTTCATCTGATACATCTGCAGTAGCAGCTACTTCTGTTTCTCTCTTATACAGGCAGTACAATCTGACTCAGCACATCAGTTCCTACAGTCATCAATAAAGTGAGCGATTTATTCTGTCATAAAATCTTAAATAGGAAAAAAATTAATAAAAATACATCATCGGTCATGTACACGCAAAGTAGAGGTCGAAAATAGAGAGGGAATAATGCATGTATGCTCATATCTGTGACATGCAGCCCTAAGCTACTGATCCATTCTCTCCCTGTGTGCTCTTTTCTCATGCCGATGAATAGCCATGTCCAGTCAGCTGTCCACAAGTTTATTCAACCTGACGGCCAGGCCAGCTCAGCACAAACGCCCCATGCTCTGGACGCTGCTCCTCTGCTCTGAGCCAGTGCCTGTGTGTTTGGTATTGTGTGTGTGTGTGTGTGTGTGTGTGTGTGTGTGTGTGTGTGTGTGTGTGTGTGTGTGTATATATGTATGTGTGTGTAGGCAAAACTCATGACCATCAGCTCTTCATTAAAGGGTGCAGTCATAATGGATGTGTACGGTGTGCGTATGCATGGATTTTGTCATTATAGATAAGCAAGAGAGGAAAAAATGGTGAGTGTGTGTGTGTGTGTGTGGGTGTGTGCATGCTAATACAGAGGCCACACAGTTAAAAAGACCCCACACATATATGTGCATATGTTAAATATATGCACACATACTTAAATACTGTACTTGTTTTATGAAGTGTCTTTTACATACATGCAAGATATCTCTGCAGGGAACGCAGCAGTTTCAAAATACTTTCTCAACAACCAGCCCCAAAAATGTAATATTAATATTAACTGCAAAAGAGGTGATGACGTTGCTGCATCGGGCCGAATTCAATACGGATAACGCTTCACTAACAAAACCTGTGCCATCTTTTGTCACGTTTCCATATTAAGGTTACATAAACCTTTATTTATGTCCAATTATCCAAACATCACCACTCAGTATTGGTTGTCTTTACATAATACAATTAGCAACCAGGTCATGGAAACCTCAGCATGGCTGAACAGGCCCTTCCCTGGATCACTATGCGAGAGTTAGGAGGGTGCGATGGGCATCTGCTGATAGGATTATAGCACTGCAGTGGCTTATGCTCCACTGAAGCACATTAACAGAGAGTCTAAATGTAGACCTGAAGGTACAGAGCCACTTCTCAAGTCCTGAATCAGTCATAAGCCAGAAATATGATCTAAGAACTATGCTTCTTTATGAGTTCACTGAAAATCCTCTTCGCCTGGAGACTGAAGGTTCGGCAGTGTGTGAGCTAACATTCCCAGTTCTCTTGTAAGATCTTCATGCTAAGGCCACAGTCGCTTCTCTAACACTGTAATGACTGAGGCGGGATTATAGTCCCCCAAACTGCCTGAGGCATCGAGACGGTTTGACTGACAGCATTGTCTGAAATTAAACAAGCTCCCAACTGCTGAGATTTCAAGACTGGAACAAAATTGTGATTCACAAATAGTACCATAAT
This sequence comes from Clarias magur, assembly GCA_013621035.1. Lineage (NCBI taxonomy): Eukaryota > Metazoa > Chordata > Actinopteri > Siluriformes > Clariidae > Clarias > Clarias magur. The sequence goes on along the minus strand of QNUK01000319.1, from coordinate 70,278 downwards.
ACACATAAGTAAAGAAAAGAATCACCTTTTTGTTATTATTATTATTATTATTATTATTATTATTATTATTATGTCAATCCCAGCATCACAGTATGTAGGTCACAGTATTTAGACAAATGGGGAAAAGTGGTCTGAACTGAAAAATGTCATAGTCGATGGTTCAGGACATTAAAAATGAGCTGGAATTTAGTGATAAAACATTTCTAAACAAGATGAGACCCCAGTTTCTGCAGCGGACCCTTGTTGATCCCATCAAATGTAGTCACGTGTAATAAATTATACACATGCTGCTAGCTCACCAGACAAGATCTGAGCTAGTCACAAAGCTGGAAACAGGAAGGAGTTTCACAGATTTTCATTGATTTCTAATTTTCTAATTTAATCTAATATTTCCTTATTATTATTATTATTATTATTATTATTATTATTTCATTGACATATGTTGCATTAAAATGTTGCTATTCCTCTTTAATCCTACAGGTGTCACTCTAAACTATTCACACTTTGGCAGGCAGCACAGCATTGTGTGTGGTAGGAGCAAATAGTTTTTTAAATGATTCATTATTAAAGTTTGTTTAGAATTGTAACAAAAAGGAAAACAATCAGGATATTTATAAAACGGCGATAGTTGCAGAATCACAATACGAATCGAATCAGCATTCAGGTATCGTGATGATATCGTATCGGCTGGCCCTTCTGATTCCCATCCAAGCTAGAATAAAATCTTTGACATGCAGTGCAAGGACAGAACATGAGCGATCATACACTATAGCAGTATGTAAAACTCAATGTGTTCCTTAAGCTCATTAGAAGCTCTCGGTGGACGACAATAAACAGTTTCAACTTCTTTTTCCTGTCATAGCTGTGCTCATTGTCTCAGAATGAAACTGCTGCACAGTATACTTTGCGCTGGTCTGGGGATCGACTGTAATCTGGTGGTATTAACCTGCTCTCTAAAAAAGCTCTCCCTCTCAACATGGATTAGATTATCATTTTAAGGTCAGCTCAGGTCTCTCTCTCTTTCTCTCTTCGTCTAAGTCTTTGTCTTAACTAAATGTCCATAGCACAGTGACGTAATCAAATGCAAATATATTATTTGGAATTAATACTTAATATATTATTTTAACATTCAAGGGGCATCTGGTTAAGATTAGAGGTGTGTGTGTCTGTGTGTGTCAGGACTGGCATTCTGAAATACACAACAAGGGTTATTACTTTTTATGTGGGCGTGAGTGCGGCGTCACGTGACAAGGAAAGAAAGGGTTTATATTTTGGGAAACAGAACCAAGTAAACCAATCACGTCAGGCCTGCATCCAAATACAAATGTAAGTGTTACTGTAGTACATCCCTTTAACATACTGGGAGCAATGGGAAATCTGGAAAAGTGTGTGTGGGGGGGGGGGGGGGGGGGGCTAGACAATTGTTTTCATTATCTAGTTCTAACCACTGCCCAACCCCCATTCAGTCTTATTATTTATGCATCTGGGCTTGACATCATATTGATTTCGATATTTACAACTCACAAAAGAGCAATATGGAACAAACTGCAATCAGGTCCAGTAAAGCGGATGTTCTTGCTTTTGTTTCTTATAACAACTGCATATATTATTTAAAGGGATAATAATTTAATATAATGCACACACGGTTACAATACATAACTCATTCATTCATTCATTCACTCATTCAACTTCAGATCTTCAGTTGTGTATTGTAACCGTGTGTGCATTATATTAATTATCAGATACAGAGCCTATCCTGGAAACACTGATCTATAGAGACTGGTCTGTAACTGCGCATAAAGCTCCAGCGTTTGATAAGATGAACGGTACCGAACATGAACCTAATCTAAACCTGCCATCTATCGTTAAGGAGAGATGGATTAGATAGGATTCCTTGCAGGACCCACTCACTCAGTCCAGGCTGCTGTTCTTTGTGGGAAGATCAGTCCTTAGTGAGAGACATGAACACATTCAAGGAGGCAGAGCAGCCAGATGCCGCTCTCATGGCCCCCGTCTGTATTGTTTCCCTCTCCGTTTATTTATTAATGTCGAGTCACACGGTGGCGTCTCTTAGACAACAAATACTGTTTATAATTGCAGAACAATGATGCCAGCCAGAGAGAGAGAGAGAGAAAACAGAGACATGATCCAAATGCTCCCAATCATAATAAAATCCCGTGTTCTTGGTTTAGACTGCTGAAATGATTCAGGCAGGTTGTGAAAGTGTGTGATTGCTGAGAATTTGGATTTCCCCTAAAATTCACATGTGAAAAGTCCAAAGATAAAAAAAAAAGGAACACATTCCAGATATGGGGTTAGGGCTCAGGAAAGATCACCGCTGCATCTGCAGGAAGAATGGTTATACGTTTTTTTTTTTTTTGTAAGCCTAGTAAGAAACTGTAATCTGATACCATGAAAAGCATCTCTCCCCCTCCTTTCTCTCTCTCTCTCTCTCTCTCTCTCTCTCTGCCTGTTCCTGTTTTGGATCTGTTCAAAGGGTCTATCTTTCTATTACATCTCACAGCATTGCCCATCTGTCTGTGTGTGTGTGTGTGTGTGTGTGTGTGTGTGTGTGTGTGTGTGTGTGTGTGTGTGTGTGTGTGTGTGTGTGCGCGCGCTAATTTCACTAAGAGATCTCTGCTCTCAGTTAGACTTTTGACTTCCTGTTTATGAAGTGAGCAGCCGAGTGCAACAATAGGGCTGGATTTTGATCTGCCAGAAGAATGAACACTACACACACGCATACACACACCAGTTTATAAAGCTATGTGTACTCTACAAGCCTTTTTGCTTGTAAGGAGTGCACCTTTCTTTCATAAGCATGCACATGATGGCAAAGACACAACAGGCTTCATCACTGCATGCAGAGACTCTTAGAAAATCCAAATGTACAGGGAGCGAAGGGAAAATCTCATTATCGTACAACAATAATGGCAACGAAAAGAAACCTGGTCCTCTCTTTAGCACTTCTTGTTTTTATGATTTTGATGCACACAGCTCTGCAAAATTTTCGAAGCTGCTTGTTCAGGAGGTGTTGATGAATTTTCTTTGACAACGGCTCTGACTGTAATTCCAGCTGTTATCCAAGCCACATGTTTATATCGCCAAAGCTTTATAGTATCGGTTCGTTACCAGGCATTTTATTCGATGTACGCTGTAAATGATCCGACAATCCCAAATTTAGGTTGTATTCCTTATTTAGTCCACTTCTGGTTTTGATAATAAAAGCACTCAGGCATTTGTCAGAGTTACACAAGCCTGTCCTTCATCTCCGAGGTCTGTTGTTAATGCGAGGCACTTATACATCACTTCCCTTTTTTCTTATGTTAGCACTATCCATGCCTATGGTTCATATCAGTGGTTCAATCTCATTATTGAACATCTCAACACAAAGCATAAAAAATGACAAAAACATACCTCTGATCCTTCTGGAGCAAATGCAATGCAAAATCAAGATCGTTATCAACCGACACATCATAATACCAGACGAATCCAAACGGGTTGTGTCCAAAAGGCTAGGTAACATAAAATAAGATGAGCTCAAACTGTTTTTGTTACTTGTCTTTTAAGAGAATTTTGGCAAGAACAGATTCTTAAACCCTGACCTAGTTGTAGTTGCAGGAGGATGTGCTTTTGAAGAAAACTACAAAGCATTTCTGTAAGTCTCTCCACATCAGGGCGTCTGCCAAATGCTGTAAATGTAAATGTAAATGCAAAATGCAGGTCACTCATGGCACTGAACACTACTTTTTTTTTTTTTATGTATGTTATTTAGGCGGATTTCCGATGTTGTGTGTAACTGGGTAAACGTTTACTCGAAACAGGGAAGAATTTATACTTAAAAAAAAAATTTGTTGGCTGAAATTTGATACAAATTGACTACAAGAAATGTGGAATAACAAGCCGCTTGAGCAAATATCAATTCAAATATCAGTGTTGTAACACTCTCACTCACTCACTCAACGTCTAAACAACTTTTATCCTGTATACAGGGTTGAGGGGGTCTGGAGCCTATCCCAGGAGACTTAAGACACGAGGCAGGGTACACCCTGGATGGAGTGCCAATGCACACACATACACACAGCGACACACTCATTCACACACTACGGGCAATTTGGGAAGGCCAATTAGCCTAATGTGCATGTCTTTGGACTGTGGGAGGAAACCGGAGTACCCGGAGGAAACCCATGCAGAGAACATGCAAGCTCCATGCACACGGACCCAGAGGCGGGAATTGAACCCAATGTGGTAACAGTAAACATTTATTCATCATCTCCATTGTTGTTCCACTGCTTTCCACTGCAGCGTGCTGAATTCTCAAAGTGAACTGCTCAAAACGTGATGATTAATCATGATTAACAGCAGGTCCGGGAATAGTTCCAGCTGTAGCTCAAATCGCAGGTGTACGGTATATTAATGCGCTCATGTTCAGCTATTACGGGAAAATCATTTACTTCAGGTTAATTAGCATTAGGCTTTATCGCACCAGCACATTGTGGGTTATATTTCTGTCACAGTGTCATATTTTATTCTTCGCACTATTTTCTTTGAGAACTGAAACCTAATCATTTGATAAATGCCATGATTAAAAAAAAATTACAACTGCAGCCCATTTGCAACTGCAGCCCAGGGCAATCTAGAATTTGTGGAAAGAGGCAATCAACAGAAACATTAGCACATGTGGACTCCCCCTACACATACACACACACACACACACACACACACACACACACACATACTGTACCTCAAGGCAAATTTATGCTTCTGCATCAAGTCTATGCCGTAGGATACGCAAGTGGCCTACGGCGTTTTGTGCTTGTATACTCGTTTGCTAGTGTGTCTGTGTCGCTCTGCAATTAAACCCACAAACCACTATTTGTCAGAGGGGCAAATGAACATAGCAGATCTTGTTGAAGTTGGAGCTGATAAATGACTTACTTTTAGATTACTGTTACTTTTAATGAAATTCCAATGCAGAAAAAATTCAATAGAATATGTAAGTAAATCTCTCCACTCCTCAATTTGCTCCATGTTCATTCAACTTAATTACAATCTTCAATTCACTCAATTAATCCTGCCAGGTGGACAAATCACAGTTCCTCTTCCCTGTGATGTGTAGTTAGGACACGTTCACATTACCAGCCTGAAGTGACTTACTGTAGCTCCTATTTTTACCCTAATGTAACACAGATCTCATTTTTTTTATGGCTGTAGGAACACACAAATCTGATGTTTTTCACATTTTAAAAGAGTCACTTTTGTATGTGGTCCAAGATGAAAAACATATCCGAGGCGCGGTCATGTAATTTGGATGAGAATTTGTGCGACCTTTTGCCTCTGCGCATGCACAGGTCGCGGATGTCATCAGTCAGCATCAGCATTGCGGGGTTTTCATAGCAGTGCTAGCAATAGCTGCTAAAACAGCAAAAGTGGGGTGTGTGACTTTCTTCCTTCTTCTGGACTTGAACAAATACTGCAAGCTAACTGCTTGCCGTCCTCCAGAGCAAAATCCCAAATATATATATCTTTGCTAAAATCGCATCCATTGTTTGACATGAATCAGTGGAAAGACAAATACATCTAGGCATTTGGCAGATACAAATACGATACAAATACGACATCTTTTAACACCGATGGCACAAACAAAGATGTATCGATGTGCTATAGAGTCAGATAAAAGTCACTTTTTTTTATCATGAATGTGAACTGTCAAGACATGTAAATCCGATCTAACCAAAAAACTGAACAATGTGGCTTGTAATGTGAATGTGATCGTACATTTCTGAAGAGGTGCACGTACACCATAGGGGATGTAGTCACAATGAGCTAAATATTTTGAACATTTTACTTTAATCATGATTGAAAATGAATGATTTTTTTTCCCCACATAATTCAATGACAAGGTTTGTACTATAAATCCACTCAAATATTGGAGCTATTTTCTATTGAAAGTGTTCTCTTGCACGTTGCTTCCATGTCGCAGACTGAATGACTACACATGCAGTAGTATGTTTTTAAAGGGGCAGTATATGGATGCACACAATTTAAAAGTAATATTTTTGTATATGTATATTAGCAGATTCTATTAGTATATTAGATGAATGTATACGTATGATGAATGTATGAACATACTTTAAAAAAAAAAAACTAACATGAGCATGGTTATGTCGATTAAAGGATCTGAAAGTCGGTTTCTATTAATGTTTGATCATTGCCTAGCCCTAGTAAGCATACAAGAGCCTTATGTTATTACGAATAAACCTTGCCAATTAGCAAATTAGCAAAGAAACCACAAAATCTGTTTTTTTTTAAACTAATGAAAATAAATTCAGAATTCGAGATAGAAAATTTCATTCTTAAATAGAATACAAACAGCCAACATTTTCCAGATCTGAAAGATCCTGCACTTCAGGCTCTGAGGGATTTGAGGACACTCCAGCTGGACGTCTACTGCCAAAATCGGCAGGATTATGGCGTTTAATCTCAGCTTGCCAAAGAAGAGAACTAATGCTGTTCCTCCTCCTTTCCAGGCCAAGGACACAATTTTACATAGAGTAACAAGATGAAGCAGGACAGAATGCACTGACTAGTAGTAGAGGGACAGAAGTTGTACTGTGTCTTCTTGTGATTTTAAGAAAGAGGCACATAAAGAACAGCAATGAATTTAATTCACAGAATAAGAAATGAGCGCGATGGTGAAAATGACCTCGTCTTAACGTCAAAGACGCACAAAAAGCCCTTTACATTCAAACCATGAGCTCAAACAAGCATGGGCTTTGAGTTGACCACTGCCAGCATGTTGATTTAAAAAAGAAAAAAAAACAGTTTTTACTATAATCTTCAGTGTTTTAAATGTAAGATTAAGATGGAAGGGATACATACAATAGATGCATATAATGTCTGGTCATACTATATGCCACATATTCAATCCCATTCCTTTCACAATCCTTAAGAAACCTTTTAAGACTGTTGCATTTGATGGAGATTCGACATTTCACAAACCATCATCCCTGACATGGAAGATTTGGCTCTGAATGGTGACTTTATTCCTTTGACTACCAAGAGAAATCCCTGGAGCTGGTGCTAATAATAAACTGTGCATGCTTTCTCACAGGGCCAGATGTTAAAGCGCACAGATTTGTTGCTGATATTCCAGGTCTTTTTTTTTTTTTTTTCAGATTGAGGAATGTGTTTAGGTCAGTGTTTAGGTCGATCTCAACTGAGCCACTGTTTTAGAACAACGTTTTAAAATACAATATCCTCATGTGCATTTCTATATGTATAGTACATAAGTATACTTAAATTGACCTAGAGCTAAAACTGAAGAAATGAATCATCATCTTTTTCAGCACATTTTTTTTTCTTTCATGGACAAACCAAACTGAATAATTGAAAGGAGCGAGCACTTGACATCCCCAGGCTCCAATTAGTGCACATCCACGTCCTTCAGGTCGCTGAACACAACACACAGAGAGCACTAAGCATGTTCACCGTGTAGTCAGAAATGTCTCATGGAAAGAACATTTTTCGTAAAGTGTTATTAGCAATAGCAATTTTACCAGTTGAAGACAAGTTGTCTTGATGAAACCTGAGGAAGAACATTGAAATGAACCAGACTCAAAGTCAACCATCCTCCTCCAGGTGACACCGGTTAGTGGGATTATAAATCATTAAGATATACCAGTGTAAAAGAGTAAAGAAAAACAACCTTACATCTATTAAGAGTCTTGGAATAAGAGCATAGGGCAGTGTTTATGATTATAGCAGAAGTTCCTAGATCCCAAAGTTTTTATTTATTTTTTTTTTATCCAGTTTGATTATGTACTTAAGTCTCGGGCTTAATCGTTTTTATTTTTCCTAGGAGGTACAAATCTGTAAGGGATTGATGTGCCATTATTCATCACAACAAAACGGAGATATACAGTACTGTGCAAAATACTGTACTTTCTTGTATTTTTAATGTAGTGTTGAGGAATAATGATTTGTTAAGACAGACAGTGACCCATGAATCATTCAAATATATCCACCTCAAGGCATGAACCAGTGAGAAACAGGTGTAGATGATGATGCAAGATCAGGCTGGTTATTAGTAAACTGGTGATGCTGAATGCTGAGTGGTTGGAACAGACCGGAGGGGAAATGAGGTTGCTGCTTAGGTTGTAATTTTTTTTTTTATTCTATCGTTAGGCACTTTGCAGCCTGTCACAGTAAAATATTTTTCATTTATTTCATTTAATTACATTTAATATGAAGAAATGAGGGGGGCTCAAAACTATTGCACAGTACTGGATGCACAGAAAGATCCAATATGAAATAGGGAAAGGGTAGAAATTAAAGTATAACACTTTTTCTCTTGGATATTATTAATGTTTTTTTATATGAGTTTTAATTTGGAGGTCTTATAACTGAGCCTTGGTTATGCATGACAGTGTAATCATCTTTTAAGTGGTTATCTGGCATATGCAACTGTCGCTCCTAATGTTCCTTTAAGAATGTAAATCAAATCATGGCTGCTAAATCTGTGCTTACAGCACATCAGCACCATGGTGCATTTTGCACTAAATTTCATATCAAGTGCTATAAGACACATATTCCTCTGCTAGTAAATTGGTATTAATGCTTTTTTTTTCTTTCCACAGGTGTGGTTAGGTTTGTGCATGTTTCATAATGTGCATAGCCTCAAGGTCTGAGTGCAATTGTAATAACCAAACTGTTTTGTTTGGAACGCTGAACAGGAAGATGTCCACACATTGCCATGCTTTGCTATGTGACCTGCTGTGGTGCCCTCTCGTTCTCTCTGCTGCCAACCAGACAAAGCCAAGACCACCACCAGTCACACCACACTGAATATACAGTATATACATATAAATAGCACACTGACTTCAAATCATGTCACATGTAAACAAATTCTTCTCTAGTACCAACCACTATTTCCTCATAGCTCACTACTAGAAGAGCTGCTTTATTTGTTTTAAACCACATCATTTTCCCTTTTTTTTTAACTGGTGTGTTATATGTTTTATCGGTTTGTAGTTGCAGTTAACATTGTGGAATATTTATGAGACAAGTTGGTTCTTGTTATAAGTGATGTAATAATAATTCTAAAGTCATTCCCTCACTAACAACCCTTTTTCCTCTTTATTGAACTTATAATAAAAAATAAATAAGAAATAATGGAAGAAAACATATAGCTTTATCACTGACTGTTAGAAAGCGCTCACAGTGAACCCAAATGAACATCCTCTCACAGACAACTATATCACCATATCAACGATTACACGCTGTCTTAATCCGAATATGCAAAGTGTCTACCGTACAAGTCTCTGCATGATGTGTGTCGGTTTGCAGCGGTAACTATTGTCAAAGCCACTGTTTCCAGTCTTGAGCAAGCAGAATGATCATTTCAACCCAGCAACGGAAATAAATAAATAAATAAATAAATAAGAAGCATAATATTTCTGAGACACTGAAACTTTGTCTAATCTGATCAGGTTCAGGATTTGTGTAGTAGGCTATTATATTAGGGACAAAGCACAAACCATAACCATGCCCAGACTTGTTTAATGGTATTAAATACAATAAACAAAGCTGAACTGAATGTCATGAATAAGGCACGCCAACACAAGAACCTCACTAATTCTCAAATGGTCAAATGATACATATCACATCACATATATAAAAGTACTTCTTGTAAAATGTAGGTCTTATCTTAATGCTGTTTAAGGAAAATTTCCATGGTAAGCTTTTTTTTTTTCATTTCACTTACTTTATGTGTAGCTTGTTGTAAAAGCTGAATAAGTATAATAAATTTATAATTAATTATGAGCCAAAATGTATTTATTAGAGGCCAATTACCTGTAACTCACGTTTTAAGCTTTTGCTGCTCATCAGTGAACAAACAGCCATATGTGGAGTATTCTGAAGGGTAGGTATGACTGAGTGTGTGAATGTGTGCTTGCCTTGTGCCCTAAATTCCCTGGGAGAGACTCCAGGCTCACCATGATCCTACACAGGATAATTCCCTGGGAGAGACTCCAGGCTCACCATGATCTGAGTAGACAATAGATGGATGGATAAATAAAACACAAATGTACATTAGAAATATGTCCCTGACAAGTAGATCCAGAAACATAAGTAGTGAGGGGCATTTATTTATTTAGTCTTTTTTTTTTTTTTTTTGTAGTGTAAAATTAATATTTACTTGGTGGTTTAGTGAACATCTGGACCTTTCTCGGGTATGTCTTATAAGTCTTCTGTTACAGTTTAATGAATCAAAGCATCCAAAAAATCTGATTTTAAGCAATATAGTTTGCCTGGGTTCACCATCATGGTTCTTTTTTTAACATCAGTAACTGTACATTAAAAAAAAAAAAAAATTTGTTCAGGTCATGTTTTTTCTTGTTTCTGTTGTTTCATTTAATTTAATTGTGAGGGAAAAAACAATTTAAAGAAGATATTTTTGTCCATATCATTCACTATATATAATATGTAAAATTTTACCATCTCATCATAATGGTTTGTCTGTAAACACGTACACAATGTCTAAGCCATTAGGTGCAAAACAGTAAAAACCTGATTTCAGCACATCTGCTGTTGTCCAAACTGGACATCTTAACTCAGCAAAATGAATACCTTCAAGGAGCCGCCCACTTCCCCCTCCACTGCCTTTAATACAAATATTAAATCATTTTTTCCCTTTCCTTCAGTCCTGATTTCATCTGATACAGCGGCTCTGCTGGAGCCTGGATATGCTAGCTATTGATCAGCAGCCTGAGCAGATTACCCTAATAACAGGATTAACAACCACATGTTGGACACACGTGTTCCGCACTGCTCAGCAGTGGTGCCAGATCCCCTCTGAAATGACTGAAAAAAAAAACACTCAACACACAGGATTTTAATACTGTTTGAAAGAAAGCAGGTAAATCCCAAAGTGTGTGACTGACTGCATCATTGCTGAATGTAATGTGGTGCTATGAAAAAGGATGGACAAATGCATTCATATAAATTAAATAAATAAAGCATGAAGTAGAAGTCAGATTATATTATAACGAGAAAGTTAACACACACTGAGGCAAACAAAATGAAGACATGATACAGTATATACAATATATATATATACTGTATATACTGTATATCACCTTGAATTCACAACCTCAGCAAAAGGTCAACGATTTCTTTATGAATATTTCAGCTGTCAGTCTTAATTTTCTGTCCTTGTATTGAACCTAAACAATATTAGTAAAGTCTAGCATATTTACTGTCTCTAAGAATGTCTAACTACCAGGTGACTGTGGGATGTACTAGCAACTTTTCCCTTGGACTTTACTTTCATCCATTTCATCATAATTTCCACATAACTGAAAAGATTGTTCAACTTCCATCATTCGTTTAAACTAATGATAATAATTAAAAAAAACTTTTATCACCCAGACATGAAATTTGCTCTTCCTGTCCTCCTGATTTGTCCACCTGTTTGTTGTACATGGAAAGACATTGTGGATTTGTTTGTCAGTGAATAATGGGTGAGGCAATATTGCAGTTGGCCTTGTGTCATGAGACTGGAGAAAGTACAACTAAACTTTTTATCACATGGTAAGTTATTCAAATGACTTTCAATCCAACAGAGAACCCCTGTTTCTAACATGTCACTCCCTTCCTACTCTCTCTCTCGCTCTCTTTCACACACTCTCCCTTTTTTCTCTCTTTGTAACTCATAGCATTTTACTAACTTCATAAATGTAATCTTACTCGTACTCTGAAAAGCCTTATTATGGCACACTATCAAAACTGCCACTAATGGCAGTAATTGCCCAACAACCCCAAATTCCTCAACAACAACAATAGCATTAAATATTAAAGTGCTAGTTTTTGGCCACATCCAGATGGGGAGCACTGAAAGCCTATTCAGGCAGTGAAAAAAAAGGAATTCCAGTAATCTACTGCTGATCTTCACAATGGCAGCCTTGTGCCTTTTGTTTTGGTCAGTCAACACAACTACATCCATTCTAAATGACACATTGGCAAACTGTCTCCTCACAAGAAGGCCACATTTTACAAATTAGCGGTTAGAGAAACAGTCATACGTTAATCATTCAAGAGGGTAGAGCTAATTGAAATCATAATCTGTGAAACTGGAACCCCAACCGGACAGTAAGTTAGAGGAAAAGCCTGGCTAACTGGGACGTTTAAGCCACTTGCGCTCAAACTTTTTGCAGCCCTTTTTAATTTATATAAGAATTGCACTATTCACTATTATATACCAGAACAGAGCTATCATAAATGTAAGTTTATTACACTTTTATCTCTGTGTTACGTGATGTGACAATCTCTTTTTCCATAAATAGAAAAATCCACAGACCCCTAGGAGCATATTCAACTTCAAATATTAAGCCAGATATTTTAAAATCTCTTAATTTTTTATTTTATTTTTTTATCGAAAAGTTTATATTTATAGAGCTACTTGTTCTGAGTAATTGTGGGTTGTATTCAATTCAAGTAGCAAGTCAAACACCGCATTATTAATTGGTCATAAAGTTATTAAAAATACTATTAAACGTAGTAACTTGGAAAAGTATTATTTCCACAACAACAAAATGTAATAATAAGTGACACCTAAGGATAAAATGGAAATTTTCAAATTAAGTGTGTACACAATGCAAATTTATTGTAGTGTCGTTAGTTTTCAAGGTCAAATGTCTAAATATACTGGAGTTAAGGAAAGTACATTAAGGAATTAATGTAGGACAGAAACTGAGGTAATTTTTGTGACAAATTATAACTATTGGGTATCACTATTGGGTATTGATTAATTTATTTCCTTTAAGTAAAAAGAACAATAGGCGAGTGACATACACTACCAGGCAAAGGGTGTTTAATGTCATTGTAAAACAATGCTGAAGGCATCAAAAATATGCAATAATCTTCTTTGAACGGTTGATATTGAGATGTTTCTGCTACAGTACTTATGCTCTGTAAAGCCTTCAAAGGTAAGTTTTGGTCTTGCTTTCCTGGGATGGACTTCAGGAGAACCAGTTTCATCATGGTGCTTGATGGGTCTTGCAAATGCACTTGACAACAGCTGCCCTTCATGTTTTAAAAGAACAATTGTTCTAGAATGTACAAAAAATCATCCAAACTTGTGTCCAAACTTTTGACAAGTTTGACATATTTCGAAATTTTCCTGAATACTGGTTTTCGAAAAATGGACAACTAAAAGTACAAACAATTTTGTTTCTTTAATAAAGGAGACCCATATTTAGAATTTGCACAACAATCTAGGCATATCCAGGTCCTTTAGGATATTGCTAAATTAAAGAAACACAAACACTGCATCTAAATGTCAGCTTCTTCATCGACTTCAGTCTAAAGATTGGTAAACTTCCTGAAATTTCACCATCAATCTCATACAAACTGCTTAACCTTGAATACCCCTGATGTCTAATCAGTTCTCTAATCATCAAGCCTACTACTGCTTCTGTGTCAAATTAAAAGCAGTGTTTCCTGAGGTCTAAAACAGGTCAACGAGCTTTGTAAGGCAAAGATGAAATCCAACATGCCAACCTAGCGCTCCATGTCAACACATAGGAGTTTGTTTGATTAGCCTGGTGGGTGAAGAGAACACAGTTAGCTGATATAAACACAGCCTGGTGGAGTCGCTGCAAATGTGTGCAGCTGCTGCAGATAAAAGGGAAGTGAAGTTTAACTCGAAGAGCTCGTCCATGCAAATGTCCCAACTGCTGTGGCTCTGTGTAATTTAGCAAGCGGTCTGGCTGGCATTATGCTTACCAATGACTGACACACATAGGCTTGTATAAAACTTTTTTTTTTTAAACCTTAGGTAAAGATTAAATATAAACCATTAAATTGTATCAATACCCAATACGTACTCACATTTACACTTTACAAAATGAAATTCAACCACATCATAAGACAATGAACCGCCTTTTACTTAAAAGTTGAAAGTCACATCTGTTAGAAACAAGGACCCTCGTCTGTATTAACTGTTGTGCTGACACCGCACTAACATTCCCCTGAGCCCTGATCCAAGCAAGTCCACATCATCAAACTACACCGGTTAGCTTTACTGACTATTATTACACACATGCACTTTGACAATAGCCTTCCACATGTTGTAGATCATCCTCAAAATACTATATGAATTGTACTAGACTGTGTTAGTTCCTGTCTTTTAAAAAGAAAGAGTCTACGCCCATCTCAATAGCCCTGCTTGTACGCATTCAAGAGAATGCAAATGTTTGCATCCCCCTTTAAGGAAGCTGACAAAGCAAAGAATATTTAGGGATCTGGATTCTACAAATCAAATGCCTCATCACGAAAATGATTAAAAAGGTTATGGTACGAGATTAATAATGGGGGAAAATAATAGCAGTCCAAAAAAGTTGACTGTAATATAAAATATTCTGTAATAGCCTGTTTGCCCGCCCACCTTTTATCTTCCTAAGTGCCTCCAACCTCTTTGTGTACCTTCAGCAGCTTTTAGATTTTCTGAGTTGAATTCCCCCACCCCCTTCCTGCCATTTCTGCTCTAACTCTGCCATATTGTTGTCCAGTCTTTGTCCATTTTTTTTTTCCTGGACATCTGTTAAAACTCTGTAATAACGCTGCCAGATGCTACTTTCTTGTTGCAGGATACACCCTGCTTCCTTTTTTAACATCTTATAATCCTTTGCGTTTTTTCCCTTTAGCTAGATTCTAAATTACAGGTGTATTTTTTTCACCCAGCTGTACATACAGTACATATATTCTTTTAGGGCTTAAAAAAAAAAGTTAACATTAACATGATGACATGTTCTTATCTTACATTTTGAATATGCTGCTCCTTTTTTGAAAACCACCTGGATCATTGATGTTAAACTCGTACCTAAATATTCAAATGAGTGACAAAGAAAGGCACAGACAAACCAATAGCTCTTTGTGTGAAAACGAATCCGCTTGTGGTTTTTACAGAGTCAACCTTAAAGTTGAAAAGTGTCTGTGCATGCGCGTGGGTGTCCTGGCCTATCCGCAGATAAAGGATCCAGGTTGAGTGTGTTGAGTTTCTTATAACCTACAGTACATGCATTCTTTTGTTGAGGAGGGGGGGGGGTGAACATCCTCCCTTGTGTGTGTGTTTTCCTCTTTTCTGAGCTTTCCAATGCAAATTGGAATAGCCGTGTATTCCTTCAGCTCTCACTCAGACGCTTCTTTAATTCCTCACTAGTCTCAGTATCTCAGGCTGATCTGGCTTTGAAAGCCCAGACAAGACAAAATGAGAACTGACAGGGATTGCTGCTTTAGGAAAGTTGGAGGAAAAAAAGATCCTGAACAAACACCAAAAACAAAGTAAAGTAAAGAGCAAAATCAGGCCAGCATGACATTACCTTGAGTTTTATCAGGTTTGGCCATCAAAATGGTTAATGTAAGAAAACAAGAAGACACTTGATGCTGTAAACTGCAGGATTTGTGTTCACAAGCAGGTCAGCATGTCGGATATGGAAAGGAGAGGTGACAGTATATAATGTATAAAGCTGTGTACTGTATACTATATCTATCTATAAATAATAAATATAAGTGCCATTAGATGAGGCAACACCAGTCCCATCCCCCAGTCCAGGGAAAAGAAATGCTCTAGATGGAACAACTTGAAGTATTTATCAAATCCTATCAGATTATCTAAAAGCAATATGCCGTACATAGGATTTAATCTGCACCGTGTGCACAGTAATATTTAATATTCAGTGAGATGATGATGATGATGATGATGATGATGTTTATCAGCTATGGGAAAGATCACTGAAAAAGTTCAACCATAAAGCACTATGATGTAAGCAAACAGGGTGCAGGCTCTAGTGTGTATGGAAATAATGTAAAAGATGCAATGCACTGGATTGACAGAATTGAAGATTTCATACTTCAGATTTTATGTATTTATATATATTTTGTAACTTTGTTGGAATCTGTTTTATAGGTTCCTTTTGTAAAAATTATTTAAGGTCACGGAGCGGTCGTATAAGCATTTCACTGCATATCGTACTGTGTATGACTGTGTATGTGACAAATAAAATTTGAATTTGAATTTGATTTAAAGCTGCACAGACATGGCAAAGAAATGAAATGGCAGAAGAAGAAGAAAAAAAAACTTCCTAAAAATAGCGCATCAGGAAACCGAGTCAAGCACTGCCTGGACAATGCAGGCTTTCTCCTGTATCCTTACATGTTCACTCCTATGTGTGTGTGTGTGTGTGTGTGTGTGTGTGAGAGAGAGAGAGAGAGAGAGAAAGTGCAAGCTTTCAGATGATTTGAGTTTGCTTGGTGTAGCGCTTTATCTTGATAAGAGCAGCTCGAACGCGTTGAGACGGAGCGGCTCGGTGCCAGGGTTCCGCACGCCTCCAAACGCGTTAAAGAGGGAAGAAGAACCAAAAAAAAAAAAAAACCTCTGGGATTCGCTGAAAGTAGCGGAAGACTGAGCAATCTGTAGATTTCATGTTTCCTACTTAAATCAACGCATAAAGGTGAACTGGACGTGAAATAAAACTTACCTCTGAGCAAAAAACAAATGACGTAATGAAGTTGTGTTGTGTAGCAGAAGAACAAGACGCAAGGTGACACTCCGCGGTGGAAATAACGAGTCGAGAGCCGCGTCCGCGTTTCACGCCGCACTAGCGAGAGCCACTCCGACCAAGTGAACTTCCACCTCCCGACCTTCCTCCACCCAAACGGGATGTTTTTCTCAGCGGCGACGAAACAGAGCAGACAGCGAAACGCGCGTTGTGTGTCTGCGCGTGAGAGCTCGCTTGCGCGCGCGTGTGCGTCTGCGCGTGCGTATGCGCGCGCGCCTGCGTGTGCGTGTTAGTGCGACACCTGGAGCGCTGTCTGTTCCTCCCCGCTCTCATCTACTGCTGCTGCTGGGATGCAGGGAAGTGTGGAGGTGGAGGAGAGCTGCAGATCTGCGTCAAGACACACACACACACACACGCGCGCGCTACAGTTTAGCAAGTGTTCCTGCTCAATAATGAAACTCCGAAACGGGAAGTTTATTCTTC
Source organism: Clarias magur (assembly GCA_013621035.1). Lineage (NCBI taxonomy): Eukaryota > Metazoa > Chordata > Actinopteri > Siluriformes > Clariidae > Clarias > Clarias magur. Next base: position 53,233 of record QNUK01000319.1, on the reverse strand, counting down.
ATGTGGTTTATTTGGTGCACACACACACACACACACACACACACACACACACACACACACACACACTTTATAAACAGACAAAAATATAATAATGAGACTTGAGGCTACTTAATTCTACAGAGAAAATTACACCTGGCTGGATGCCACAGTGCCATTATTTTTAGTTAAATTCTCTACCATGTTGATTATAAACTTGTTACAACACCTACCTTAAACGCTGCAGAAACCAAGTTGAAGTTAAAAGGTATTCAACTTTAACACTTAACATTTCACATGAATCTGGATGAGTAAGGTGTGTGTACTGATTTTAAGCACATTTGTACTGTTTAGTTTAAGTCACATTTACCATTTAAGGTTAAAGATTTGATATATCTGAAGAGTGAGTTAAAAAGATAATTAGAAGTAATAAAGGACTATATTACCAATTGTGAACCCTATAATTCATACACAGGTATTACAGATACATGCAAATAAAAATAAAATGAATGTGTGCATTTTATTCAGTTCGTTCCGATTGTTGTGCCATTCATATCTATCATATACTTTTTGGCATTCTGTTCATTTTAATAATGAAAGGACAGAACAAATCAAAAACCTCACATTAATCATCCAAATTCTGAGCAAGGGCGCGCAAACTATTGCACTCAACCACATGTAAATTTGGATAATTTAGGTATGTAAACATGGCTTGGTTCTAGGAAACACTTCAGCATCCTCTTGTAAGTAAATAAATACATAAGCACCCTTAAAAAACCAACGTTGGTACAACTACTGTATTTCCATGACCTGTGTAGAAAAAAAGTTGTAAAATTAATTGTTGGATTCTAACCGATCATGATAGAGAATTCAACTTCATTGTGTTTCTTTGAATAATTGTATTCTTTCGACATAACAACTCCAAATCTGTTATTTTAATTTGGTGATGTAACAGTGTGTGAATTTGCATGTGTATGACGCCGTGTCATTCAGACTGTATTCCCATATCATTCCCATGATTGATCCATCTTGACCCTGACCTTGATCAAGTGGTTACTGAAAATCATTCAGTGAATAATTTAAAGAATCGTTGCATAGTGATTGAATGGACATTCTATACGTCATACAGATTCAGCACTGCGGTGTACTGCGGTGCACCAGCTCCTCAGGTTGGGCTGTAAATTACAGGAGCAATTTGATCTGTCTCTGAAGTGCAGTTATCCAGTATTATCCGAGGACGTGACAGCTGGGGCTGTGGCCGCTGAAGCCGTGCTCCTCGCCCTGACATTAAACAATGCTCCAGTACGGGCCATGTGTCTGAAACGGCATGCAACCTGACTCTCTGCTCTCCACTTACTTCTCTGACACTTAACTCCACGCCATCATTACTTTACCCCGTCATTACGCACCAAGCACAATACACCAGCTAGGCCTTAGTCATTAATCAATCCATCTGGACAATTATCCATCTGTGTTTTTTTTTTTTTTTCCTGCCGTCATTGCATGATGTCGTATTTCTCATATTCATATAAACTCTGTTTATTCTCATACGAGTCTGAGTAACACATATTACACAAACATGGGTGAGAGGTCGGAAAACTCTTCTGGGGCCCCGAAGGCCTTTTAAAGCCTCATCTTCAGATGGATGTAGGAGTGTGAACATGTGAACATTGATGTTTTTATGTATGGGGGAGGGGTGGATCTGAACACTTTCACCCCTCCCTTCCTCATGAGCAAACACAAAAGCTCAGGCGAATGTGTGCCTCTGGTCTGGGCACAGGAGGACCATGATGAGCATGAATGATTGCTGTATACATCTGCAATAAATACTACTATTCTCAAAGAATATGATTTCTCTATACATACTTCTTGCCAAGTCATACCCTGAATGATATTGCGATATGTGTTTGGTTATCTCCTTGTGTCTGGATTTTTGTAACTGAATATGGATGGAAAGCAGTTTATGTGTTGGTGCATTTCTTTTCTTTACTTTCTTGGCCCAACTTTTACTCTCCCCCAGTACCCCCACCCCCACCCGAGGTCTTGTTAGCATTATTATGAGAAAACAAACCTAAGAAACCTAAAAGATGAAAGACAAACTGGGCATAATGAAAATGAAAACAAGAAACAGCAAAGGATAAAAACAAACGGGGGGGAAAATAGTATAATAATAATAATAATAATAATAATAATAATAATAATAATAATAGAATTAGCTATAACAATATCTATCAACAACACCTTTGTTTTTGTCTGTTTGTTTAGTAATGTTTGTAAATAGTTTCCTTTGTTTTGGCCATTAATATTACTGTATCATAATTTATAGGTCAAGTAAATAAATATTCCCTTCCATTTGTATTCAATTTCATTCTACTGTATTTATAGAATGTATGCATATTATCGTTATAACTTGTTTGTTTTATTAAGATACATCGTATTACAAAATTGCAACCTGTAATTCTGTTCCTTGATGACAATGCAGTGCTTCCTCGTCTTTTTCGTTAAGTGGGGGGCTTTCGTATGCTGATCAGGGAAGACTGGGGGCTGAGAATACCCCGCCTTCAGGTCAGAGTTCAGGGGCTCTGGCTATACGTTACAAGTTTTCCTGTTCACCTCCAGGATTTCAAGCATTAAAGGACAACAACATTTTGATCCATGAAGTTCATTTTTAAGCTTCTTTGTTATGCATCTAATTCCTCATGACAGCCAGACAACGTGTGTTTATACATCATGGCCTATGTGTATTTATTTACTCTACAACTCAGCGCTCACGCCAATACCGCAATAATTACGAGTTTGTAAAAATGTACGCATGAATGCCTGTTAGGAGAAATACTATATGAAACCAGTTGTTCCACCATTCTGTCTAATCAATTCAAAGCATAGCATTTTTTTTGGCACTCATCCCCGGGGCATCAGTCTCATCTGATTGGGCCCCTCATTTTCTACCCACTCCAGCCTGTTGCAGTGACAGCAGAAACTTAGGTCATATGGGTTGGGGGAAGGGTCAGGGCTGCACTTTACTGCAAAGACTAATCTAATCTGGCACACAAAGCTCAAGATGCTGTGCATGAACCCTGTGATTACGTTTCAACAATATCGACTGGATTTAAATATTGGATTCTTTGTCAGCTTTAGCAATAAAAAAAAGAAGAAAAACTTTCTTTCTTTCTTTCTTTTTTTTTTTTTTTTTTTACCACATTTTAGTTTTAGATAGATATCCAGCCGCCAGAAATTACAAGACATGAACACTACAAAGCATTAAAAACAGACGTGTGTTATTTTGAATGTAATAAAAAACATTGTCTCGCAAAAAAAAAAAAAAAAAAAAGGCAGCTAAAAGTGTTGGACTTGCGCTTTGTTTTTTACAAGGATTTTCCCGAAACTAACGCAAAAGTGGGCATAAGTTTTTTTTTTTTTTTTTTTTAAGCATACATACAGTATGTGCTTCAAATTGCACATACAGTATTGGTAGAGTAACGTTTACTCTATACACAGGTACTACTCAGCATAATCTCCATCATACTGATCAGATGAACCAAATAAAAGTTGCTCGTTATAAGAGATTCTGACAAATTCCATAAATGTGAATGATTCATTTGCACCATCACAACACTCCGATCCTCTCCCCTCTGGTGCCGTTGATGGTCTCCCACTGTGCGGTTTGTCTTCAGTTCTGGTTCACCCCTTCTTTAAACTTCGTCATCCATCTGTGCACACTGACAGTGTCATCTCTGTAAACATTCTGTAGCCTTCTGTTTATATCTTTCACCAAGGGGTGCAGCCGTCCTACACCTCTTCTTCATCAAGAACTCAATGAGGGAAAACAGGAAGAAGAGTTACTATAGAGGACGGGTTACTCTGCCATCATGTTTGTGGTTATTTGAAATACATACTGTATTTTGTCAGATTGTTATACCCACTTTGCATTACGTTTGGTACAGACCTTGCAAAAATCATTTTGACATGCTTATAAGCTTCAGAAAACTGATGAAATCAGACATGAACATTAACATCTAAACAGACTTAAACAAGGAGAATTGGAAGGTTGTCTTTGTTGCTGCAGTCAAGCTTCTCTTACAATGCAAATATATTACCCAGTTGAGAACTTTTTTTTTTTAATGTATGCATTTTGATAAAGAAAAAGTCTATAATTGTGTGATTCTTTTAAATTTTTTATTACAGGGATAGTAAACATAAATATTTAATCTTACGTGGATTTCAGTAAAAAAAAATATATGTAAAAAATAATCTAGAATGTAGCAGAATCTTTATTTCTTGTAATATAAGTCATATGTTTACTTTGGTGCTAAATTGCACCCAAGGATAGAAACTTTGCTCGCTTAATTCACTTGTTGAAACTGCCGGAACATTGTTGGAATTCCTAAAGCACCAGGAACGATGTGTGAGTAATAAGCACAGTCTTTAAACAGTACATAGTTCTCAGACAGTTCTCATGAGCAAATATACTGCGGTTTATGTTTCACAGTTTTGGACATGTTCACATGAGCTGAAGCTGCACTGTAACGGATGCCTCCATCAGTACATTAACAATTACGTTAACACCGTAAGCTATTCGTGCATGTCTTAATATACAGGTGTGATAGTGTTTAACATGTGTCAGCTGTCGGTTTAAGTGCATGGACAGCAATCATAACACCTGGTCACAAACCCACCAAGAGCTGCGTGCACTCCTCTGTTGTCAATTAGGGCAGAAATCGTATTTGTGGAGACCCGCACCATCCATCAAAGCGCGGGTTCTTTCATCTGCCAGTGTCTCTTAGTACCTGTAATTAGTTTTGGGGCAGGAGATAAGCTTCATTAAAGCAGCAAAAGAAGAATTCGGTAGGTCATATTTCCTCCTCGCTAGCCGTTTAGGAGCTCCCTGTAATAGATTTGTTTTGTCAGGCCGCGCGAAAACATGTGAGTCTGCAGTGTTTAAATGTCATTACGTGGAGAAGATGCTGGATTTTAGCCACGTGTGCTCCTGGAGCTTTTGTGGTATTGACCAGCTGCACCAGGGGTTGCATGATTCATTCTGCTCAGTCAGAACCTGCAGATTAATATTTCCATAACAGTAGCTCTCAGACTGCAGTTCATTAAATAGTATAGTGTCTCTTTTAACGTGTTATCATTTGTTACAGAGACTTACAGTATACAGTAGTGGACACCATTTGAAAAACTGTACAATAATTGTTAATATGGTTAGGATTTCTGCATGTCTATTAATTTCACACTTATAAATGGCGTTCAAACCAAACCAGGACTTGTGATTTATTATATATATATATACATCTCGTATCTTCACACCATAGACAATTGCCTTCAGATGACCCCAAAGATAAAAGTCTAAGGGGGTCAGATCGGGAGACCTTGGGGGCCATTCAACTGGCCCACGACGACCAATCCACTTTTCAGGAAACTGTTCATCTAGGAATGCTCGGACCTGACAGCCATAATGTGGTGGTGCACCATCTTGCTGGAAAAACTCAGGGAACGTGCCAGCTTCAGTGCATAAAGAGGGAAACACATCATCATGGAGCAGTTTCAAATATCCAGTGGCCTTGAGGTTTCCATTGATGAAGAATGGCCCCACTATCTTTGTACCCCATATACCACACCATACCATCACTTTTTTTGTTCCAACAGTTTTGGAGGGATCTATCCAATGTGGGTTAGCGTCTGACCAGTTAAATGGCCCCCAAGGTCTCCCGATCTGACCCCCTTAGACTTTTATCTTTGGGGTCATCTGAAAGCAAATTGTCTATGGTGTAAAAGTAAAGTAAAGCCTTTATTTTGTCACATATACATTCCAGCACAGTGAAATTCCTTCTTCGCATATCCCAGTGTAACTGGGGTCAGAGCGCAGGGTCAGCCATGGTACAGCGCCCCTGGAGCAGTTAGGATTAAGGGCCTTGCTCAAGGGCCCAACAATGGCAACCTGGCTGAGCTGGGAATCGAACCGCCGATCTTCTGATCAGTAACTCAGTGCCTCAGCCCACTGAGCCACCACTGGCTCACTGGTGTGAAGATACCTGCACCTGAAACTACAGATACTGGAAGCCTGTGCTGGCATTTCTCCTGTGGTGTTTCTATCAGTGTGTGAAGAGTGGGAGAAGAGGGTTGCATTGACAATCCATCACAATGGGCAGCACATTGAACACATTTTATAAGTGGTCAGAAACTTGTAAATAACTCATGAAAGAATAAAGTTACGTTAAAACCAAGCACACAATTGTTTTTCCTGTGAAATTCCCAATAAGTTTGATGTGTCACATGACCCTCTTCCTATTGAAAAAACAAAAGTTGGATCCAAGATGGCCGACTTCCAAATGGCCACCATGGTCACCACCCATCTTGAAAAGTTTGCCCCCTCACATATACTAATGTGCCACAAACAGGACGTTAATATCACCAACCATTCCCATTTTATTAAGGTGTATCCATATAAATGGCCCACCCTGTACATATATATATATATTTTTTTTTTTTTTTGTGGGAAAGGCCTAAAACTGATTGACATTTACATAAGACTTTAATCACAGTACCAAGGCTGAGGTGGCCGGGACCCACTATAGACATTTCCGTTAACATTCATCGAATGGAACACCTATTCCTTGAAAATCAATGGATTACTTTTCGTCAGCTCGTGGAAAAGACGCATCTGTCTGTGGAAAAAGTACAGACAATGCTTCACTAGCATCACTTTGCATCTTATAGGAACTCAGCTGGGAGTTATTGCCACATCTCTGTACAGTCCTGACCTCCAAGCTTTTTCAATTTTCTGATTGTGAGGCCGGCTGTCCGCTCATGGCTCCAGCGTGTAAGTATGAGCTAAATACATTAGAGTAGTGCGAGATTATACAGAAAAATACAGCTTTTACTCGCATAACTAAGTTCTGTTATTCTGCACAATCAAAAGTCCCGGTTTGACTCGAACGCATCTTGGGATTAAAAATGAAATGCAAATAGCTTTGGTATTCGTAAAGTTAGAACACAGTGGAATGTTAATTAACTTATCTATCGATATCTTTAACTATTTCTTCATTATTCATGTATCTCTACACCTCACAATGTTCGTGCTAATAATTACTATCACTGTTCAATGATATGTGTGTGTGGGTGTGTGCATGCCTGTGTGTCGAGAGTTGGGAGGGAGTGATGGAGAGAGGGAGGGCTGCAGGCAGATGGTTCGGCTGCTGCAGAGTCTTCGCCGGTGGAAATCCCTGAGAACTTAACCCATCCTCCACTGGGGAGAGATGGAGAGATGAACCATGGCAACACCCCCTTGAAAGCAGAAGCACACCAGCACACCTCACTGTCACACAAAACTGCTCTGCTCATACCATAGCCTCTGTCAAATACCATACAGGTGTGACTGCACATATATTTCCTGTAGGGAAAGAAGGTCAGATATGTATTATACACATGTGCATAATTACACACATGCATCCAGAACTGTTTATAGCTTGATCATGAACAGCCGTAATGAGTGAGAGGTGAAAAAGCTGCCGAGTGCCTCTTTGCCTCAGTGATGCACTCTGCCGGTACTAATAAGGCTCTTTTTTCTTTTCTTTTTTTTCTTTGCAGGTTGCAGTCTGTTAGCCAGATGTAAACAGATGTGGGGAAAAGCATTTTAAAGTCACATAATGTTTTAGCAGTAGCACTGTTATTTATCTATTGATTGATTTTTGATATGTACAATTCTAAACGTATTTGTTTTAAAACTGACAAGAGAGAAATATGTACCAATGTACTTTATGTTCATGATATCAATCATACAGTATAGGCAGCTTACAGTATAGGGCAACTATGTACAGTATACGATGCAGTAATATAACAGTATAACCAGACAATATGGAGTGAATCTCTTGTCCAAAATATTTGTTTCTAAATGCAACCCATAGGAATGTGGAGGACGTATGGTTCCAAGCTTATATGGTTTCCTCCCACCTCATAAAAACATGACAGCTAAGATAAATTTCCCATGTGCTGTTTGCAAGGTATATGCCCCAGATCCACCATAATCGCAACCAGGACAAAAATGTGTTTACATCTCACGTTCAGAGGTATAAACACTTTGGAGCATTCCTAGTGATTTATAAATCTAGCTGTAATTCTGAATTTGAATCATACATTTGTGTAACGTATAATTTGTGCTCATAATATGATGATTGAAGTTTTGAAATTTCGATTCCTAACACAAATACAAGTTTACAAGCATGAGTATGGATTTGGGATTTATAAATAAAAAAATATTTATTGCATTATATTTGCCACTTAAGAGGTCTTTATAACATCCACTATATGATGTATATCATTAATGCATGATAATAAAATATCCATTTGTATAACATAAATTAGTAGACAATAAATAATATATAATTATACAATATTTAATATAATTATTTGAAAAAAATTATTAATATGTACTGTATGTATGTTAATTGTGTCATGAGTCTGATTTACATTGACCTGCTATATAAAGTGTTCACACTAGTACAATGAAGAAATCTGATCGCTATACCTTTAAATCGACAGGATCTAAATAGAATTTAAAAATGAAGAAATAAACAACGTAAAGTCTTTTACTAAGATCCACTATGAGCCATAACATTACAATGCAAAACATGCCCAGTATTGTGTGCTTTCTCCTTGTGCCCCCTGGGGGCATGACTCCACAAGACCCATGGGAGTGTGCTGGGAGTGTGCTGTCTGGCACCAGGATGTTGGCAGTGGATCCTTTTGAGTGCTGTTGGTTGTGGGGTCAGGCCCTTTGTAGATCAGACTTGTTTGTCTGGTTGGGATTGGATTGGGAGGAGCTGTTCTCCATGTGTGGAGGTCTGTGGTGCACTGGGTGTTCTCTGGTGCCTTTCTATTGAAGCCAGAATTTATTTAATTAATTAATTAATTAATTAATTAATTAATAATTGACAGCAATAAAAAAAAAAGTTTTTCTGTGGTTTTAATTATATAACTCATAAGTATTTTCCTTCAGTTTGTTTTTTGTTGAGTGCCTTCAAGAGAGTTGTTTAACATTTCCCTCTGAAATCTCCCATAGGTCTTCAATCGATTTGATTGAATTCAACTGCGAATTGTTTAGTTCATTGAGTCTATGTAAATTATTATGATATTTAAAGGTCATTGAAGCATGCTGTGGATTGTAGCGCACACCTTTCCCTTGTACACTTCCCTGTAAGATCACAAGAGGGCACTCCAGCATTATAATCTGACTCTCAATGACCTTGTTATTCTGTGCATTATCTCACCCTCTGTAGGAGTGTTCTGCCCAGCAAAAGTGCTGATTATATAAAACGATCCGCTGCTCTAGAGAGGAAGTGAGGCAGACTCACAAAAATGTGACAGAGGGTATCTAAAGCGAGTTAAACAGAAATAAAGAGTTTTTTTTTTTAAATATATATAGGTCATGTTTTCCCACACACTCAGCAGAATAATAAAAATAGCATAAGAAATAACTTGCTCAATATATGCAGATTTTTTTTTTTTTCTTAAAAAACTAATTCTGGAAGATTTGCCTGGATTCATACTTTATTGTTTTCAGACACATCATGGTCTGTAGACTTTATATAAAAGTCTATCTTAACCCAGTGATGCTGTATATACATACTGTACATCAATCACCCACAACATTAACACCACTGTCAAATAACGGGTGACAGGATCATGTGCATGCCCGTGGGGACGACAGGCCACCCTGGTCTGTCTGATCCCACAGAAAAGCCAATGTAGCACAAATTGATGAAAAACGTTCATGCTGGTGATGATAGAAAAGTATCCCAACACTCAGTGCATCATGGCCAGCCGTGTATGGGGCTTAGCAAGCAAAGAGTTCAAAATTGTTGATATGGCCTCTAAATTCCCCAGATCACAATCCAACCAAGCACCTCCGAACGAGGAAGTTTCCTTCACGGGGAAACCACAGTGCAAGAAACCACAGCACACCTATGGTTCTGTAGAGTCATACCCTAAGGGGCCTGAGCTGTCCTGTTGGCACAAGATGACCCTACATACAGCAATGTCACATTTAATGTGTTGGGTTTTAGTGTTATGGCTGATCAGTGTATGTCTAGACCTAATTGGAAAAGCTTTTTCACAACATGATGCTCCCACCACTGTGCTTCACTGTGAAGATGATGTTCTCAGGGACGTGTTGTGTTGAGCATTATTTAGATTTTCTCAGAGCAGAGAAACTTTAAAAAAAAAAATGGTTTTGATAACCTCCAAATAGGAATTAATTTCATATTCCCCTCAGTTAAGCCCAAATCTTTAAAGTGTCCATGACTATTGTTGTCCTGTGATCAGCTTCCCCTATCGTTCCAGCTTGTTCAGGGTTGCTCTTGGTATCTGATTTTACCCAGCATTACATTTTGATGACTGGCCTCCTCTGATTGATTTACATTTTCAACTACTATGACTTTGAATGGAAACTTCTGCAATTATTATTATTTATTATTATTATTATTATATTATTATTATTATTATTATTATTATTATTATTAATATTGTAAATAATATGACAATTTATATTATTTTGTCCTCTGATTTCAGCATTTTGACTACATTAATTCTGTATATTCACAGACTCGTCTGTATTCAGCAAGTGTACTATTCATAAATGTGAGTCTCAGTGCTGGTCTTTTTAGCAATCACTGCTTTGAGAAGAGCAGACACACATAACATACCAACACATGGGCTATATTTAGGATTTTTTTATTTTTTTATTTATTTAACGTTACTGAAAATATCAACTGATTAAAAGTATTACATGTCATAACTTAAAAACTTGGCCACTCATACATAGATATTCTCCGCAATTTGAATCTGTAGCACCATTTGGAAAGTATACAGCCCTGAAGGGCAGAATAACTGAAATTTATTTATATGTTCAGCACTCATTCATAAACAGAGAGACACAAAACACGACATGAGGACACGTTATAAACAGAAGGCTTTGTACTGTCACACAGGCGGAATTAAATCAATCTCACTCATCTCATCTCTATTCTTTCCATTCGTTTATTGCCATTTGTTTCTTTTCTCAGGTCCTTCTTTCACTTTTCATTTGCTCTCTTGCACCTTCACTACTTTTAAAGCTCTGCCATCCAGATTTTTTTTTTTACCCTTTCATGTTTTCCATATTTTATGCAAAATTAATGTAAAGTAAATATGTAAAAAAAAAAATCCACTCGTTGTATTTCAAAGCCATTAAAACAGATATTTTTTACTACATCAGTGCAATTGAAGGGCATTTCATGACGTCTCTGCTGACTTGGATATGGCTTCGCAGTTCAGAGACTTTGAATTTTAGTATCAGTTGCAGTTGTCTCTACTAATTCTACTAATTAATGTTATACAAATGGATATTTTATTGTCATGCATTAATAATATACATCATATATTGGTTGTTATAAAGACCTCTTAAATGGCAAAACACAGTTCAAAGTTCTATATGCAAATCATTTTAGACATAGAAACAAACTATACATGACAAGACATTTGACAAGTACAAAGAACACGCACGATATGCAAAACTGTACTACACTTACATAAAACAATCTGCAATCATTTCTCACAGTATTACATGGATTAAAGTATGAAATCGAATAATGTATCAAAGGAAACAAAAACCTACACTCAGTGTAAATTTCACATGGAGTAAAGATGCAGTGATTGAAAAGACTTTCTTTAATGACAAAAGAGACTTGATTACTGATATAGCTATTGTATTACATTTCAAATTAAAATCAAGTAAGAGGCGGCTTGATATTAAATTATATTGCTGTTATTTCAATACTCAAGTAGGCTATTGTGTGGTTATGGAGGTTGCCATTTTGGTGGCTTGTGCAACGATTTGATCATTTTTGGTGTAAGCTTTTTCACTGGGATAAGTATGATTTTTTTATTTTATTTTTGCATTATTGATAAAGGACAGTGATTTTGGTTTATATCGCATACTAATTTATATTAAGGCACTTATTCATAAATGCTTAAGTAAATCCAATATATTTAAATATTATATGTCACATGTCACCACAGTACCTCCCCAGCACACACCTTGTTCCTGTCACTCTATAGATAACTAATTTCCAATAGCAAGATTGTATCTAATAAGCGGAGGTGGCCAATATTAATTTGTTAAACATATAGCAAAGTGTGAGTCCACAAGGCAGAGACCATCTGCTTTTCCTTGCTCCTTCTTAGCCTTTCCCTTATCTTCCATCTGTCTCGTTCAGTCGAGGGCTCAGAAGATGGTGCTCCAGCGTTTGGGTGGAGAACGAGATCTACTTTCTCCCTGTGACCAAAAAAGAAATGCAATTGAACAGAGAGTATCACTTTTTCCCTGCGCAAACATTTACCAAAATTTCCTGAAACGTGTATGATTATGCTAAGCTGGAATTACAATATCTGAATGATAATGCTTGCAGCCAGCGCTGACAAACTTTCAGGTAGCACTCAGATAGGAGCAATAATAGAAGACTCTTCACTTTGATCATCTTCCTTTGAGTGATGGGGTGCTGTTTATGTGTATACATTTAGACAAGAGTAAAGGTACATAAGAAGATATATTTTCAAAGATTGTCACATGAAATACCGTGAGGAAGAAAAATTGTGTATTAAAAGTTGAGGTAGGTTATTGCAATTATTCAAACTTGTATGTCATTACTGGCTAGTGGTATTATTTCTAAAATATACGTGATCCACTGAAATAAATGTCCAACTGATATGACAAACCATAACATAACATAATATATATATGAATATAACCCAAGTCTAACCCAAATTAGAGTTACCGTTACCATACCAAAATTTTTGTTTTCCTGTAATAAGCAACACAATGGGAATTTTCTCCATTTGTATCATGCCAAGTTGGTTCCTCTTAATATTAATAGCAGCTACAAACAGATATTTTGAAGTACCTAATAATAATAATAAATAATAATAATAATAATAATATTATAATTATTATTATTATTATTATTATTATATTTATTATTATTATATTATAAATGATCTGTTACTAAGATAGTAAATTAAAATGAAACTATTTATGGATGTTTTCTTCTATATGTGTATGGTGGATTATATTTTATTCTTACATACATATTATTATTATTTATCTATATATCAATTATTATTTTGATCTGTTTATTATTATCTTTAGACAGAGCTACTGTTAAAAAAAAGACAATAGACTACTGTAAGGAAGTAGAATACTTACTAATGCTCTTGACCAATCAGATTCAAGAATTGAGTAAATGATTTGATTACCATCTTTTATGTATGTTTTATTATATTATTAAATGATGATTACTATCATTTGTTGTTTTTAATATCTTTTGTGATTATGAGTGTAAATTGGCTATTGAGCTAAATGCAGGACATTAACACTAATAACACCAGTGTGGATTAATGTGCATTGTCCCATTGACAAACAAACAAACAAACCTAAATATTTTTTACAGCTAATTTTCTTGATTCGATTGATGTAAGAAACTATATTGTTAAAAAAAAACATAATTATAAAGCTTAATATTTAATAAATTATGATTGGCAATTTTACTAAGAGGAGAATTTTAGTAAGAGGATAATTCAGGATTTTATTCTCATGTTGATTTGTCAAATTGCTTAAATGAGGACAAAAAAAAAAAAAACCCACATCAGGAAGAATCATGCATACTGGAACCATTCTAGTTAATAAGACAGACAAGCAATCAAGATACATAATTAATGAATTAATATGAAGCAGAGCCTGAAAAGAGAGTCAGTTAGATTTTCCTAGAATGAATAAATCATTAGGTTGGACACTATGTCGAGCTTTGTTTCATACTCTAGAGCAGGTGTCCTGCTCGTCCCCGGAGGACCTGGAAATGCCATGTGTGTTAGTAATGGAAATGTAAAGATAAGGATCAATGTTCAAGGAATGATGATGCAGAATTCAGTGGAAAAAGTGAAAAAGGTAAATGGATAGACCTGTAGATGAGATAGTGAATAGGGATTTTGGGGATTAGTGTCCAGTGCTTAGGGTCACGCAAGTGGGCATGCAGGGAGGGCTGACTGGTGATGGACAAGAAAAAGTGAAGTCAGTACAAAGGGGTTCTAGGGACATGTGTTACGTAGATATAGTCTCATGTAGCTACTTCAAGTTATGGGTTTAAACTATAGGAAAACTCCATGCTGAAAGACGTAAAACACATTTACAGTGTTTTGATACTGTACATCGGGATTAGTTCTCCAGTGCTGTGGTGTTTAATGGAATATCTATCACAAGTGGTAACACTCAGCTAGTACTGTTAATTAGCATGTCATCTTTCAAAATCTTTTAACATGTAATTTAAGCCTTAAGAAAAAAAACATGTCTATCTGTAATCTTTACTATTCATTATTTGATCTCCAAGTTGACTCAAGCGAACTCCCAAGAATCAAACTTGAGAGTTTGCAGTCATGTTTTTACAGCAGGCTCACCAGGTTGAAGATTCTGGAGAGTGTGTTCTGTTCTCTGCGGCGTCTGTGGGGGGATCTGATACTCTCTGAGCCACGGGCTGATGGTGAAGCCTACAAACATATCTTACATCAACACACTGAGGGCCCAAGCTGGAACCTCTCTGCGTTCTTCTTGATATTTTACATGAAATCTGATCATTGTCAACTTGTAGCATCATAATGTGCAATTGTGCACATTAATATATGAGATATATAAGATTTATTCGGAGTAATTACAACAAGACTACAGTACTTCCATTGATAACGTTAATATAAAAACAAGTGAACGTTTACGGCGTTGTAAAATGCTTTGATTGTGAAATGCTGTAAGGAGAAAAGTAGCATTAAGAAATAAAGGAAGTAAATATTCTGGATTCTCTCACAGTAGAAGGAAACTAGACAAATAAACATAAATGCTGAGGTTATTACACATGCACAAAGTACACGCAGAGGTATGATAAATGTGGCATAAGAGTAAAATGGCGACCCATAGACATTGTATCTTAAAATTTTGTTGTTGATTTAGGAAAGTTGATGTTCCACAAAATTGTTTATCAAATCGTTAATTTAAGCGACTTTAACCAACAGATTCATTAAACATAGTCAGTAGCTAAGAATGCATATAATGCATCTTTGCACATTTCTCTCTATGCCACACTTTTTCTCTGAAAGGTTTGCAGTATAAATGAAAAGCGTAGACTCAGGCAGTACAAGACGAAGCCAGAAGGAGGTGCTGAGGAGTCTAAAAACACACATGGGGGGAGAGAGACGCTTCTGCACGCATATGAAGAAAAAGCAAGGGGTGTGTTGGGTTGGATGACTCAGAGAACGAGCTGTGTCTTTAGTTCCCTAGAAGAGAAAATGCTTCAATGGCTTCAACTCAGAAAAAAAAGCTGCTTTGCCTCAAAGACATCCAGCAGCACAGAGCGGCTCTGGATCAAAGTGCCAGGAAACAAATTCGATTTCAGCCCCTCATGTTATGGTGTATCAGAGATCACTTCCAGCTTCTGTCAGAGCAGATGCAATTACATAACCAACTGTCAAACGGGCACACAGACTAACCCTATGTACTCTTTCAGACAGTATGGAAAATGTTGGCTTGTTTACATTGTATCAAGGGTTCTATCAACACCACATATCACATATGTAAGGGATCAAAGCTACTTTTATCACCCAAAAGTGTTTTTTTTTTTTTTTTTAATATATAATACTACAACATGAAGCATTTTTTTCTGAAAATGTGCCAATAACTACAATTTATTATGGTTGACACTTAAACCTTAAACTAAATGTATTTTTAAACATGAATTTATAGAAGGGTGACGCAAATAAAATGTTATCTCCCTCGTCCATTATGTTATAGCAGCCATAAAAAGCCATTACCTCACCAACCTTTCTTTTTTTTCTGTTGGTGTTGATTAGATATAATTATTATTTATAATTATAATAATAATTAGATAAAAGTGCATCTTTTCATGTTACCAAGAAGCTGAAAAGTCTTCCGATTCACCAGTGACCTTTACAAAGCAATAACACTGGATGCTCTTTCCAAAAGTATAAATAAATACTGTAAAAATGCATTACCATATCAATGATTACACATCAGATTGTTTTAGAACATGTGCATTAATATCACCCTGTGATTTGCATTATAGTTACTTTTATTATCAGAAGTGCTGTTCTAGAATCTTACAGTATAACCAATCAGTTCTGAGCTTTACATTTAAGGCATTTGGCACACATGCCAGAGCGACTTCCATTTTTATCTCATTATACATTTGAGTGTTAAGGGCCGAACAGGGACAATTTGGTGGGCATGGGATTTGAACCTGGGACCTTCCAAACTGTAGTGCAAAGCCTAAACGCCTGATTTTTCAACAGGACTTTGGTTTAAGTTCCTATAATCTAGAAGCAAGTTTATAGGAACAAGAATATAGGAATAAGTTCATATGTATATTCTAATTTGTAAACTCTCATATAAAAATAAATAAATAAATAAATAAACAATGCACTGCGTGAGAAACTATTTCAGAAATATCTGCAAATATTGGTGATATCTTCAAGTGCCCAAAAATAGTAATTATATACTAACTGCTCTACTTACTGTTTAATTTAATGTACAACTGAATAATATGCTACATAAAAAACAGTGGTTTATAGGGGTTGAGTCACTCCTCATTTCTTCATATTTTGCTTCCAAAGAGGAAAATTCCTGTAATTTTAAGTTTTGTCTCTTATTTTCAGTCGCTGTACGTAAGCAGTGTCAGAGGAATGTTTTTGTGTGTTAAGCTACACAGTGACCTATGAATTATTCAAGCATAAAATATATATATATATATATATATATATATATATATATATATAACCTAAGGCATGAATCAATGAGAAACAGATGCAAATGATGACAGATGATCAGGCCAGTGATTAGTATAGTGGTGATGCAGAATGCTGTGTAGTTGGAACAGATAAAAGGGGAAATGAGGCTGCTGCTGAGGTTGCTACATAAACAACCTCAAAAAAATATATAATTTTTTTAATTGTATCTTTAAACAATTTGTAGACAATTCTCTAATTTAATAATTGTCTTTAATTCATATGAAGAAATGAGAAGTGGTCCAAAACTTTCACAAAAGCTCTGTACAGTACATGTATTAAGCCAATATGAATATATATTTTTTTCACTATTGATAAAGACACCTTTCACTGCTGATTGTAGATTTAATAAAGGTATATACGTATGAATGCATCAGGTTAGCAAATGCTGAAATATAAAGTTTTTCCCAGCTGTTGCTGTTTACGGAAACTCTCTGCTTTGGCAACTTAATAGGGCACAATAAAGCCAATCAATTTCATAAAAAGTCTATAAAAATAACCAGAACCTCATGAAGAGCTCTGGAAAGCATCATATGTCATGTTGTAAAGAGGATCGAAAAACAGAAAGCTGCAGGTATGAATAAGTTGCTTAGTTATTTCACAGTGAAGAGAGATGGCTGTTAATGAAAAAGACACGTTAGTCACAATACAGAGAAAAGAAAAGCTGACTGCTCAAGACGTGTAGGTCTGCCTATGAAGATGACTGTGAATGCAAACGTGACTTAATTTAAAGCTGGAAGACGTACCAGGCCGAAGAGTTCCCTCCACTGCACATAAAAATAGAGAAGAAAAAAAAAGGGTAGGAAAATAAAACTGTTAAATAAATGACTGTAGATTTATTAGCTGTCTGCACTGTCCATATAATCAGCAGAACTGGGATTTGAACCCGTGCACGCGATGTGGACTTGGAAATGAATATTATGGAAGGTTTGATGATGTCAATGAAATGAAATAATGGGTACCCTGGAAGAAACAATGCTTAAATGTAGACCTCTTACTGTACATTTCTTCATTTCACAAACTTATAGACATAACCAGGTTTTGTGTAGTGACTTTCAGTCTTACTGAGGGTGTTTCCTTTATCAAAAAGGGTTTCCATGTAAGGACATTTAGCTGACCAAATGATCCTTGATTTTTATTTTTGATGCACTTTGTTATTATGAGTGCACCCTCACATATGGATAACAAAATTGATGTATTTTTATCTCTAAAGACAGTAGAAGACTACCTATTAACATATGGACAAATAGAGTGTGTTTTATAGTCTAATTTGTAAACTCTCATATTTAAAAAAAAATGCACTGCCCGAGACACTATTTCAGAAATATCTGTAAATATTGGTGGTATGATAACATTAGTTAATAATACATTAGTTGTAACTACTATATCATATTGACATGGAGGGCTTGTGCTGTGTATATTAAAGGTAGGTATAGTAGGACCAAAATAAAATAAATAAAAAAAAGATAAAGAAAAAAAAAAACTTACCCTTGACTTAGGGCGAGGAGAGGACACCTGCGGAGAGATAAAATTACAATCACAGTTAAAAATGACAGAAATGACACAATGATCACATGGCAGAGCAATTAAGTGCTTTCTATGTACGTTTATAGATTATGAAACATTTTAATTAATTAGCAATAAGACATTTGCTAAAATGTTGCTTCTCTGCAACCTTTTCCATTAAAATTAAAATTGTTTGGATGTTCATTATTTATGTTTATGTTTACTCTGCTTGCTGGTCCTGAATAATTTTCTCTAAAAACAAAAGTGACCACATTCAGATGGAATTGCATGGTAAATAAAAGCTTGAAAAGTTCAATTCATAGGTTCGTGAAAGTAATTTTGACAATTTTGTAAAGAGACATTTATGTAGCATTTTTTGGACGGAAAATGCTGTCCAGGGTGCTTGAAATCAATTTGAATTAAGACTAAATTTATATTTTCCAACATCTCTAAAAGCTGCAACTTTTTTCAATTACTTGTTACTATGTAATCAGACATCATGTTAGGGATAAAACAAGCGTTTGATGAAGGAACTGAATTTTTATAGCTGCTTTAACTAAAGTAAACTGGTGTCATGGACATTCTACAACATTAGACTCAACTGTAAATAAGTAAGAAGTATGATGTAATTCTTTAATAAAAAGAAAATCTTACATGGTAATGTTGGAAATCTGGGCCGGTAACCATAATTCTACCCCTTTATGGATTGCTTTGTCTTATAGCAACATGTCACAATATCATGCTCTGTTTATTATATACAGTATAACGTCTAAAAAACAGAGTATATGAGTAATATGTGCAACTTCACAGCACCCTACTGCTCCTACACTCCTACCAGTTGCCCTAAAGCATTGTGAATGTCCCACTCCAAAATCCCACTATTTAAAGCGTTTGCATTCCAACAGGGAGCACAAAGTAATGAAATCAGGGTGTGTAATGATTTTTGTCTAGTTAGAGAAACAAGTCAGCAGTATCTTAACTGTGCAATGACAATCTTAAAGTCTGACATAAAGACGGCTTTTAGACTGCAAATGTGGGATGCAAATGCCTCAGATACTCATATCGTGTGTCACAGAAAAACTTAACTACCAGTCATCATGATTGTGTTAGAAACTTAAAAAAAAGTAACTCAAAGTGGATGTATCATTTTACTAGAACATTTTCAAAGCATGAAAGAAGTGTCAAAAAGACTGACGCATCTAGAGGGCATAAAAAAGAATTTAAAGTCTTTTCAGTGGAAAATCAGCTGAAGAAAGACTTCTGCTAGGGCTTGTGGAAGATATGCAATTACATATTTTTTTCTTTTGTATAAAAGTTAACTAGCATAGATAATGTCCCTTTTAATATCAAATCGTTCCCAAAGTACCCAAGCGAAGCTGAACACTTCATATGGGATTACTGAGAAGCACTTACAAAGCTCCTGAAGAAATGAACGACAGGGTTCACATCTCCACGGCGTCGGGTGGAGGAATGCTGAGGTCTTGGGGGTGAGGAAGACAGGTGACCACGAAATGAACCCTAAAGAGAACATTAAAAGTGCTACACAATTAAAAAGAATCTTTGCATACGTAAAGAAAATGTTCCCTTTTTCTTTTGCATGTTTTTGACTCGGTCAAAGTCACGGTTCTACTTGCATCCTTCAGAACAAAAAAGGATGTCATATTTTTAGACTTGTAATCCTGAAACATTGGATTTATTTTGAGTTTGTTTCTTAGACTGATTTTTTTTTTTTTTCAATCAGTCCATGCTACAAGATTTTAAACTCCATTTTTTTTTCTTAATAAAAAAGAAATGGAAAGCGCAAATATATTTATGGACTGAACAATGTATGTGAAGTGGACTTATTTTAAATAGACTAATTCTCCCTATTCCTATTCATCAATAAACAATTCCCAGATGTGAATAATAATCCCAACCTGAAGACTCCATAGGGAAGTAGTACTTATCATAAACATTACATAAGCCAACAAAAAGACATAATAGCAAAATGTGCAGAATATAACAGTTTCTGTTTCTTTAAAGTATGTTACATTATTAGAGTCCACAATATCTGTAGATTTCAAAGAACATTCGTATACAGATGTTGGGACACACCCTAATTACACACCCACAGGATGCAATATGTTCAACCATAGATTCAAAGTCATGGCAACACAGTTTCAATTCGTATTATTGAAGTATATGAAAAAAGTAAAAAACCTTTTCCCCTGTCACTTTTAAACTGAAGTGTTTTGTTTTATGCTGTGATTTCTGTTGCTTTTACACCAACAAACAGCATCACACTTGAAATCAGTGTGAAATTCCTGAGTGTTTCTCAGAACAAGATGTTTTCACTATGCAAGACTTGATTTTCTTCACCAGCAACAAAATATGTTTCAGACTGTTTACATTCCTTCAAATTTCACATGGTGCTGCGACCATCTTCACTTACCTTTCCTCGTTTCTTCTTATCCCCTCCGAAGAACATGCCAATCTGATCCATGAGACCAGGAGCCTTCTTTTTGCGTCCCAGCCCTGAGGTGCCTGCGGTAGCCATTCTGGATGCTGATCTTCTGAGCCTGGGTCAACGATCTGCACAGCCTGCCAACGTCCTTCTCAATACAGCCCCGTCTCCGCTCTGAGGACACCCCAGCCAGCTTTTCACTAGTCCTTGGTCCAGCCGAGTCAGATGGGCTGGCCTTTGAAGGTGTGGTCCACTCAGTCCCGAGCAATCATTGGAGATAAGGTGGGTCTGTAATAGCGTCAGTGATTCTGGTTTGGTGCCAGGCATTCTTCACAGCCTGTGTACCCTTGGAGTCAGTCACTGCCCTACTCTCTGTTCAAGGAGCTGCCATTGTTCTTGACCACATCTGCCCTGGTCCTGTGTGGCCCACAACAAGGCCTGTGTATGTGAGAGCTGCAGCGCAATGCAAAACAGCCTTCAGTACAATCAAAGTATTGTCATAGGGATTCATATCCTTTATCCAAATAATTTATGTTGAAATGACATATATGTGCCCTATGACATTTTTTAATTCAGATTTTTCAAATCATCTTAATTGGTCTAAATTAACAAAAATTGTTGCGGAAATAAATATAAATATATGTTGCGGAAAAAAAACAATATAAGGGTAGCCAAAGATTATTTCCACTGACAAAAACGGAAAAAAGGCGTCAGTGAATGTTTAATCCCAAATATTGATGACATGTTTCCCTATTTTAATACAGTCCTTTAATACAGGCCTTTTGATTATGCAGAATAACACAACACAATTATGAGAGTAAAATCTACCTTTATTTCTCTATACAATCCCCTGCTACACTAATGCACTTATCCCAGCTTTCACTAGAGTTTGGACACCATCATGGTAGAATGTTGTCTTCACATCTGAAATGCTGGCCTCCCAGGAACTCCGTTAATGGCCCAAACATGTGTAATTGGAGTGAGGTCAGGACTGTACTGGGGATGTGAAAATAACTCCCAGCAGCGTTTCCAGTAATGTGCAAGTGGTGTTTGTAAATGATCACCACAGATACAGTAGATGCGTCTCTTCTGCAGGTTGGCGACAAGTTATCCATCGATTCCTCACTGAACGTTCACAGGAACACCCTTTTACACAGTTATTTGTGGGAAATTTCATTGCAAGTCCATGTTTAACATGAACACCACTTGTGCAATGACCTAGTCTCAGTATTTAAAAACTCAAGCAATTGATTTGAGATCATTCCTAGTTGTGCTAGGAAATACAGAAACATTAGTTTCTGTATTAGTATATTATATACATTAGTATAGTTCTATACAAACATTAGCATAGTTCTATACACATTTCCAATCAAATATTCAAAAAAAAAAAAAAAGTGACTCAAACTATTACAAAAATGAATGCAAAGTAATTCTTTGATGCCGACATTCTAGATCTAAATAGAACAGAAACGTCAGAAGCTTTTATCACAAGTGATAAACATTCAAACAGTAAGTGTTCTAAATATTTGATTGTTTAAGGAAAGCATATATGTAATATCATGTAATGCCTCTTAATGTTTTTTTTTTTAATGTTACTATGTCTTGTAAAATAGATGTTCAACTCCATTAACATCTTATGACCACATGCATATGCTGCATGACTTTAAATGAATAATTGATTAAGTTAAAGGAGATAAATGCTGTAATTTTGTTCCAGGGTTAAAAATCATCTCCACGGACTGTATTTGTGCTTCAAATACTGCATCACATAAAAGCTGGTAGATGTGCATATAGCCACATATACGATATAACAAGTGAAATGAGAAATATACTAAATTAAAAGACTCTAATTAATCTTTATTTTAAAAAGTAAAAAACACAAAACCATCATGTGACCAAGATGAAATCCTAGTTTTAGCAAAATGGACCAAATCTTTCTCTCTCCTTTTATAGCTCACTTGCTGGCTCTAAAAATGGAGTCCAACATGGCGTTTGTTCTTTTTGTCCTGTCTACAGAAGCTCATCTGTTGGGTGAAGGGCTTGCTATCTCTAAATCGCCCACAAATTCTTCGTAGATAGGGAGCAGGAATGCAGGGAGTGGGTAGCCTGCATTTCAAGTACCCGTGTACAATGAAGTCAGCAGGCTTTGTCACCCAGAGAGGGATGAAAAGGACAGAAGAAGAAACAATACCAGCCATGGAGTAACGTTTGTGAGACACAAACACGGGAGATGGCCCAAAACCACGAGAAGCATGTGTGCCATGACCAGAACACCCACAGGGTTTCTCAAAATGCTTTCACAAGGCAGTGTGCAGAAATATTCTTGGAAAAAGATCGACTCTTTTTTTCATGTTATAAAAATAAATAAATGGAAAAATGAAGGAAAAACCTTATTAAATTTCATAGGAGACGCTTGCCTAGCTAGACCAGTTTTCAGAAATCAAGAACTATTAATTATACTTCCATGAGTGGAAAAGTTCATGACTATTAGCAATTACTAACAATAGAGCCAAATATCTATATCTATATCTTTGTATATATTAATTTTTAATATGATTTGAATTAATGTGTTGTACAATACTGATTTAAATAATATGTATACAATTAAAATACCCTGATACAGTGGACTGCAACCCTTCTATGAAATCTTCATGCAGATTCCTACAGCCAATGGGAAAGACATGATATTGTTGAAACATGAAACAAACAGTGGCATTATGCTTATGTCGAGCCTAGAAAGTGTTTGCCAAGTGTTGATGGAATCGCTGGGCATCATTGGGGTATTAGCCTCGCCTTGTTTACCAGCCTAAGGGGACAATAAGGACAGACTCGCTGACCTCAGGCACCCCAATAGCAAACTAAGCCACTTGCATAGTCGGAAGTGTTTTGTATGAAAAGGATTTTCATTCATTTGAAATGTATCTGAGCAAGACGGAGTTGAAGCACGTCACGCCTTCTCATTGGGAATTTAACTACAGAATGTGTCTGATTCTTAACAGATCAGGATAATTAATCAAGGTGGAATGATGGCTATTTATGTAGAATTATAATAATTGGTTGAATTTGGGTGTGTATAGTTGCTGTACAGTATAGTCATTAATTAATCTAATATCCTTTAGCAAAAATAAGCAATTAAATAAAAAGGCTTAATATCAAGTTATATGTGAAATCTTATTTTTTTCCGTTTTTATTTATCTTATTTTTAATTTTTATCATTATAATGTTTTTTTTTTTTTTTTTTTTGTCGGCTGGGGGCGTGAGGGGTGTTGTTAGGGTAGGGGGTTATGAGCTAACAATAATGAGAGCAGACTACAAAAGCAATGTGCCCTGCATTTCCATGGTGCCAGTGCATGGCAACACTTTAGAGCAAATCTGACCCGGTGTCAACCAGGGCATACCAGCTGACCCTGTGACGAGTGCTTGGTTTCTAAAGAGCATGCCAATTTACTACATTCTTGATGAGGGGCTGCTGATGTAGGTCTCGTATATGCTCATTATTTTTGTGCACAGTTTCAGTAGGTCACAGCAATAGCTTGCTATGTTGCAGTCATGCCATGGGTCAGTACACTGTCTTCTCACTTGTTTCTCCATCCATCTCCGTCCCATGCCATATTGTTAAGTAGAACACCTCTAGCTGTAGGTCATGCTGTACTGTACCTTATCTGAGAAGTAAGGGTTTACTTGCCTCACTAAGGTGTGGCGCTTCAGCAGTACCAGCAGTGCCATCTTCTGCCAGTTTTAGCTGCATCACTGTCAACAACGAATAAATTTGCACTTCTGTGTTCAGTGCCTTATAGAGTTCCGAAACATTGCCATTTAGCAAGTCAGACATGGTGTCCAGGTGGTCAATGAGCTAGTCTGCTAGCACATCGGGCAGTCATCATCAAGTGCCATCATGTACTGAGGTGCTTCACTTTACTGATATACTCTTTTATAGTGGCCTTTATGGCTGAGTATATGCATTGGAAAGAGCTGGCTGGGATTATGTTTGGTGTCCTGATCCTGTAGAGCCTCACCAGTGGCCACTGCTTCACTTCTTCTTCATGTCTTGATGGTTTACCCAGTCACACGTCTATTTCAATGTAGGGTTGTAGAGGAAGAAGTTTTACCAGAAGGTATTGTTAAAGCAATGGGTTTGGAGCTCCCATGTGGAGAGGCGGAAATCACAAGAATAAAACCAGTTGATGGCATAGCATTCCATGCCAGGCAGACTAAATTGCAAAATCGCCAATGCTCTATGGGTAGAGGCAAGGTATTTCACCCTCCCCTATTTCGGAAAGTAGGACAGGGATAGCACAGTAGTTCAGGAGGTCCTAGGTTCAAATTCCACAACCACCACATTGTCTCTGTTGGGCCTTGGAGCAAGGCCGTTAACCCTCAACTGCTCATGTGAGATAAAATAAGGTTAAAATGTAAGTCTCTCTGGATAAGGGCGTCCGCCAAATGCCGTAAATGTAAATATAGTTTGCAGTGGTAGGTAAGTAAGGACCTTTTTTTAACACAACCTATATATTTAATAAGACTGTCATAATTTAAAAGCATGAAAAATGTATAAATGTGTATTTAACAATACTTTTTAATAGCAGATGTAACAGTAGTTTTACAACTAATAAAACAATTAATAAACAATTTGAATATTTGTAATATTATTAGTTAAATAACATTGTTGAACTGTTAAATGTAAGAAGACATACAGTACTGAGAACTTTGACAAAAAATTTGGCCAGCATCTGGTTTAAACTAGATAACTAGAGCACCGCTAAGGACTTACAGTAGGTGGGAATTAGAATGGAGGAGATGGATGAGCTTGTGGGTGTGGAAATTTCATCACAATGAGAGAGGAATGGGATTCCAAGGAAATGAAATATAAAGAAGGCACAGATTTATCCTAACTCTTATAACTCTGTAATGTAGAGGTTAAATCTAGCATTTATAGAAGGGTTACTAAATGCTCAAGCTGCAAGTTTAAACTTAAGGCACCATTGCCAGCTTACTCAGAGTGAACTGTAGATGAGATTCTAATAGTCAAAATGATATGGAGAAAAAACATGATACTAAAAACCTTTTGGTCTTTTAGTTACGTTGTGGTGTCCTCCAATCAGGAATACTTGAATGGCACAGATGGTCCGCAACAGCATCCTGGTTGACAAAAAACGTAATATGTACGCATGTCAAGGAAGTCTACAGGACATAGAGAGTCGCAAGAACTGTAGCCTTAGTCAAAGAAGGAAAGTGTCTCTGTGCTACACGGGACAGAGCGTACACAATGCAGCCATTGTCTTGCCATTCATGCTCTTTTGTTTTTGTGGCTTCACTTCATGCTTTAGAAACCCTCTCAGATGATTATAATTTCATCCTGTGGGATGGTAGTTGGTATATTTCATGTACTGTTGTCAGCTTAGGCATTTTCTTTTTGAAAGAATGATTTTAAAGCAGAGTTTGCTATGTAATTAAAACAGCTGAAACTGAAGGCATTGAAGGTTCAGAATAAAAAGTGAAGGTTTATGAATGATTTTGACATTTAAAAAAAAATATTCATAATAACAGAGCTTGACATACTGTATAATTAGAATAAACAGTATATCAAATCGAATATCTTAGCCACTGTTGTTTAATTTTAAATGATTTTCGTAAGACTTCAGAATCCATCCAGAATGATCTGGCTTGGTAGAGAACTTCTACATAGAGTAAGTAACCAAACCGTAGTGTGCTAAACTAATTTCTATTTGACTGTCTGATATGTCTGGGTCCTCTGGGTCTCTCCTGTGCATTAATCAAATTTTCCTTAGAGAGGAAGATACATAGCCGCAGAGGATGTGCTTCTGTGGGTTCAGACACAAATCCATTTGATGTAATAAGAGTCAGGCCTGTTTCAACTCTATATACACTTGTGAGATTAACCCTTCATATAATGCTATTAAATAAACATTTGGTATCACTCTTTACATAGCAACAAGCCAATGAATTATGGCAGGCTAGAAAGAACAATTGCTTGTTTGTTTTTATATGTTTCTTCTTCTTTCTTGGCATGAAAGAAAATCCTGAACAATAGAGCATATAGTTTGGAGCCTGCTAGTTGATTGTAAGGCACACAGACTCCTTTACTCCCTCATCTGTTCAGCAGAAGTTCTGCATCATCACATCTTTATGTCATCTCTTCAGATTGCACTCCAAAAGGTAATGAAGCAATACCCAGAAGCTATCCTGAGACCATTTGGAAAGCACTGCGTGGGATAGAAAAAGCTGTGAAATCATAAAAGAGGCATTTAGGAATAGAATATTGTCCAGTGTGAAATTTGAGTGTCTGAGATTTTGATTAGTAATACTCTCATTAAAGTTCTATTGGATAGAGATCTGGTGATTGTAGAGAGTATAGTGAGCTCATTGCCATGTTCATCAAGAAACCAGTTTGAGATGATTTTAGCTTTGTGACACGCAGCATTATCCTGTGGTCATAAAGCAATAGACACGGTGAGTGTTACTACAACTATAATACAGGTAGGCTGAGGGATTTAAATGATGCTCTATGGGTACTTTGGGGCCCAAAGTGTGCTAAGAATATATATCTCACATTCTTAGGTTTCTGTTCTTAGCTCACAGAAGTGGCACCCAGTGCGGTCTTTTACCTGCTGTAGCCCATCTGCTTCAAGGTTCAATGCATTTGTGGATTTTCTTTGGTAAACGTCAGTTGTAGCAAGATATTATTCGAATTACTGTTGCCTTTCTATAAGCTCGAACCACTCTTGCTATTCTTCTCTAACCTCTGGCATCATAAAAGCATTTAGCTTAGAGAGCTGCTGCTCACTGGATATTATTTCTTTTTCATATTATTCTCTCTAAAGCCCTAGAAATGGTTGTGTTACATCAGCAGTTCCAAAACTACTCAGACCAGCCCATCTGGCACCAACAACCATGCAACATTCAAAGTCAATTAATAGTTAATTATTAAGGTCAAATGCCAAGTTCATGGTTCAACATGGGGATTTGTTTCACAAATGTTCAAATTTAGGACAACTTATAGCTGTATGTCTGTTCAGGAAAAAAAAAAAACTCTTTGGATGTTTTAATTAAATAATTGTTATATTTTTTGTGTTATGGCTACATAAATATGTGTAGCCCATAATTGCTAAAGTAAGACTTAATTAAACTATAATATTATGTAAATGTTTATTATTTTTTCATAGACGTTCCTATCAAAACAGTAAATGTGTCTCCCAAGTGATGATCAATTTATGTGACATCATGTGACACTGAACCATCCAAACTTGAAACTGACATTCTTTGAAGGTTACAAGTCTGTCTTCTGAAGCTGTCACAATAATTAATGATGAATTATATAACAAGTGTGATTCTTTGTGAATAAAAATCTGTATGCAGGGCTTGTGTCAGGGTTGTGTCAGGAAGGGCTCAGATGGCTCACTGTGGCAAACCTTTATTAGGAGTAGCTGAAAGATCACAACAATAATGACTGGTTTCTTAGTAGAGGATCTCCATCATATGACATGAACACATGAAGAATACATGCCGTATTGTTCAATACATTTTTTATTGGGATTATCTCATATAGTAAAATAAGAATTTTAATACCATGTGGTAAACAGGTGTTAATATTTTATTAAGAGTTTTAGAACTAAACATTTTTTTGATGAAACTTTTTTTTAATGATGAAACTAAAGGATTTCATAATTACTACTGTACTCTGATAAGCTTCTGTGTTTACATCCACTAAAAAGCAAAAATGATGCGTAATATGAATATGTACAGTATATGCATATGAAATAAAGCAAACTGCTGTAAGGAAAAATGAATACAGTGAGCATAAAAACTAATAGATTTGCAGTAATATATCTTTCAATTAATGGATATCAGTACTGCTTTGAGGCTCAGAAACAGAGCCACAGAAAGGACAAACAGGGAAGGTTATTGTTGTATCACTGTCCATGGTGCTGAAACATCCACACGGCTTTAAAAAGTTTGGCTAGAAAATTAATTATTTGTTATAATTTCAATTTATAATTTGTTATTTTTCCTACCGCTATGAAAAACTGTAAGATTTAATAAATCCTTCTATTAGTGTTGAATCTTAAGTAATGATTATGTATGCATTCTGTGTGATTCA
Source organism: Clarias magur (assembly GCA_013621035.1). Taxonomy (NCBI): domain Eukaryota; kingdom Metazoa; phylum Chordata; class Actinopteri; order Siluriformes; family Clariidae; genus Clarias; species Clarias magur. The sequence goes on along the minus strand of QNUK01000319.1, from coordinate 24,314 downwards.
CTTGACCCAGAAAAACATTATCAGCTTCTTTAGCTGTGATCTATGTCATAGTTTCTGTCTTCCTATGTGCCACATATACAGAGAGTGGGTTGGGGGGGGAGGGGGGGGGGGAGAGCAAGAGAGAGAGAGAGAATTCTGTAGTCAGGGAAGAGGTGACTGGTCACCATGGTAACCTCACTACCTGAAGCCCAGCAGCATCAGTACCATGTGGGGCCAACGTACAAAAGAACAAAACAAAACACATTCTCTTATTAACAGATGCATCAATCTGTTTGTTTAAAATGTCTTACTGCAAAGCCTACTTTGGCTCTATCTATTCCTTTTTCAAGATTTTTCACCACAGAAACAAAACAAAAGAGGTTTGACACAAGAACAACAGTATGAATTAATGGTTCCTGGACATTTTAGGTGTTAAACACTCATTTGTGTTATTTTTTCTGCATCTAATTCTACAGATCTAAATCTACCATGTGGCTAAAAGTGTTGAGACAATGGTAAATTTCAATGTTTTAATATCTTGTAAAATAATCACAATTAAGATAATTAGGAATAATTTGTTATTTTATGCAATGAAATGCATAAATAATTATATACAACAGTCAATATTTAGTATAAAGACATGTATCTTTCAAAACTTTCTGGACCCAGCTGAGCATGAAGAGACTAAACCATAAGGGTGGTGAACAGTCTTTTAATTCTATTTATATTTTCACTTTTTCTGCTTTAGAATGTCATCTTTGTTAACTTTCAGGTTCTGGGATTAAATCCAAAATAGTGTTAAATAAAATCTAATGTACAATGCAGGATATACAGTCACTTGTTTAAAGCACCAGCAGTGACCTTGATCAGCAGCTAGAGAGGGATTTGAAAAAGCTAGAAGCTAGTTAGCTTTACGGCTGATGTTAGCCATGAGCAGAACAACATGGATGGTTAATAAGCGATTGGGAACATTTAATATAACTTATTAATATAACTTAATATAAGATGATGTAACATTATCAGAAGTGTTTTCTTAATAAAAGTGCTTCCATGAATTTTAAATGGGGGTTTTTGCAGGCAGCTGCTCTCCCTTCTTTCCAGTACTGCAAGCAGAACACACCTACACGTACTTTCACCCATGCTAGCAGCCAACAGAAAATATTTGATGTGGACTGATACAGTACATATAGTTAACTGTCTATTATCATCACTTGTGTTAAATCTGGCAGGCTAAATCTGGCAGCTTTAATGTGCCTTAATAAAGTTTAATTCAATTCAATTCAATTCAATTAAACTTTATTTGTATAGTGCCTTTAACAATTGACATTGTTGCAAAGCAGCTTCAATCAAGAATTATTGATTCACCACAAAAAGAGCAGTCTTTAAACCAGTCATTGCCTAACATCCTTGTTCCACCCTATATTTTCAGAATTGATTAACAAGTTTAGTGGCATTCATAATTTAATTAATTCATTCATTTTCACAACAATAAGATACACACTCTCACCAACAAGGTCTGGATCTGCCTACTGAATTTTTGGTACAGTGTGATATGTCTGACACACTTCTACTAAGAGCCTTCTGAATCACATCACCCGCTTGGGAGGAGCAATGGCTGTATGTTTGTAAGTTCAATAATTCTTCTGAAAACATTAAGAACCTAGTTAACACTGGCTATATATAGTGATGTTAGTTAATTTATTGTTATTTAAGTAATACATTTTCTAATTGCTATTCCATTTTAAATGATTTGTCATAAGGTAACATCAGAAGAGTTAAATCAGCACCTGGCAAAGCTTGTGCTGCCTGAGGTGTGGTTTGGCAAGTCATAGATACATAGATAGCTGGATTTATTATTTTAGTAGTATAGTGTTGAGTGTATTCAATTTCTATTTTTACCTCATCAAAGAAATGCAACAGCTTAAAATATAATAAAGTACATTTAAATCTTTTTAATTATTTATAAATTTCTTTGGTAAACATTTTTTCTTTTAGTCTTTCTGAAAATCATACTTATCACAGTTATGAGAGTAAAAACTAGCTTAATTTCTCTATATAATCCACTGCTACCCTAATGCACTTATCCCAGTGTTTTACTAGGGCTTGGATACCATTCAGGTAGAATGTTTTCTCAGTACAATAGAGCCTTGATCAGACTGCCTGCTTCACGTCTGAAACACTGGCTCTCCAGGGACTTTTTTAATGGCCCAAACATGTAGAAATGTCTTGAAGCGAGGTCAGGACTGTACAGAGAGGTGGCAATAACTCCCAGCTGAGTTCATGAATGATTGTGTGTACACTTCCCACAGACAGATGGATCTCTTCTTCAAGTTGGTGACAATCCATCAATCCATTCATCAATTTTTAATGATCAGGCATTCTACTTGCTGAATGTTCACAGGAACAATTGCAGTGGGCTCCGTCTGCACCTCATTGTCTAGAATGTCATTTACAGACGTGCAGGCTTCATTAAAACTTTTGAATTTAAAGTTTTCTGTAAATGTCAAACTATTTCTTAATGTCTATTTCATCAGAAGTCCCTGCTTGACTTGAATGCCTCTTCCATTTTCCAACTATTATAAAGATAAAATAATTACTGATTATGTGATTAAAGAATTATTTATTATACAGTACATTGGACAGAAGGATTTTCTCTCCAACTAACAATCTACAGGCAGTTTATTGAGGGGGAGCTGACCTCATCTGGACTGTCCAGTGAAACACAGATGCACCAATTCTGTCATGAGAAAAAGGAGCACAGAGTAACTGAGAGGAATAAAGATAATCCCATCTTGGACATCATCTGTTCAACCTGCTGCCCTCTCCTAGACACTTCAGATGCATCATATCACAATCAAACAGCAATAAGCGCAGTTTCTGCTAGAGAGGCATATGAGAAGTATGAGAAGTAAACACTGCCAAACTTAAAAAAAACATCCAGTGAGCGGAAGTTCTGTCAGATGAGAAAGTGAAATATGCAAGAGCTTATTGTATAGACTATCACATGAGGTACCACTCTTGTTAGGTATGAAGAAAAATCTGAGGCTGCTGTGAATGTAGGGTCACTGAAGCTGGGCAGAAGAAAGAAAAAGTGCTGTTTATTCACACACCATGTGATTGGATAATTGCATGAATGTCTAGATGTACAGATGGTCCAACTGCTCCAAGTGAATGGTCAGTGTATAGTTGTATTATATAGTCAAATGTTGAAGATGTTTTCCATGCTAAAAGGTGGAATTCCACAGAGTGATTTCTGGGGCATTCTCTTAGCTGAATAAATAATATTCTTCTAAAAAGCATCATAGAATGGAGACAATAGCAAAAATAATGACTCACTACATAATTTATCCGACTTATTAACAGCCTTTATATTTACCTTTCACAGTGGCTTTTAGATGAAGTGATGTGCCTTAATTACCCCCCTACCCTTTTTTCTTAGCTCTGGAACAAGTAAAACATCATAGCATTCATAAGGCTATAGGTTGATTCTTCTGGTCTTAAGCATTACTGGAGTTTGAATCATAAACAAAAGCATGAGAGCTTGTGCATTCTTTCTAAAAGGTTGTTTTTTTCCATTACTATGGTCAAACAATGCCTGCTTGGTTGGTTGATAAAAGACTTATTTTCAAACGGCTTTGATTCATTCTCACCCCCTCATGTACTCTGATTAGTCAGGTTGTTTTGCTGGATTTTACATATTACATCAACAACGGCACTAAAAGTAAATACAAGCTGGAGTAAATTCCAAATGTTTAGCTCTATTATGTATGAAATATTACACAAGACTCACTGGTGTCCTTGAAAGAAATAAGTAGGCCATGTTCCATTTACCTATGAACCATTAAAATTAAATAGACTCTAACATAAAATAAACTATGCCGTGATTAGTAAATGGTATATGGTTAATTTTATTGTGGATGTATCTTTCAATTGTAGCTTAGATTCTATACACAGTATTCATTCTTCAATCAATCAATCAATCAATCAATCAATCAATCAATCAATCAATACAAATTACTGGGGCAAACAATAATTAGCATATATACAAAAGATAAACAATAAGAAAAAGTGAAGTGAAGAAAAATAAATATATTACAACAATTAATAAATAAAATGAAATAGTTAAATAATCTCCAAGTTAATAATTTTGCAGGTATTAGAAATATAGTAATAAGAGTTATAGAAATAGTAGGCCAAAGTTTAATAACAAGAGTAATGAATATGTCAGATTATAGGTTGATTACAGGAGGAACAATTCTGTATTTCATATCCCCTAAAACACTAATCCTGACAAGGTATGCTGTACAGAGCCCACCTGAGTAACGGGGGTCCTTTAAAATGGTATGGCAATAAAAAAGGTTTGGCATTATTAAGGTTGGGAGCCCAGTATTTTGGGTTTTAGGGGCACGGCATTGCCGTGAAGGTCTTGTGTATGGTGTAAGATATAAAGTTTTAGTTTCCCTGAAACAATGCTTATTCTGTGTAGTATGTGGTATAACTGCTATAGCATCTCAATCAACAGCAGACATGGGATGATAAAGATGTAATGGATTAAGCAAAGGCAATTTCACCAAAGTACCTTTAACAGGAATGTACAAATCGCGAGCTGACAGGCTATTAGTAATTGTATGGTTTCTTTGGGATCTATTATCTCTTCACACAGCAAAACTAAACAAAATTCTATAATCAAATTATGCTGGCCAAAATGTCAGTGATCATCATTTTTTTATTCTTAAAGCAGCTGTTTAAACGCAATATCAAACTGGTCATTTGAATATTGACGGGCGTACAGTAAATAGCTATGGCCTGTCACAGGTGTGCTGAAATTCAATATAACTGCACTCGTGATCATCATCTCCTGAACACATCAAAACCAGTTGAGCTCTGACTGCTCCAGGAACTGAAAGTAAACCGACTTCAGTTGAATTGTAGTAGCCATGGCCAAAGATATTGAAAAATTGAGAAATATTAATTTTCACAAAGTCTGCTAGTTCAGTGTTTTTAGATCTTTTTGTCAGATGTTAGTGTGGTATACTGAAATATAGTTACAAGCATTTCACAAGATTCAAAGGCTTTTATTGACAATTACATTGCATTTATGCAAAGAGTCAATATTTGCCTCTTGGGGATTGACCACAAGTTCTCAATGGGATTAAGGTCTGCGGAGTTTCCTGGCCATGAACCCAGAATTTCAATGTTTTGTTCTCTGAGCCACTTTGATATCACTTTTGCCTTATGACAAGGTGTTCCATCATGCTGGAATTGTGGCATTGTTCATCACCAAACTGCTCTTGGATGGTTGGGAGAAGATGCTCTCTGTGGATGTTTTTGTACTATTCCTTGTTCATGGCTGTGTTCTTAGGCAAAATTGTGAGTGAAACCACTCCCTTGGCTGAAAAGCAACCTCACACATGAATGGTCTGAGCATGCTTTCCTCTTGGCATGACACTCTTGGCATGCCACAGACACTAAAAAACACTAAAAACACTCATTTTTATTTAAAGGAATGGTTTCATTGGGACCCCTTAAATTTATTCATGAACATTGTGCAATACAGTCTTAATGTATCATGTGTATTTTAATGTATAGTACGTGACCGTGTGCAGCAACACACAAACACACGCAAACTTACTTATGCATACTTATACTTGTGCAAACTTTGTGAAAATGTATATTTGTGTCATTCTCAAAACTGTATTTTAGGTGGGTCACACTGTTTCAGAAGTTCAGCAAAATGCATCAGAGCCAAACCATTTCGAGCTTCATGCCTTATTAACAGTAGGCTACTATAACCCTGAATAGACACCCAGTGTAAAATTGATTACAAATTTGGAATGATGTGATCAGACTGAGAGTTTACACTGATGATTTATTGAAACCTGCGATTTTTTTTATTTTTTGGACTGATTATGCATAAGATCAGGTTTGAGGTTATGAGAGGCCGTGTTGCTGCGCGTGCCGTCCTCTTGGTTGCGCCCATATAATGACATTGAACTGCGGCGTTAGAAGCGCGCGCATCCAGAGCGCACACCGGCGAGCTGCAGGCACACACACACACGCGCGCGCGCGCGCACGCACACACACACACACACACACACGCGCGCGCGCACACATGGAAATGAATTTATGACAGCTTGTAGGAAACATCTCGTTTATCCTTGTTGGTTTTAGTGTATAAGAGAAAGAAACGCTATTCAGAACTTGTATAATACGCGCGCGCTTCGGGGAAATCCGGCGCGCGCTTCGGGGAAACCCACTGATAAATCAGAGGCGAACAGGGAAGAATCTTTGCCGTGAGAGGAGAAATCATGACCGTATATAATCAAAGTGGTGGCGGTGGGGCGTCGGAGAGCCGCGGAGACTCGGAGACCCCGGCCAAGTTGCTGTTTGGGATTGGAACGGATAACCTGGTGACGCTGCTGGTGTTCGGGCTGATCTTCGCGCTCGGCGTGGTGGGGAATTCCCTGGTGATCGCCGTGCTGGTGCGGCGCAGAGCGGGTCAACGCCGAGGCACCACTAACATCTTCATCTTGAACCTGGCCGTGGCTGACCTGTCCTACCTGCTCTTCTGCGTGCCCTTCCAGTCCACGGTCTACATGCTACCCACGTGGGTGCTCGGCGCCTTCATCTGCAAGTTCGTGCACTACTTCTTCACGGTGTCCATGCTCGTGAGCGTGTTCACGCTCTCCGCGATGTCCGTGGACCGCTACGTGGCCATCGTGCACAGCCGGAAATCCTCGTCTATCCGCGTGGCGCGGCACGCGGTGCTCGGCGTGCTGGGCATCTGGGCGCTCTCACTGGCCATGGCCGCGCCGGTCGCCTACCATCAGCGCATCGTGGAGACCGAGGATAACAGCACATTCTGCTGGGAAGTGTGGTCAGATCCCAAAAGGAGGAAATTCTACGTGGTGTGCACGTTTGTCTTTGGCTACCTGTTGCCCCTGACCCTGATTTCTTTCTGCTACGCAAAGGTAATCATTCTGCCTGAAAAGTCAAAGTTTGAACAATGTTTAGATACAGAAAACAGTTTTTCGATTAGATCAGTGATTCTTAATCCTTGTCCTGGAGAATGCACTGGCTTCCACAAGTTACTGGTTTTCCCTCCTCTATTACATCCACCTCAATTTAGAAAAAAAAGCAGTTAATTATCTGATTAGTTAAATCAGGTGTGCTGGAAGCTGAGAAAGCAGTATAAATTGGAGGGCAAGAGGTGCACCGTGTTCCTAATACATTGGACACTGTTTGCCTGTTACAATTACAAGTACTTTTTATATGCATATTATGTAGCCTATGTATGGATGGATGTATGGATGGGTGTAACTATGTATGTTATTATTATTATTATTATTATTATTATTATTATTATTATACTGGTATTAACATATAATATAATCGAATGTAAGGATTTACCTTCTATTATGGCACCTTATGCACCACTGTAATCATAGAGAAGTAATTTAAAAGTACATTTCATACCATATCCATACAAAAGATATCTACCAAAAGTTAAACAATTGAAAATGTACCACCCCAGTGGCAAGCAAAGGTACAGGTTAGTACCTTTTCAGAGGATGTATCTTCTTAGATAATGTGAAATCCTACAGTACATTTAACTGTGAAGGTGAATTCATACACACACACCCACACACACACACCCACACACACACACCCACACACACACACACACACACACACACACACACACACACACACACACGAGAAGAAGGAAAAACAAGAGATCATGTAAATAAAATGTGAAAATAAAACAACATGCTCTATATAAGAAAAAAAAAGAATAGTGGAGAAAAAAAAATCACACGAAAAATTTCGATCACATTTGGAATATGTTAAGAGTCACTATAATACATGAAGTCCGAAAAACTACGTGTGTAAAATGCAAATGTGAATCGTCATTTTCTATAAGGTCTTGCACACAAAGTATGCAAATAATGTGCTATGGTTTCAGGCCATGGTTTTGTTTTTGTGTCAAAGACTTAAGAGGAAGGCCTGCAATAAATTGTGTTGCTGTAATACAGTTTGAAGTTTGAATCCCTGGGCTGCTTAAGTACCCTTAACAGCTAACATGAATCATCTTATTATTATCTTATTATCGTTTTTATTTTTTAAACAAACATGTTTAATTGATATCCATGCAGGTACTCAATCATTTACACAAAAATCTGCGAAACATATCTAAGAAATCAGAGGCATCAAAAAAGAAGGTGAGAACAATTGTAAAGATTGCATTCTATTTCTCTCAAATTTACTATATACAATCTTTTTAATAAGTTTAACAAAGTGAACATACTGTAGCCAATTATAATACTGCACATGGTAATATTAATAATGTTGCATAATAATGCATAGTAAATTAAGATTTTTCAGCATGAGTAGTGTATGTGTTAAATTGTCTTCTTAATTTTCAACTTGTGCATGCATGCCTGTTCTCAGACAGCACAGACCGTTCTAGTGGTGGTGGTGGTTTTCTGCTTGTCCTGGCTTCCACATCACGTGGTGCATCTCTGGGTGGAGTTTGGTTCGTTCCCCCTGAACCAGGCGTCCTTCCTTTTCCGTGTGGCTGCTCACTGTCTGGCTTACAGCAACTCCTCGGTCAATCCCATCATCTATGCTTTCCTTTCTGAGAACTTCAGGCAAGCCTACAAGCAGGTGTTCCAATGTCAGGTGGCCAGTGAATGCCCAACACACGATGCTCGAGAAACACGGACCAAGTTGGAGAAAGTTCCACCCACTAACTGCACTATGGTTTAAATGTCTCTACCAGTTGTTTTGGCTTTGTATTGCCCGATTAGCACTGGAGATTGCTTCAGATGTAATGGACAAGATACTATAACACAGTTGTGTAGGTTTGTTTGAGGTTTTTTCACCCATTTTATTTCTGGACTTGGTTTTAAAGACTTGAAACTGATGTTCTGTGATTCAGACTTTGATCTGGACCAGAACATCTCGGTTTGCTTGGCAGGGAACTAGTCTCTCTAGATACTTGTTTTAATGGCATTGCTTTAATGACACATCTACAATCTACCAGAATATTAAGAGAAAGAAGAGAAATGGACCGGGAAGCATGTGTGAGCCCGAACTAAAGGAGAAGCATCAACATCCACAGAGACCAAACAAAGTAGCTGGAACAGAAAGAGCTACTGTACTGGTAGAAGTCGTTTAAAATGCACAGAGCAAAAAATGAATACAATTGAACATTTTCACTCTTTTTCCAAAATAACTATTTATAATATTAAAATTAAATATAAAATCCTGAATCATATAAATGCTTTGAATTATTTGAGCAGGCTTCAAACCCATTAAGATCCATTATGTAAATTCTACAGTATGTATAAGTAATTTGATGAACAATACTGTAAGTGAAAGGGAAGAAAAAACACAGCCTCATGCATGACCTTGGATGATTCAGTGCTTGTATGCATTCACGGATCACAGGATGACGCAAATGTGGACCTGGTGTGGACTGGTTTAAACAAGCTCTACTGGCCAGAAGTTGTGCTTCCACAAAAACAGGTTATTATTGTTACAATAACAGTATTATTGTGGAGTAACTGTTAGCTGATTAGCTTGCTGAGTTTGATTAGCTTTTACCAGAAAATTCTGATTAAAATAATTTTTATCATGCAGCCTAATTGTTAAGACATCTTAATCAAAACATTGATGTTGATTTTAAGTCTTTCCACAGGTCATCCTCTATGTGTGTGTGTGTGTGTGTGTGTGTGTGTGTGTGTGTGTGTGTGTGTGTGTGTGTGTGTGTGTGTGTGTGTGCTGTGTGATGTGGTGACTCACCAGTGCTATAACCCTGATGTTCTTGTACCCCTGTCTGATCTGTCTCAGTCGCAGATAAGTTTACAATCACACAATAATGCAGGTACAGAATAATTTAGTTATATTTCCCTTGGCTTAGATGCACCATTTTAAAGGAGCATCATTATCATCCATAACTGTGTATAGGTGTATATAAAAGTGTATCATAAGAGTTAGATATTTCCTTTGGTGTAAGATAAAATGAATGGATTGTATTGTATATTACAGCTCTGTGTTGTCTTCAAATGAGATTATTCTATGTAAATAATTCTGACCTTATTGCCCTAATGTGGATGTTTAAATAAATAAATAAATAAATAAATAAATAAATAAGAGAGCACTGCAGAAAACTTCTGGAATATCATCAAGGGAAAGATGGATGGTCACAAACCATCAAGCAAAGCTGAGCTGCAAAAACAGTTGTATATTATAGTATATATTAATTTACAGAACAGCAACACTAAAAACTGGTGGACAGCCAAAACGCATGAAAGCTATAATTGCAAATTGGAGTTTTTCCACCAACTACTGATTTCTTAATGTTATTCAGCCAAAGCATTGGTTAGAAATTATTATCATTTAGTGTTATTTGAGTTATTAAAGCTCTGCAAATACTGCATTATTTTGGGTTATTTTATGTGTTGTCATTTCCTTTAAATATGCACTATAAATAACAATGGTTATATTTTGAATTTAGGATGAAATATTGTCAGCAGTTCACCAAAAATAAAACAAAAACGGTTCATCTAACCAATACAGCACCTGTAAGAAAAAGAAAAAGAAAACCATAAGAAATTGATTATTTTGCAGTGGTCTCTTATAAATGTCTAAATAACATATGAATTAATATAGTATAATATAACATATATGAATTCAATAACATGTAAGTATTGTAATATGATATATAAATAAATTATATGTAAACGTTTTAATTTAAAGAAAAGGGAACAAAATGTTTTATCGTGACAGACTACAAAGTGTAAGAACCTGATCATATGTCATTATCTGCTCCTGTTTCGCACTGGTTCATGCTTTAAGTTCTATCTATCTATCTATCTATCTATCTATCTATCTATCTATCTATCTATCTATCTATCTATCTATCTATCTATCTATCTATATAGCATATTGGCATCGGAGACTAATATAATTCAAATTATATATAAATTCTAAAATCCCCCAAAGCAACTCAGATTAAAGCCATAATCTGATCAATATATATAATCAATATATAAAAATCAATCTTAATAATCTTACAACAAAAGTCCACAGAATCCAAACACAAAGTAAAGAAAAGGAAAAACAAACCTATTGCATGAACGTTTATTATGGGCTATGAGACAACAGAATTTTAAACAAAAATAAAAAAAAAATAAAAAATTTGTGTTTTTAAAAGCCAGCAGGCAAACTCAGGTCTTTATCCTTTACGATCTAATTCCAGCCCATATTATAACCTTCAGTTATAATATTCATTGTATGATCTTATATTTGTAATTACAATTCTGTAAATTATTTTAATATGAAGAGAGACATTTTCATTTATGAAAACATGCTACTTTTATTTTGTTTTGATCCCTAATGTACATTGTATTCAGTTTCTATTTTTTATTTCTTTATGTGTGTAATGTGCAAAATGGAATAATAAAAAAGGAGCATGTATATCATTTAAGTTTAATGTCCTAAGAAAATATATAGCATGAGATTTTTTTTTAAAAAAAGCTAAGGGGACTTTCAATTTCACATTCTAAAAGCATGCTGGGATGATTGTGGGTGCTTCAAAGTACATTTCATAGTGACCCTGTGTGTGTGTGTGTGTGTGTGTGTGTGTGTGTGTGTGTGTGTGTGTGTGTGTGTGTGTGTGTGTGTGTGTGTGTGTGAGTGCGTGCGTGCGTGCGTGTGTGAAATGTCAGTATGATGTGTAATGTCAGCTGACTCTCCTTTTAGAAGGATGGATACTGATCAGTTTGTATCAATATACACTACTGATGCAATGTTGCGAATGTGCATACAATTCATCTTAATATGAAGAGAGACATTTTCATTTATGAAAACATGCTACTTTTATTTTGTTTTCATCCATAATGTACATTGTATACAGTTTCAGTATATCATTGTGTTAATAGAACAACATTGATGTGTAAACAGTATTAACCAAATCACCAAAAAGAATAAAAACAGATTAAAAAAGCAACATTTTTTCTGGGTGAACCTAGCACCAGAAAGCTTTCTAATGGGCTTGATATGTGTATTCAGCCCCACAGTTTTTCACCAAAGTCCTTTCTGTACTTTCGTGGCTATTCACCTTTTTTGAGAAGAGCAAGAATGTCTAAAGTTCCACCTGTCAGATTCTCCTAGACTGAGGGTGTTCTAACAGTGAGCTGCCACCAATGGGCAGCATCTGGTTTGGTTCTGGTTTGGTTCTGTTTCTCGCATGCTTGTAGGCACTAAACTGAGCACACTTACACTAATGTTTTACATGACATTAACAACATTTCCTTAAACGACCACTCAAGACGTATATGTACTTCTTATCTATCTATCTATCTATCTATCTATCTATATCTATCTATCTATCTATCTATATGGCAGAAAGAGAGAGAGATATATATATATATATATATATATATATATATATATATATATATATATACACACACACCAAAACATGCTCTCCTGAGCGCAGATGCTATGATGATCCCCCTAATAACATGTTGCAATATCACCTGTTGTGTATGATTCTATAGAACTGACTCTTCCTCATGGGCCTTATTTGGAGGCGACACTCCAGGATGATCCATCAGCAATCATATTCTTCAGGCCAATCTCATCCTTACTAGTGGTGTGACCACAGGAGGTGATTCGAGGCACCTTTCAACAGTCTTCATATATATATATATAATTGTTTATGCTGCGGATAATTGTCTATAATTGTTTTTAATGTTGAGGGTGTGTGCTGATATTCAGTACAACACGTACAAGTGTGAGATTGCTTTTATACAACATTGTGGCAAACACTATTTATTATCAGCATATTCTGATTTGTTTGTTTATTTAACCTGTTATTTTGCACATATCCTTGACTGACAGTTCGACAAATAGTGCAATTAATGGATAAAAGTCATTTTAAATTGTATGTATTTAGATTAGGTACTATGTAGCTAAAAAGTAAAGAGAATAAACCATGTAGGTGATGGACAGTCCTGTAAATATCCTAGGCTTCTCTTTATATTTCCCCTTTTTAATAATATTAATGTATAGTATATAGGGTGTACAATCCCTTGTTCCATGTTCTGTTCATAGCTAATGTTAACAAAACAACACGGACAGTTCAGAGGCAATTCAAAATAAAACTTGGAATCAGTTACTAAGGAAACATCGTAAAAGTGTTCACAATGAGATCACAATGTTATGAGATGGTATGTTTTTTTTTTTGTTTGTTTATTTTTTGCTCAAATTACTTCTGTGACTGGTTTTGAATGAGAGTTTTGTCAGGCGGCTGCTTTCCCCTCTTTCCAGTACCGCGGAGAGTACCGGCTGACACCCCAATGCTGTCATTCTTCATATCACAACACTCAAAAGGCTTACGAAAATTTTGTGTACACAAGACATGAGATACATGTGTAGGAAGCTGCTATGTTTGCTTTATCTGGTAATCTAATTGGGATTTCTAAACTTAAAGTAGTTGGATGTTATGAGAATGGACATAATAAATCTTGATATTCAGTTGTCTTGACGATGTATTTGTAACCCTGGGGGGGCGTCATTTATTGAATGTTGTCCCCACATCTAGTAATTCTAATTTTCAATAAACTATGAATAAATGTTTTGTTTTAGGTAAAGCAACATTATTATGGCTTCAGCTGGGTAGCTGTGTGGCAGGCTCTACTAATTACACCAGCTTCCATCTGGAAAAGTCTTTTGGTTAGAATTAAACAGGAGACAAATAAACATATAAAACATGCTTAGATGTTTTTGTTGAACACGTCAAAGTTCATGTTCGTGGCATGTTGAGATAATTTCCTGAGATAGGGCTTACCTTGTTGTCACGGTAACGTGTAGTTCAGGGAAAGTGCCAACCATGTCATCATGGAGATAAAAATGTCCACTGAACTGTGCTGTGTTTGTGTAGGTGTGTGCACATTTGTGCGTGCATGTGTGTGTGTGTATGTATGTCTACCCATTAAACTGATATAAGCTTGTCATCCTTCAATTCCCAAGTGCTTGATGAGGATTCATTCACCATCAAAGTCAAGCACCAAAATAAGGATTCATGAGCACTGGGGAACATGTCAGGACACTTTACCCGTGACTTTCAAAGTGTGACCTGGTGACAGATTTAATAATAAGTTTTCAGTTCTTTCTTTAACCTGGTCGATCCTAAATCAAGATGGATCTTTGTAACAGGCCTAGTCTTTGGTCTTTTATTTTATATACAGTAGTTTCCGTTCCATTTCCTTGTTAATGGTTTAAAAGTTCCAGGTATTACAATGAGCAGCATGCGACTATTTAATTACTAGGCAGAAAAACAACTTCAAATACTACATGAGTCTAAAATTACAGCTTGGTGATGTAATTATGTGCCACCATTTTGCCAATCACTCCCTGCTACTAGGACTTGATCTGCACTTCTCACTCAGCCATCATTTCATTAATGTGCCCCGCGCATTAGAATAAATTACTCCAATAATTTTCATTCAGCATGCAGAAAGAGCACAAACAAGTAGTCTTAAAAGGCACTCAGCAGGACAGAAAATGCACAAACAAGAAGAGCTAATGCTATATTTTTCTCACTTTCATGTAAGGGAGTATAATACGTTATATAACTACTGGCTCTGAAATGGCTGAGTTGGTTTCAAACAGAGACGCTGGAACTCTCTGATTGCTGTGACATTGTGGTGACCTACTGATAAACGAGAAGAGGGGCTATTTGTGGGCCTGTTAAAGACTCTGAGCACATACAGTGGATTCAAAAGGTAGTAAGAACGCTAACATATGATAGATATTGCATGTTTATACATACAAGCATATGCATTATTATTATTATTATTACATATTATTATTATTATTATTATTATTATTATTGTTGTTGTTGTCGTTGTTGTTGTTGTTGTTGTTGTTGTTGTATTATACACACACTTTCACATACTGACAAAGCAAACTTTTTTTCCTTTCAAATTTAATAAAAAATCAAAAACTATTATATCCCACCAGTCCAACTCTTTACAGATTGAATTTTGTCAAGGGTGTTAGAGTATAAAACCATTTCTAAGGTTTTGAATGTTGGAGCGTATTGGCCTCCATCATGGTGAAATGAAAAATGTTTGCAACCACCATGACTCTTCCAAGGGTCCAGCCAATCTCAGCACTCCGGCCACGAAAGCCTTGATCATGGAGTTGACCGTGAACACACCGGCCACTTTAGCAGACCTCTTGAAGTCCTCCACAGACATGGGCGAAATTGTCAGAAGGACAAACCTCCCAGAAATACCCCCTCTGTCAGGCCTATCTGGTTAATTGGTTAGTCAAAAACCTCTCCTGAGTAAAAGGCATATGGCGAGCATTTAATGGACTCTCAGAGCAGGAAAAAATGGCTCTCTGTTCAGATGGGTCCAAAAAATTGGACTCTTTATTCTGAACTTTAAATTGCAATGCCCGATGAGAGACAGCCTGGGAAAACCATTCACACAATGACATTTTGAAATGAAATATTTTTCCTTTATTGCATCAATCTCAACCAGAACTAAGGTTACAGTATATTTGAGACTTACAGTATAAACTTGACATATTTAAAAGGAGAAAACCATGTTTAAAGAATTAATTCACTGAAAGACAAATCACCTATATATACCACCATATGTGTTTAGATTGTATAATAATGAGATTGTCCCTGATGAGCAAGCAGCCTAGGGTCTTGGTGACGGTGGCGAGGAAAAACTCCCTGAGATGTTTTAGGGAAAAACCTTGAGAGGAACCAGACTCAACAGGGAACCCATCCTCATTTGGGTGATAACAGATAACAGGAATTATATAACGGCATCATGTGTGTTAGGCTGCTGGAAGTTCAGTATGACGGAAGTTGACATTGAGTCCAGTTCAGCACAGGGATGAGTCAGCAGGTGTCGAGGGCAGAGGGGGGTCTGGATCACTGGGAGCTCAGGAGCAGCATGTGTAGACCCAAACCATCATGAACCAGAATCCAGCTGGAGCAGGTCCTTCTCTGGGTGCCTTAGGATCCTCGCAGGGTTGGACTCTATCCTGAACTAGTTGCCGTTCAGGATATTAGCAGCACTAGATAACAGTGTGCATTTAGATGTACTGGAGTATGAGGTTATGGGATGAGTTACGTGTATACCAGATTAAAGAGATGTGTCTTGAGTCTACTTTTAAACTGGTCAGACTGTGTCTGAGCCCCGAACACTGTCAGGAAGACTATTCCAAAGCTTAGGAGATTAATATGAAAACGTTCTACCCCCTTTTATAGATTTTGATATTCTGGGAACTACCAGAAATCCTTGTACGTAAGTAATGCTAGTTTGTAGTTAATTCTAAACTGAACAGGTAGCCAGTACAGGGATGATAGTATTGGGGTTATACTGTATAATCATATTTTCTTGATCTGGTGAAAACCCTAGCGGCTTCATTTCAGACTAACTGTAGCTTGTTTATTGAGGATGCAGGACAACCACGTAGTAATGCATTACAATAGTCCAGTCTGGATATACACTGATCAACCATACCAGCTAAACCACCACGAGGCAAACAGAACAACATTGATCACCAACTATACACCAGCAGCCTAGTGACAGGATCATGGGTACCCAAGGCTCGTCCATGCTCATGAGGACCAAAGCCCATCCGGACCGATCCCACAGAAAAGCCAATGCAGCACAAATCATCAAAAAGGTCAAAGCTTCCCTGAGGTGCCAGAGTTGCCTTGGTGGCACAAGGGAAACCTAAAACCTCCACGGTAACGTTTTAATCCTGTACCTGATGTATGTATGGTATATGTTCTAATCTCCTTGTGGGATAATAACACTACCATCATGTTTGAAAGAATTATTACATTTAGACTTGAAAATTGAGTTTTTGTTTAATATGAAATGAATCTCAATTTTAATTTTAGACAATTTATTTCTTAACTAACTTCATTCTACTGTATTAAGAAAATATGCCCTTTGTTGCATAGGCCGTGTTTGTTGGACTGCATCTTTAGCCTCAAGTAGTGTAAAAAGCACAATTACAGGAACGTGGGTGTATTTGGGAGACAGGCAATTATCAGCATTGCAGTGACATTGATATTGTAGTGTGTGTGTGTGTGCGTGTGTGTGCGTGTGTGTGCATGTGTGTGCGCGTGTGTGCGTGTGTGTGTGTGTGTGTGTGTGTGTGTTGTGTGTGTGTGTGTGTGTGTGTGTGTGTGTGTGTGTGTGTGTGTGTGTGTGTGGTGTGTGAGCCATATGTGTGTGTGCTTTTGTGTGTTTGTTTTGTGAAGTTTGCCGCACTAATAGCCTTGAGATGTTATTGTGCCTTTTGCAACTATGTGAGTCCAAATTGTTTGAAGGACAAAACATTAGGTCACAGTGTTCTGCAGATAAGGCGAGCTGGGAAGAATCTGAGAAAGTGGTTTAATCCTGAATGGTGTCTGTAAGCATAACAACAAGAGAGAAAATGTGGCTAGAAGGCCATGGGGGCTTTGGAAGTTGAATTGTACTAACATCATGTTACACCGTCATTAGAATTCTTTGTCTTCTCAATAAATAATTAGTATTTATATGTGTATGTTGGAAGAAGTAAACACTGGATTCTGGATTCAGAAAGCTGTAAGATTAAAGGATTTGCTTTCCGGCTCAAAATAAAGAACAACATTCATATATTGTGTGCTTGCCTTGGAGTTTTGCTTTTCCCCATGACACCGTGTGTGTGTGTGTGTGTGTGTGTGTGTGTGTGTGTGTGTGTGTGCTGTATGTGTATGTGGTCGGTGTGTGGTGTGTGTGTGTGCTGTATGTTTGTGCTGTATGTGTGTGTGCTGTATGTGTGTGTTGTGTGCATGGTGTGTGTGTGTGCTGTATGTGTGTGGTGTGTGTGTGTGCTGTATGTGTGTCGTGTGTGTGTGTGTGGTGTGTGTGTGCTGTATGTGTGTTCGGTGTGTGTGTGTGGTGTGTGTGTGTGTGTGTGTGTGTGTGTGTGATGATGTGTGGGATGTGTGTGTGTGTGTGTGTGTGTGTGTGAGTATGGTGCTGGTCCAACAGAATCTGACACAGTGCCATTGCTGGGTTTTAAAGGTTACTGTCAGAGTGAGAACTGTGAACAACCAACAATATGCAGCCAGCAAAAGGGTCTGCAGTCAGAGCTGACACTGATGATATGTAAAGGAAAAATTCTGCTTCCACAAGCTGTAATATGGATTTAAAGAGAATTGTGAGCACATAGGCGTGTCTAATAAACTGACCATTGATTCATAAACAGCAATGCTGTTGACTGATGCACTCACACATGCCGTAATATCTGCTCTTTAATTGATGGGATTCATTCACAGTCCACAACAGCTGTGTCTTCTTTCTTCTTCTTTGTCTCTCAGCTGTTCACTTTCAGCCAATCATCTGTCTCCATCTAACCCTATCCTCTTCATCCTCTTCATCCTCTTCATCCTCTTCTCTCCCACCAACTAACATCATGTCATCTGTACATTTTTCAATCTGAGAATAGCATAACAAAACACCTTCAAAGTAATAAGATCAAAGCATTTTAATCATTTTATTATTGATATCATCTTCCTAGAGCTTTCCTACAGTCATGTTCAAAGGTCAATACCATCTCTTTTAATTTGATGAGTTTTTAAATTGATGGTTGCTGCACATCCATAATATAATATCCACATGATAAAGTCTTACAGAAAACGACTAATTCAAGTTATTGCTGCTTAAGGTGGATCTACAAGACCTATTGACTCATGGAGTTACTTAGTATTGCTCACATTATTATTTTTTTTTTTTGGTCAACAAGTTTTGTTAATCATTTTAATAATGTTAATAAAATAAACAATTACCAACAATTAGGTGTACATTTAAATAGTTTATTAGTTATTTACTTACACTTTGTAAATGATCTTATGAGCCACTCACAACCTCTCAATAACTGGTTTATATGTAATTTAATACTTCTTTGAAATATATGAATTGATCATTAATAAAGCATTGTAAATGCAAGTATCAAACACGTTATAGACATGCTTTGTGATCAGTACTAAAGCATTTATAAAATGGTTGCTAATGCCAATTAATGCGGAAGCACTAAGTCCTAAGTCATGCTTAACTAATGCTTCATAGTGTGCAGTTATTATAAAGTGTTACCCACGTTTATATGTTGTTGTCTGTCTGAGGTTGTATTTGCCTAACACCAACACTGAGATAATATAATATAATTAGGTAATATAATGAGATGATTTTTATTATGTTCTCACATGACAACACATGCAGTGAAATTAACTTTTAAACCATACACAGTTTGAAAACTTTCTTAATGAATACGTTTTACTTAGAGATACTACCAAAGCTGTGATTGCCTGAGATATGCTGTAGAAAATAAACATGCATCAAAAACAAAAATGATTACAGCATCATTTACACTAGAGTTCCTTTAAACTGTAAGAATTTTTGGGAACCCCAACAAGGGGTTCTTCTTCTTTTCTTGGCATTAAAGATTGTATCTAACAGTGTGGTCTAAGGAATGACATTTCTAAGCAATGCTAGAGAATGCTAGAGAAAGTATACAAAATACAGTATCTGATACAAAAAAAAAAAAAGATGTGTATTAAGTGCAGGACACTTCCCAGGAATTCTATTATTAAGTTCAATGTGTAAAGTATTCACTCCACCAGCAGAGGGCAGGCATATACAAAAAAAACCTCCAAGATGCAGTAAGTTGGAGAAAAGCAAGTGAATATTTCTTAACCCTAGATATATTGATCTGGTATTTCCCTTTACAAGGTTGAAAAAAACTAAATATAACATTAAACTCCTCTGAAATAAGCAGATATTTAAAGTTCTTAAATAATAGCTTATGAACAGATAATGTGGAGCATGGTAGCATAGTGGTTAGCACTTTGTCCTCACACCTCCAGAGTCAAGGGTGAGATTTCTGCCTCGAATCTGTGTGTGTGGAGTTTTCATGTCTCTTTCCGGGTTTCCTCCGGGCACTCCAGTTTCATCCCATAGTCCAAAGATATGTAAAGTAGTCTAATTGGCTTTTATAAATTGTCCATAGTTTGAATGGATGTCTGTGTATATGTACGTGTTTGTCCGTGTGTTTCCTGTGATGTTTTGGCACCCTGTCCAGGGTCCTTGTGCCCGAAGTCTCTGAGAAGTCTCTGAAGAAGTATAGAAAATGAATTAATTAATGAAGAGAAAAAAGTAGAGACAGGGAAAAAAGCAAAAGTAGTTAAAACAAGTTGAAAATTAATATATTTGAATTTCTAACTTTAAGAAGCAATTATGCACCTTTAGTGATTTATTTATAATTATTTGTTTAGAAGTGAAGTTCTTTCATCATATCTCCTAGATTGTTAGAGCACAGGGTCAGCACAACGTCACAGTTCTTCTTCTTCTTCTTCTTCTTATAATAAAAATAATAATAATAATATAATAATAATAATAATAATAATAATCATAATAATAATAATAATAATGTGGTAGGTTTCCCATCTGCCAAGCAGAAGGCCCAGATGCAGTGCCAGTAACAAGCTCAGATAAAATAGGACGGTTGTGTCAGGAGGGACATCTACATAACATAAATCCTGTGCCAAGTTATGTCTGGGTTGGATGGACGCTTTGGAGACTTCTTAACAGCTAAAACACCAACAATGACAATTTTGCAATGTAAATAGTATGGACTCAGTTACTGATAATGTGGTGTTTTACACATGCTCCCATGAGTTTCCTTAGGGTCCTCAGACCCTGATGAATGGATGAATGGATGAATGAATGAATGAATGAATGAATGAATGAATGAATGAATGAATGAATGAAAATGTGATGTGAGTCCATGCATTATAGTTATGAAATCCTATTGGAAGGACTATCCGTCTGTATTAGCCGAGTTTTATTATGCTCCACAGCTGAGGTCTACTTTCTCATCTCCTCCCTGGCACTCATAAAAAATGTCATAAATAATGTGCACTAAAAATATGAGTGCATTGAATGTGCAAGGACGTTATTGTCTTTCTCGGCATTATGAGCTACTGTATGAAACACTATCAATCTTAGGATAATCGATTCCCAGATCCTCAGAAAATGAGAGCTCAATTAAACTATGTGGGATATGTTTCTATTTATATTACAGTGTAGCAAGACAATAATATAAAATTATACATTTTAAATATGACATTTGTACGTGACAACAAAAAGCAGATGAGAGAGAGAGAGAGATTATTAGTTCTATTCTGATGGAATAACAAGCTTATGACTCATAAATTGAAATAAATAGCAAATATTGATTCCTACAATGAACTGGTTCACTCTCTTAGTGGAGATGATTCCCATCATCTCATGGCTAAGAGCTGGAAAATGGAGAGAGTGCTGACAATGAGGAGTGCATGGGATTTCCTCTGGAAACTACTCCAAAGAGGTATGCTCTCCCATCTCAGGTATCAAATGTGAAAGTGTAGATCAGTCTCTTTTCTTTTAAAATAATTATAATTATAATAATAATAATAATAATAATAATAATAATAATAATAATAAATAAATAAATAATTAAATAAATAAAATAAATAAATAAATAAAACATCTTGCTAGGTCCTGAGTGTATCTTTTACCAAGGAGGGCAAGGAACACAGCATATTTTTTCATTTCCAGGTCAAGCCCACATCCTTGAGGTGCCACAACGAGGAATGTTATGTAAATTATACACCTATGGGCCAAGTTATATAGAGTTATATATAGCAGCTGTCAGCTGTCATATGCACCCCTAAAGAGCGGAGTTTATTTATTTATTTATTTGCAATAAATATATATTTGCTATAAAAATGAATCGGCACCTTTTGACCAATCAGACTGAACAATTTCACCACTCCGAGGTATATTGAAATGCCTCATTTTTTCACATCTCAATTTAATATTCATAATTGTGGAAATCAAACTGCTTCGTTTAATTACACTGTTTTCCTTGCAAATGCCCATTAATATTTAATTACATTTCTCAGTAAACAAAAACAAAACACACATTTTTCCACCTCCACCATTTAATCACCTGCCCGGGTTTTCCTGTGTGCAGCAGCCGGAGTGCCACTGTTAGCACTTTGTTTTGTTAGCATGTGCACATCCAGGTCTCATAACATTAGGTCCGATCAATGCGCTTCCCTTTTGAATTACTGCTCGTGAGCTGTGCTCAGGAAGGCTCATTTGTAAGGAATCGATACAGCAGAAGGATTGGGTGCAGATGGAGCAGTATATCAAGCCACGCTTGATGGGGAAATCATTGGGGTCGGTGCTGAGGAGGCTGCAGGTTATCAAAGTAGTTACACACCTGCAATGGTGCAGCCTCTGTAACAGCAGAAATAAGCAAACTAGCTAGTGCATTCTGTGCGTCATCTTTGACAGAGTGCTAGGTGCTTTATTAAGAGCTTTCTTACCGAGACATTTTTACCTTCTTTTTTTTTGGCTACAGAGCTCTAATGAGTTCAGTTGGTCTCTTTTAGTCACAGTATTTTCTATCAGGATTTTTTACCTGAGAATATTAAAAATCCTAATCGACTCCTGCTTTTAACCATCTAGGTGTTACATTAAATGAAAATTAAACTCAGTTTATACACAAATGGCCTTTCAGGATTATTTCTGGTGTATGGCAAGAGTTCTGAAAGTATAACAGAGTATGAATAAACTCCTTGTTTGCTAAAGCTTAGTTGCCACCATATTAGACTTTGTTTGCATCATCTTACATTTCCTCTAGACGGTGTTAAATTTCCCAGAGTTCTCTCAGTTTGTTCCCCCCTCTTTCTACTCATTCTTCTCATTCCCTTATATAGTAATGCTTCCTATATCTACGAGGTGGTATCAAAAAGTTTTGTAACTCACCAACACTTTCATAAGTCAGTGTGCTAAAAGACATCTTGTTTACAGCTGTGGGAGCTGTGCAGCTGGTGCTATTCTGACCATGTACAGTATGTTACCACATCTGTGATTTCATCATGAACAGCAAGTTAGGACAAAGTGAGAAACTTTTAAAATGAACATGAAACTTTTGACATGATTCAACAAATTTACACCAAGACTACAATGAGTTGTCGAAAGGTGTTTTGAGTGGAGTGTATGCTTCAATCACTGGACGACGATGAAACATCAGGAGGACCATCAACAAGCTCAACCCCTGAAAATAAACATATTCACATGGTATCACTGAACATTTGGAATAGCTAACATAAAATTGGCATTTAATATTATATTCATATACTTGTGTACTTTAACTAAACATAAATTTTTCTCAATTTGTTTTTAGAAAATTAGAGCATTATGAAAAACTGACATCAGCAGTAAAAAAAGAAAAAAGTGACCTCACACAAGTGTTTTGCAGAGAAAAATGCAAAGAAAGGCAACTGTCAGTTTTTTTTTTCATAGGTGCATGTCACTGTTGGACGCATTAATGTAGCAGGAGATTGAATAAAGAAATAATGATAGTTTTTCATAACTGTGTTTTGTTATCTTCCGCTATTGTTTGCAAAATTTAAATATCTTAAAGAGTATTTTTTTTTAAGTAGTGGACTTTTGTTTCATATATTAGTGCATTATATGTTATGCATAAATTTCATTCAAAGAAATGGAAATAATACATGCAAATAAATAAATAAATAAATAAATAAAAATTCATAGATTGTAAATGACATATTGCATTTGGTTTTGGAAAAAAAAATAAAATGCAATATTTAATATACAGCATTTTTTTTAATGGTAATTTTTTTAGGTGGGGAAAAATGGTTATACTGATTTCTAATCTTATAGTCGTCTGTCTTCTGGTTCCTAATATCTATTATAGCTATAATATATATAATAGCTATAATAGCTATAGCTATAATACAGTAATATGAATATATATATATATATAATATACTGTATACAGTATGATCGGAAACGTTAACAAAATATTAAAATATGAAATAGTTTTGTTTTTTAACATTTCTCATTAAAATGAAATAAATAAATAAATAAATAAATAACAATCCCAATGTTATAAACTATTGTCATAAATATTTTGCTTATTTCATCCTTTATTTTTAATGTGTGATATTTAGATCTATTTATCCAATGTTCCGTTTTCTTGAACCATGTAGGTGTGGAATAACATCAAACTTAAAGTTGAACAACCCAGGTATAGGTATAAAAAAACCATGTCGGGGTCAAAATCAATTTTTGCAGAGTTAAAATAACTCAGAATGATTGTTAACCTGGCATTTCTGTAATCCAAAGTTGGTTACATGAATGACTCCTTTTTGTTGTTACACTGTTCTTTGTTTGTTTGTTTTT